>CM047806.1:86022951-86622951 GCA_026214975.1 Gentiana macrophylla
GACCTCCTCGGGCAGCGTCACCATCGAGAAAAGCATTTTTGATATCCAATTGGTGAAGAGGCCGACCAAGTTGAACAATTTAGAGAAATCGCACTCGACAAAGTGTTAAGCTTTGCTTCTTGCTGGTGCAAAAGTTTCAGATAGTCAATGCCATAAGTTTGAGTGAACCCTCTAACCACTAGTCCGGCTTTATACTTGTCAATTGTACCATCGCGACATTGTATTTTATGGTGAATAACCATCTCTATGGTACCGACTGCCTTCTTGCCTTTGGGGAGAGTTGTAGGTCCCAAGTATGATTATCCAGAGTGGAGATCATCTCTGCTTTTAACAGACTTTCCACTTATCATTTTGAAGGCCTCTCACGAATATTTTTAGGAATAGAGTGAGAATCCAGTCCCAATGTAAACATGGAAAATGCAGAGATAATTGGTCATAAGATAAATAAGTATGAATAGAATGATTGGTGCATGATCTTTTCCTTTCCTTAGAGCAATAGGCTTCATCAACGCCAAGAGTCTTTGAGAATCGCGAGGTGTCGGGTTCAAGAGGTTGACGGCTCTGAGAGATAGGAGGTTCAGTTGAAAAGTTACATCAGAGGTAAGTCGAGGTCCAGTGAGCTCGGGTCGCAGGGTGTTGAGGTTCAGTCGATTTGAGTCTCGTGAGGCCTTTGAGGTTAGAGTTTGCCGAGGAGCAGATTTAGATCAATTTCAATCGTGTTTCCATCTGGATCAGCTTGAGAGACTTGTCAGTAGTAGGAGTCCTTTCAAAGAATTTTACATCCATAGAGTTGTAAAATTTATTTTCGATAGAGTGAATAGCATTTGTAACCTTTCCGCCCTTAGCATACCCTAGGAAAATGCACTTGTGAGCTTTGGGATCAAGTTTGCTTCGGGTCAGGGCATGGATATAAACAAACACAAGACAACCACAGTATTTTGGAGGCAATTGGGCAATAAGATGAGTGGCATGAGTGTGTGGTGGTGCCAGGTTTGGATAGAGTCTTGAAACTAACACTGAAGCCTTGATTAAATATGTAGCGATCATTATAAGCTTCACCCTACATATATTTTGGAACATTTGTAGTGAACATGATTGATCTAGCCATTTCAAGAGGTGTCTGTTTTTTCTCTCGGCAACTCCATTTCTTTCGAGGTGTCTCAACACAACTCTTGATATGGACAATTCCCTTATTCATTAAGAAATTACCGAGATTAGACTCATAATATTCAAGAGCATTGTCGGTCTTCAAAATTTTAATCTTAGTGTCAAACGAGTAGAGACCATGTTGTAAAACTCTTGAAAGATGGATCCAACTTCGTGATTTATCCTTCATTAAAAAAACCAAGTGGTTCCGGTGTGGTCATCTATGAAGGTGACAAACCACCTCTTGCCTCGTTATACTTTTCACTCTTGAGGTCCCCATACATCACTTTGTGAATTAAGGTGAAAGGTGTGGATGGAGGTGAGGTAATTTAGTATACACAGATTTGGTGAGTTTGGCAAATTGACAAATATCACATTGAAGATCATTAAGATTACATCCTTTAAACAATTCTGGAATTAAAGATTTCAAATAACCAAAACTTGGATGTCCTAGCCTATAATGCCATAACATGATATTGTCTAGAGTTCTCGAGTGCATCTTTCTTGAGGTGTTCGATTCACTCTCTCATCTGCCTTCTTCAGAGGTTGATTACAAACGAAATTCTGAGCATGGTTTAGCTTGACCAAATACTTCTCGTGAAGAAAGATCCCGAATGTGCACTCGATCCTTATCAAAAACAACAAATCAATTCGAGATCTTTAGTGGAGTTTACACGATTGATATAAGGTTACAATCTAACTTTGGAACAAATAAGACACCTTGTGATATATCCGATTAGTAAGTTTAACTTTCCCAACACCTTTGCATAAGACACGTAACCATCAAGAGCCTTAATTTCAGCGAATTTAGGTGCATGGCATATAGTTGGGTAATGAGGTTTTATTACTACGTCATGTGGGAAGAAGCCCCAAAATCAACAATCCAAGTCTTATTACTAAGAGGTGGAGCGAATATACCTGTTTTAGCATGAGTGGCCATTTAAGAGAGCTACCCTCCCGATCAAGCCGAGCAACAAAGGCTTTAAAGGCAAGAAAATCGAGCATTCACACCGTCGTCATTCTCCTCGCCACGACACGCCTTCCTTGATTTTCCCCGGTTGGTTTTGAGGGTTTAGAGGATTAGGCTTGCCATGAAGCTTCCAAAATTGTCCTTGGTGTGATTTGTGCGCTTGCGGTGATCACGAACAACCTTCCGGTTTTTCTCAAAGAGGTTTCTCAGAAAGTTCCAGTAACCTCGCAGAGCCTTCCTCGACATTCAAAGAGCGTGCACTTTCATAGAGGTTATCACAGGGTGTTCAAAGAAGATGACTTTCCTCCTTTCTTCATGTTTGACCTCAAAGAAACATGGATTTGAGATTTGGGAGAGGTTTTGTGGCGAAATTCTCCCTCTAACATCATCAAGAGCATGTGGTTCACCCAGTTGAGGAATTTGAAGACTCTTTTCTTTTCTATGATGTCCTTATAGAGGGCAAGATCCTTAACATCATTCCAGGGTGAGTTTCCAAAGATATCTAAGTGTTGCCATGCCTTAGATAGTTGATTGAAGTATTGAGTTACGGCATATATCCCCTTGTCTCAGCTTTGAATTTGAGCTTCAAGTTCGCACACTTCGATGTATTGTCTTTTCTGGAGTAAAGATCTCTGGCATTGTCCCATTTCTTTAAAGATCATACATCATAAAGTTCTCACTGATCTCTTTGTCATTGATCTTGTGAGAATGGTCATGACTTGATTATTAGCAGCGAAGGTCCCCATGCTTCAAATCTGGGGTCATCTTCTCAGCTAGGCAAGTTTAGAGCCGGACAGTATCCCATCTTACCTTGTCCTCGAGATGTACATTTTCATAGATCTTGACCACGAAGCAGTGTAGCTTGTTGCCATCAAGTCTATGATTTGTATAAGAAGAAGATTTAGTGACCCCACCATTGAGGCAATTTGGAGTCTACTGATGAAGATGAATCACATTCATGTGAGACATTTTTGGAATAACAAACACTGAATTGCAATGATTTTAGAACTCAAGAACTTGGCTCCGATACCATGAAGAGAGTTTGAGAAAGTAAATAATACTTGAGTAAACTTCAACTTAGTTTATTCATTGATTGAACAAGAGTATAAATAGATACACCTTTAATAAAGTAAACTAGCTATGCTATGGATAGTAAATAGTATGCCAACTTGAGTATCTATAATGGGCGGCTAGAGCTTAGAACCCAATAAAGTAGAAAAGATGATAAGTGACATATTAATTATTTATATAATATAATTAATATGTCGTAATGTACAAAGAATAAATAATGCACAAATGTGCACAAGTGTTACACAAGAGTGTTATAAATGCTAATAATATTTCACACGCATACACATTCAATCGAATCGCGACGCAATGCTCGGAATGCCCAAAATCCACACATTCGCTCCAGAATGCGTACATTCGATCGGATCGCGTCGCATTGCCCTCGTGATAAAGACTCAAGATTGACATCCTTCGCAGAATTTGGCAATATCTTCGTGTGTAGAGCTCCAATTTGAGTGATTCAAAGCGCATTGGAAAGATCATTCAATTATCTACAACTTTAATGAAGACCACAAGTCCAGAAAAAGCATGTCCGGGAGGAAAATGCAGATAAAGTGAATGTAAGGCTTAAAACACCAACTACATTTGATCCGCTTTCCATCCCTGGCTTCGTTACGCCGCCTAAGTTTCATGCCTCATTTTTTGGGCTCATAAATCACCTAGATCCCGTGCATCACAACATTCAAACACATACCGAGCATAACTCCGCAAGATAACTCAGGCTTAAAAGTGTCAAAATACCGTAAATGGTGAGGTTTTCCATCTATTTGACGGTTTACCTCAGAGTGTGTGCAATGCATTTGCCCTATAAATGGTCTAAAACCCAATACAAGACAAAAGTGTCATAAATGGGGTTAAAACATGCACCGAAGCATAGTAAAGTTGACTTTATCAACCACCCTTACTTAGCGCTTGCTTGCCTCGAGCAAAATGAAGGCTTTAAAAGAATCCAAAGAGTCAACGCGCACACATAGGTCAAGCCAATCACATATCAAAGATAACCGACAAGTAAAAGAGTAAATGAATGCAACTTAACCATACCATATCAAGCAAATGGGATGTGTGTGTTTGACTAACTTCTCCTACATTTACCACGGTTTTACCGGTTTGGATTATGGACGCTCGGTTAATACGACTACACCATAGGCTCATACTTCATAAGCATCTCCACTAATCGGGCCAAACCGAGGCTAAGCAAGGTCGAGTAGGATTTGAAAGGTTGTAACGTTAGGCTCGGACGGGGCTAACCGGGCGGGAATTTCGGGAATAAACAACAAAGAGATAAACACGAGCAAGCTCAATCACGGGGTGTAACAAAACAAAACATAGCTAGCTCTACCCTTCTCTAGCTCAAAACAAAACTGAAACATGATCCAAGAAATAAAATGCCATATCGCACTATGTCTCAAGTGTAACGAGGCAAAAATGTATAAGAAATCATGTTTCTACACCAAGGACACATCCCAAACACCAACATGACAAAACAAATCAATACAAGAGTCCCTAACTCAACCTTTATTCACTCATCAAAACTTTATTTGTATGCTTTCTTTGATTGTTTTTCTTTTTTTTTTTTTTTTTTTTTGAATTTGAGCTTGAATTTTTATTAGGTTTGAGTCAAAGCCATCATAACATACACATGAAATGAATCGAGCTCCTACCTCCAAGATCATGAAATAGCTCGTAATACCAACTCCTTTATACAAACAAACCACTTTACCACCCCACTTGCCTAAGCAAGTGTGATCTAGATGAAAAAATTAAGCTTAACTCATTGGGTGTTCAAGGGAATGTAGACCACAAATAAGGCTCGGGGGTTGTGAAATCACGGGCTAAATACGAATGGCTAAGTTTCGATTGGGGTCTAACCATCCTACCAAGGCTTAGAGGGTTATCGTGGAATATGTCACGGATGGCTATTTGGCTCGGTCGGGTCAAATAAACGCCATAACTCGTCATCCCAAACTCTACCAAGGTCGGCCTTTCTATTTCGCCTCAAAGTTAATGATATGAGTTCTAGGTAGTCGAATTGTGTCTAAGTCTACCATAATCACTACTAGTTACCGCGTTCATGAAATTGAAATTGTACGCATGAAAATCTGCTCACACGGTGAGGTAGTATGCCAAGTAACATGCATTCAAACATTCATTAAACCATTTATCCTATCAATGTGAAGGCTCAACATATGAATGCAACATCAATACCATGGAAAATTTTAAAAATTGCTCAAATTTTGCTAAAGTAGTGTCCAAACGATAAGCATACAACACAATGTCTACAATATCAACGGGTTACATATGAAATATAAGCCTACCACCCCCACTTTAAATGCATCACTGCCCTCTCGCTGTGAATGATAAAGGAGAAAGAAGGCTTAGCTTAACCCGGCGTAAAGGCGCAAATGAGTGCATATGACATATCCATGAAGCTTCATCTCGCACACCTAAAGCCATGAAACCAAGAAACACGAAAACACATGCACGGGGAATGCCACCGTGCAAAAGCAAGCAATAGATATCGAGATATAATCAAAAAGCGAAAGTCATAAACACGATCATATAAAAGCAAAAGGGAACTAACTCGGCGCGCATGCGATGCAAAGACAATCAAACAAGTAAAACAACATCCATGCATAAAGATACGAACCAACAACGGACCAAGAAGAACCACTCAAAAATAGTACCAATATCCTCAAAGTATCACCCTAGACCACTTCTAGCACCAAAAATTAAAGCAAAATAAATAAACGGGTGGGTGCCTCCCGAGTGCCTTTGTTTTACATTGTTGGCTTGACTTATTAAGAGACTAAAAGAAAAGCAACAAAGCACGAGTGGAATGAAAGAAAAATTGCACATCTTTTGCTTAGTAGATTCAAGAACATGGCAATTAAAAAAACTTTCATCCACTTTTATTTAGAACAACAATAAAATCATCTACCTAAAACATTCTAATTTTAAAGTCCTTAGTTTGACTTTCTACCCCAACAATGCTAAGGATAGTTATACCAAAAGAGAGCAAACCGTGCGTCTCCCTACACACATCATAGGAATTGAGCACACCTTTAAAATAGAGCAAGAAAAACAAGGGGCTCAATCCCCACCACCAAGATTGGTTCAAGAAATTCATCGTGTAACACAATGAATTTAATTTCCCTGAATGAGAGCATATGCTGAATAACAAAGATTCAAACACCAAACAATAACATTTTGGCTCAACCACAACATCAACATATTGTTAGATGTAGTGTCCGAAAGACAATTTATGTAATTGTTTTTTATGACAGATTTTATTATTCATCTTATTATTTTCTATGTGCTTATAAAGTATACATGTTCTCGGTGAAATTTATGGTTTTTATCGCATTATTAGAGAACAATATCTTTCGTATTTTAGTAATTTTTAGAGAAAATTATATGTTTAAAGGCGTGAATTTGAATAATGGGGTTAGAAGTGTCAAAAGTGTAATTTGGGCGCTTTTATGTGTTAAATTTATTGAATTATTATTATTTGGGGATGACTACATGTTTTATCTATTATGTAGATGCTTAATTTTAGTGCATAAAGAGGATAAATGAGGTTCAATTCGAATTGCAAGAGATAAACATGGAATTGGCTTGAAGAAGAATGGATAACTATGAAGAAATCCGATCTCAAAGATATTGATTTGGGCGCCCACCGATCCATTTATTTAGCGCCCAGGAGTGAATCAAGCGCCCATGAAGCGTCCGAGTCATATTTTACACATACAGAGTCTCTGCACGTAAGTCGAACGAGCGTCCTGAATCTCCGTCCCGATAAATGAACGAGCGCCCATGACCTTGGACGGGCGCCCCAAAGCCGCTTTTGACCTAGCCGCCTGTAATTCTATAAATAGGCGTGTTATTTTAACCCTAACACACACACACCATACAAACAAGATATTCCACCCTTGGAGGAGCCGCACTAAAACCCTAAAGAATTATGAGTTTCTTCCCTTCAACCATATCTTGATCATCACAAGCATGCAAGGCTAAGCACATCGCGGTAGAGCAACGGGATGAAACCACATCAACGCTATCACAACCATGATTAGTTAGTTTTATTTTTATTTATGATTCAACATCGTTTTATTTATTGATTGATTTTGGATTGATTGCTAAGCGCTTTTATTAGATAGGAATGTCAATGAAACCATATGTTGCCTTGAATTTATATGGAAATATGATTCAATAGTAGAGCTTTTCAATCGATACGATTAATGTTATTTTGAGGAATCATGTGATGTTAATTGGGTTGTTTAATTTGGGAACGAATTAATGATCTTGTGTTGAATGTTACATTGTTTTGCTTGGAAAAGGGAACAAGAACCCTAGAATTCGATTTAAAGGAATTTAGTCGAATTGTGATTGATCATACCAATAAATCGTGTTTAGATCATAAGAATGGTTGTGTGATGGTTGTGTGGTGTATCCTTGTTGTTTTACCGCCCTTTTAATTATCTCGGTAAACAAATTAGTTCGTATTGATTGTTATTGCTACGCTTAGTTACCTCCGTGATTTTAGTGTGTTTTCTGATATTTTCTGCTTCAAAGATGTATTTGGACGCCGTCCACCTTTAGCTAACGCCGTCCGGGCTTCTAAGTTTTTCTATTTTCTCGTGATTTTACCTACCGTTTCTTCGCTTTTACATTATAGATAGTGTAAACCTTAGTTTTAAGTAATAGTTCGTGACATAACCGACTTAGGATTTATATCTTAACTGATAATCGTATTTATTCCCTTAGGACGCACTCGGTAACACCCTATACTATGATCCTTATACTTGGGGTGTTTCGTTATAAATTGTAAAAGATTTCAACACCCGTTCGCTCGCTATGCTGAGGTCAAAATCCACTGCTTTCCTCCTCCTTTTGGCCCTAGAAGATTTCAACACGCTTTTTTTTACCTTTAGTGTTTTTTTTTTTTTTTTAAATTTTTCGTAGGTATAGTTTCTCTAGTTAGTAACTTTCTTAGGTTTTAGATTAGTTTAGTTTTCCTTAGTTTAATTTGTTTACTGCTTCGCTGTTTTTCTCGCTCGATCCTCGTTTTCGCCTTTTGAACGAACGCCCAATCATACAGACGCCGCCCATTCTCAAAATTTCCCTTTATTCTGCTTATCGTCAAACGAAGGCCTGGTCATCCAAACGCCCGCTTGTTTAGTAAAAACGCCTCAATCGCTTTTAGTATATCGACGTTTAGCGCCTATTGAACCGCACGCCCGTCTGGAATCTTCTTCTGACATGCACGCCGCTCACGATTCTCAACGCCCGTCCGCTTATCTTTCTTGTTCTTCTCCTTTCTTCTCTTAGCCTCGTATTCCAAGGTTAACTCTTCTCGTCAACCTGACTTTTTAGTCGCTGTTGACCTCTCTCGTTGTCCTCCCGGGTTTATGCAAACTGTAAGAAGGGACCTCTCCTCTTTGATCCAGAACTGAACGGTCCATCCTAAGAAGAAGGCTTTTTCCCGATCTAGACATCATGGCGGACCTGGGCTTCAAAATCCGAATCTAGTTCCTCCTAATCCAAATTTCTCCCAAATCAAAATCCGCACTCTCAAGCTCACCAATCGCCTCCTTCAACAAATACAATTGTTACAACAACAACAGAATCGAGAAGTCAAGGCTACAAAACCAATTGCAACAACTTCATCAAGCCCAAAGAAGCCCAAATAAATCAAGACCCCTATGCCCCTTATCTTAACCAAGACTTCCCGGAGGGGCATAGACCTATCCGACCTCCGGAGCATGGGGCAAGTACATTTCGATCCAAGAATGGAGTGGTTGGACCGGTCCAAAATAGCTCCTTCCATGGCACCGCCAAGAAGATCCTCATGACTTCTTGTCCACTTTTGTTCAAATTTGGGCCGCCATTATCCGGTATTGATTCTCGAGATCGTTAAGTCGAATCTTTTCCCGCTTGCTTTAAAAGGTGAAGCAAACAGATGGTTCAAATCCTTACCCCATCACTCTCTCCATACCTGGCCGATGTTAAAAGAGCCTTCGCTCAAATTGCTTCACCTGAACGATAATGGGCCTTAAACGTGATATAGCTAATTTTGAGCAATTAGAAGGAGAAAGTGTAGAAAGGCCTGGGAAAGGTTGAATTTGTTAATGAGGAAATGCCCTAACCATGGATACACTCGACATGAGCTTCTAGAATTATTCTATCAGGGTGTTACTCAACCAAATAGAGATTATCTAGATTCCACACCATGGATCTTTTCTCTCGGGCGGAGGAGATGATGCCGCCTTATGTGGTAGTCAAACAATTGTTAAGAACAACATGTGGTCAACCTCTGGAAGACCCATGTTGAGGAAGATAAGAGGAAATCATGTAAGCGATCCTGCGTGATACGGTTGGTTGCTCAAGTGGAAATGATAAACCAACAGATGGCTAATTTACAAATGCAAAGAACAAAAGGGATCGGCGATATGAGTCTTCCGGGAACGCAGCGAGCAATGAGAACGGAGATGAAGTAAATGCGATAGGCAACCGTAATCAAACTTTTCGTAATCAAAATTCTCGTCAATCAAGCTATAATCCAAACCGTGAATTTTTCTCGAAATCCGCGAACAAGCTTATTATATATCGCCACCTGGCGCATCCAATTCCAACCACCCTTCAACTCCAACAATCAAAGGCCCTAAGGCAATTGGGCTCAAACGCAAAATCCACATTCACCTCTATCTCTCAAAAGAAATTCGATGAGCTAGTAGATATGGTGCAAGCACTAGCCACCGGTCAAAAGGCGATAGAGAGACAGATTGGCCGATGGTCATCAACAAGCAAGCAGCCCCAAGGAAGACCGCCGAGTTACACAGCATAAGAATCCTAAGGCGTATAAGTGCTGTAATGCCATCACACCGCAGGGAATTATGGGCAAGAGGAGGAGTTGAATGCGCTACACTTAGAAGCGAAAGAAAGTTGGACCCGAGAAGCTGAAACAGTAGCCCCTCCCGACGCCATGAGTTCGTGAGGGGATAAGCAAAGCAGACAAATACCGAAGAAAGCGACAAAGAGCGAGAGCCGAATGATAATGATTCTTCGGGAGAAAGTGATGAGGACGCTGAAAGAATAGTCGATGGCCGAACCCTCGACTAAAAAGAAAGTTGAAAAGTTTGTCGATGGAAGGATAAGGAGGATGAAGCCATTAAAAATCAAATTCCAATCAATCATCCGAAAACCCTTCCTTATCCAAAGAAAGAAAATGAGAATACTTTGAACTCGATAAAACTTACGATGGAGTGAGCAAGTCGCTAGAGAAACCATGGTGACTATGCCTCTTGCCGAAGTGTTAATCGAGATGCCTAAATGCTCCAAGTTTCTTAAGGACGCCTGTGGAAGTAAGAGGAAGTTGAAAGGAATGGCGATGAAGTGCTAAACGAAGAATGCTCGGCAATTTCTCGAGCATTGCAATAAACGTGGTGACCCCGGACGACCTTCAATCTCTTGTATGATCGAAGGCCGACGCTCCACAATGTCTTATGCGACTGGTGCCTCTGTTAATGTGATGCCTTTGAACATCCGCAAAAGTCTCGGGTTGGACAAAAGGCTAAGGAGCGCCCGCCTCTCTTCGCTTGGTGGACAAATCTAGCCGCTTAGCGTGCCGGTTGGCGTTAACAATGTCCTTACCCATGTTAAACAATTGGTGTTTCCAACCGATCGGGTTATATTGGACTACCAATCTGACAAGGAAATGCCCCGATCCTAGGTCGGCCTTTCTTGGACACCGCCGCCACCATTGACTTCTTCCACACGGCCAAATTACCTTGAGAATAGGAGACACTTCCATTTCCATCGAGCAAGGTAAAAGTTCAAGAATCCCCAATTCAGTGGAATTTCATTCATTGAAGCAATTTATGGGGATGAATCTGACCTCGATAAAAGAGCTCGCAGAGACAGAAGCCCCGGATGTCATAAATCACGAAGAAGAAGAAAACAACTGCTCAAGAGCCATAGTCATCGTAGAGTCGTCTCAACAACTTGCGATACCGAGCCTATAAGTGAATGTAAAATTTGGGACATTCCAGGGATGAGCAAGGTGGTGATCCAAGGAGCTCAATCGGCGTGACTTTAACCTTGAAGAAGAGGAAATTTTAATGGGAAGTCGATGAAATCGACTCTGAAAGAAGCTACCCATTGGGAGTTGGATGATTGGGAGCAACTTGCGCATGAACTTGAAGAAGAAGAGCTTAAGAAGATGATTGCACATCGCAAAGAAAAACGGAAGTCGACAGTGAGATCCTTTGATGACGTTATTCAATACCTTCGATAACACCCCAGAAGATGAAGTGTTTTTCACCAACCGGTCCAAACTCAAATGGAAAAAGGTGGTCCGTTAAAATCTAGCATCGAGCAACCACCTGCTGACTTAGAGTTGAAACCGCCTACAACATCTAAAATACATCTTTCTTAAAGACGGTGATAAGTTGCCCCTAATCATCTCATCTAAACTCGGCCCAGCAAGAGGCGTAATTGATCAAAGTGTTGAGAAACATATCCTCGCTCGGATGGCGTGGGCGATATCGTAGAAATCACCCATGTATGTATGCATGCATAAGATCCGAACGGAGGAAGGAGCGAAAAAGGTCGACAAACCGCAGAGAAGGCTGAATCCGCATACGCAGGAGGTTGTCAAAAAGGAGATCATCAAATGGCTTGATATGGGATTATTTATGCCATCGCCGACAAAGAGTGGGTTAGCCCTACTCAAGTTGTGCCAAAGAAGGGGGTATTACCAGAGAAAAAATGAAAAAGGGGAGGAAATTGCCTTACGCCTTGTGATCGGTTATGGGTCTGCATTGATTATCGCAGATTGAACGGTCACCGCAAAAGATCATTTCCTTACCCTTCATTGACCAAACTAATTGAAAGACCGAGTGGTCACAAATATTATTGTTTTCGATGGATATTTCGGGTACTTCCGTATAGCCATCGATCCTAATGATCGTGAAAAGACCACGCTTACGTGTCCATCCGGCACTTTTGCCTTCCGCACGCCATTCGGCCTATGCAATGCACCCGCGACTTTTCAACGGTGCATGTTAGCCATTTTTGATGGACTAGTGGAAGAATGCATGGAGGTCTTCATGGATGACTTCTCGCCTATGGCGGCACGCTTTTGATGAGATCTTAAAGAATCTAGATATGGTACTCCAAATGTGTGTTGAGAAAATTTGGTGCTTAACCGAGAAATGCCATTTTCTAGTTGACGGGTGGATTGTTTTGGGACACAAGTTGTCCAAAGAAGGTATTCAGTGGATAGGGCTAAAGTAGCGGCCATTGAGAAAATGTCATATCCAAAGACAAAGCTTAAGGAGGTACGAGGATTCTTGGGACATGTAGGCTTTTATCGGCGATTTATTAAAGATTTTTCGACAATAGCAAAGCCGCTATCCAACCTCGCTTAAAGAGGAAGTAGAGTTCGTGTTTGATGATGCGCGTAAGGAAGCTTTCAAATGCTTAAAGGATAAGTTAACCAAAGGCTCCCATTTTGATCGCGCTCCGATCGACTAAACCTTTCGAACTCATGTGCGATGCCTCTAACTACGCTATAGCGCAGCTTAGGCGCAGGAGATTGATAAGAAGTTCGCACCAATCTACTATGCGAGCCGAACTTTGAACCCAAATGTAAACTACACTACTACAGAGAAAGAATTCCTAGCAATGCTGCTTATGGATAAGTTTCAAGTTACCTTCTTGGGTCTCGAGTCGTGGTTTGGACAGATCATGCAAAGATTACGCTACCTCATGGAAAAAACAGATGCTAAACCAAGGTTACTGAGATGGATTCTGATACTACAGGAATTTGACCTTGAAATTAAGGATAAGAAAGGTAGCGAAAATGTTGTAGCTGATCACTTATCTCGCTTAGTGAACGAGGGTGACGAAAACACTAAGGAAATAGGCATTGACTTTCCAACTGAGCAATTAATGAGGCTCGAGAATGTGAGGCCGTGGTATGTCGATTACGCCAATTACTTAGCGATCGGACATCTCAAGAGATGACGACGTGAAAAGAAGAAGTTTTTCGCTGACTTGAAGTATCTCGTATGGGAGGATCCACATTTGTTTAAAGTCTGCAAAGACGGGTTGCTTAGAAGGTGTGTTCCGGAACATGAACAACTGGATATCTTAGAGCAATGTCATAGTGGTCCTGCTGGTGGACACTACGGAGCACCAAAGATCGCTATAAAATCCTTCAAGTCGATTTTACCGCCCACTCGCTCAAAGACGCCAAGCCTTTTGCAAAGGCCGTGATGTATGTCAAAGAGTAGGGAGGCTCAAGCATAGGATGGAGATGCCTTTGAGGCCTATCTTGGAATGTGAAGTCTTCGACGTGTGGGGCATCGATTTCATGGGACCCTTCCCATCATCGTATGGTAATAAATATATCCTAGTCTGCGTGACTATGTTTCCAAGTGGGTAGAGGCTATAGCCACCCAAACCAATGATCACAAAGTTGTAAAGAAATTCTTGCAAAAGAATATCTTTACTAGATTTGGTCGTCCCTGAGCCCTTATCGATGAAGGATCGATTTGTAATGCACCACCGATAAAATTCTTGAGAGATATGGTGTCAAGCATAGAATTGGAACACCATACCACCCCAAAACCAAAGGCCAAGTCGAGGTAAGCAAATGTAAGTCTAAAGCGGATTTTGGAGAAAACGGTGAATTCTAATAGATCCAATTGGAGTCCGGTTGACGACGACTCGGGCTTATCGTGCGCGCTCAAGACCCCTATGGGTACGCCGCCTTTCAAATGGTTTACGGCAAGGCATGCCATCTACCAATGAGCCGAGCACAAAGCTTATCGGGCTATTAAATACTTGAACTTCGATAGCAGCACTGCGTGGCGAAAAGATTATCGCAAATCGCATGAGCTCGATGAATTCGCACTCGTGGCCTACGAAATGCCAAACCGAGCAAGGAAAGAACGAAAGCGCTCCATGATGCTAAAATAAAGGATGAGATTTCAAGGTAGGGAGATGGCTTTACTTTACAACACCAGATTACATCCGCTTGTCGGGCAAGCTTAAGTCCGTATGGTCCGACCTTTGAAATTGTCGGTTCATCCGGGAGGAGCGATTTCTTGAAAGGGTACAGCGGTCAACCTTTTAAAGTGAACGGTCATAGATTGAAAAAGTATTTTGGCCAACCTTACGAAGTACCCGAGGTCATATACTTTCAAAAGTTGGTTGACGTGCTCGATGTGCCGAATTGTGATGAGATTCCTTCCGACTTCTTTGCTTCAATGATGACATCCTTACCTTTACGTGAAGCTTCTATCACGATTCCTCGCACCTATCATTCCGCCGATGCCACATGCAGGAAAAGTTGAGACGAAGACGAAAGTCGATATTGCCTGGAAAGCCAAGTTAAAGAACTTGGTAGGCACTTCACTTGTGGCGGTTGTGGTCAAACCTCGGTCCTTCCTCTCGATTCTCGATGATGAGGTGGCCGCGCTTTAAACCAAAGTGGCCCGACCCGGGTGACTTTGAAGAGTATGTCAAGCTAATGACATAAAAAGAGCGCTTCCTGGAGGCAACCTAGTTTTATTTTCTCGTTAGGTTAGTTATTTATGTAGTAGTACATTGGTTGTTTGCATGAGATGTTTATTCCGCTTACGTGTTCTTAATGTGTGGTTTGCTCATATACCCCGTGTACCCGAGATTATATGGTATGTCGAGTGTTGCGTATACTTTCGAAAGGTGTTCAAGTGCCCACTATGTCCGTGGTCGTCTATTCAAGTTGTAGCGGTACATTCATGCTCCGGCTCGACCTCTCCGCCAACTTGCATACGACGACCACCTAAGTTTGTTTTTCTTTTACTCTGCACATTCCGAGGACATAATGTGATTTAAGTGTGGGGTAAATTGGGTATGTTTTCATGCTATATCTTTGAATTATGAGTGAATTTTAATTTTTAAATTTCACAAATTTAAAATTTTTGTGAGTCTCGAGCATGTGATTGCAACTAAATGCTTGCTAGTTGTAGTTTTCTAACGATGATAGTATGTGACTTAGTGAGATAATTATAGCATGTTTTACTTTTATGGAGATAGTATTCCTTTACACTCACGAAAGCCTTTGATATTGAACCAAGATTTTTGAACTTTATCCTTTCATTATTTTGATGATTTATCTTAGAAGGCCAAGATATAGTGACACCTTAGTTGGACCATGTGTCGTGAATATCATAAAGTTTGAATGTGATAAGTGAGATGTAACTTATGTCCGGAAAAAATGAATAAGTAGTGAATCATAATAAATACGCTTGTCGAAAAGTCGGTTAATGATTTGAGTGAGGTAGGTATACCACGTATGTCCTAAAACCACTATGATGACCGTAAGCTCACGACAAACACTTTATAGCTACCTTATGATTTGAGTAGGTAGGGGGTTATCTCGAAATGTCCTACTTACTATGATGGGTAAGAGCTTATTCGATATATGCTTGAATTTGAAAATTTTGAAAAATGATGAATAAGAATAAAAAATAGAGTGAAGTCTTTGTTATCATGGACCTTATACCCAGTAGAACCGCGATGATATGTCAGAGGGATTATCCTACCGAGTGCGTGGGAAGGCTTAGTGTGAAGCTATTACCGTCTGCACTTTAGGATAGTCATTGAAGTTTTTGAGAGGATATTTCTTCAAAGGCTTGTTAAATTTGAGAATGGCTTGTCACACATACACCGAATCTATCTCTGATGATGGTATTGTTTGCTATAGTTGTTGTATCTTTTGCTACGTGAGTTAGAGATCTATGTGGGATGCATGAAAGTTGAGCTATAGTTTTGATTGTTTTGCTCGGGACGAACAAAGGTTTAAGTGTGGGGAGTTGTTCTCGTGAAATTTATGGTTTTATCGCATTATTAGAGAACAATATCTTTCGTATTTTAGTAATTTTTAGAGAAAATTATATGTTTAAAGGCGTGAATTTGAATAATGGGGTTAAAGTGTCAAAAGTGTAATTTGGGCGCTTTTATGTGTTAAATTTATTGAATTATTATTATTTGGGGATGACTACATGTTTTATCTATTATGTAGATGCTTAATTTTCGAGTGCATAAAGAGGATAAATGAGGTTCAATTCGAATTGCAAGAGATAAACATGGAATTGGCTTGAAGAAGAATGGATAACTATGAAGAAATCCGATCCTCAAAGATATTGGACGGGCGCCCACTCGATCCGCATTTAGCGCCCAGGAGTGAATCAAGGCGTCCATGAAGCGCCCGAGTCATATTTTACATACAGAGTCTCCGACGTAAGTCGAACGAAGCGCCCGAATCTCCGCCCGTATAAATGAACGAAAGGCCCATGACCTTGGACGGGCGCCCAGTGCCGCTTTTGACCTAGCCGCCTCGTAATTCTATAAATAGGCGTGTTATTTTAACCCTAACACACACACACCATACAGCCGCATATTCCACCCTTGGAGGAGCCGCACTAAACCCTAAAGAATTATGAGTTTCTTCCTTCAACCATATCTTGATCATCACAAGCATGCAAGGCTAAGCACATCGCGGTAGAGCAACGGGATGAAACCACATCAACGCTATCACAACCATGATTAGTTAGTTTTATTTTTATTTATGATTCAACATCGCTTTATTTATTGATTGATTTTGGATTGATTGCTAAGCGCTTTATTAGATAGAATGTCAATGAAACCATATGTTGCCTTGAATTTATATGGAAATATGATTCAATAGTAGAGCTTTTCAATCGATACGATTAATGTTATTTTGAGGAATCATGTGATGTTAATTGGGTTGTTTAATTTGGGAACGAATTAATGATCTTGTGTTGAATGTTACATTGTTTTGCTTGGAAAAGGAACAAGAACCCTAGAATTCGATTTAAAGGAATTTAGTCGAATTGTGATTGATCATACCAATAAATCGTGTTTAGATCATAAGAATGGTTGTGTGATGGTTGTGCGGTGTATCCTTGTTGTTTTACCGCCCTTTTAATTATCTCGTAAACAAATTAGTTCGTATTGATTGTTATTGCTACGCTTAGTTACCTCCAGGATTTTAGTGTGTTTTCTCGCATATTTTCTGCTTCAAAGATGCATTTGGACGCTCGTCTACCTTTAGCGAACGCCGCGTCAGCTTCTAAGTTTTTCTATTTTCTCGTGATTTTACCTATGTTTCTTCGCTTTTACATTATAGATAGTGTAAACCTTAGTTTTAAGTAATAGTTCGTGACATAACCGACTTTAGGATTTATATCTTAACTCGATAACTGCATTTATTCCTTTAGACGACTCGGTAACACCCTATACTATGATCCTTATACTTGGGGTGTTTCGTTATAAATTGTAAAACTCGTTTTTACCGAACAATACACTACTGCAAACCCTAAGTATATCATCAGTATGTAACCACTTAACCCAGTGTATGGCATGCACGTGAGGATTGAGTTAGTGGTGATATATTTGAACTCATTAGTCCGTGGTGAACTTAATCGAGTTTAGGGTCTCATGATTAAATCACCAATAATGCGCCCAGAACACCTTAGGGTGTGATAGTCTTATCCGGACTGTCGGTAGAAGGTACCTAATTGGGGCATTTATATATGATGGCCTTCATATAGACTTGACCGATTTAATCAGATTTCTTGATATAATACCGTAATCGTGAAATCTTATTAAATCATTAGATGATCATATATAGATTGACCTTAATCCTGAGGTGATCACATGATGCTGCTTGTCTCGGGGTAGTGTTTGATGTGTTAGTTACGGATCACTTTGATATGTGATCCAAGTCACTTCTCGTTGGCACTATTCCCTGGTGAGTGAGTAGTTCTGTTTTTCACAGACATGGAATCCATTCCTTCCTGCGTGAAATAGAGAGACAATCCCCTTATTTGTTAGCCCTAAGAAAATGATCGATGGGCCTAGTTCATACTAATTAGCTACTAGTCTGATATGTGAACTAATTGATCACTAGGGGGTTAATGGTAAATAAGGATAAGATATTCTGAGTCGGGTTCACGGAGACTTCCCACCGTAATGGACAACCACTGAGGTTAGTCCGTATGTAGTGATTATATCAAGGACGCTTATTTACTCATAGGGTTGAGTGTAAGTATATATCTATAATTGGTAGAGTTCGATTTGGGTTTATGGTGGCGTAATCCCGAATTAATAATTTAAGTATGAATATTCTGTTCGATGAATATTTTACTTAATTATTGGAGCTACTAGTTATAGGTCCATGGTCCCCAATGTGGCTCCTGTAATTCGGGTATTTTTCTTGTTATCGGGCCTCAATGATAATTAATTGGTCGGGCCAATTAATTGATATGCTAAATATTATTTAATTGGGCTAAATAATATAATACACGTAAAAGACATTTCACGCGCCTAAAACCCTAGGTGTGGCGCCTCCTATGTCATAAAGTGCAAGAATTGATTTTCTTATGTGATTAATTATTTACTAGTTAAATAATTAATTAATAAAAGATAATTGATTTGTAATTGATTGATTGATTGATTAATCATAATCTTTAATAAATGGAATTATCTTTTATTGTGATTTCTTTTAATTATTTATTTAATTAATTAAAAACTTGGAGGCCAAGGATTTACTCTCTTATATAAAGAAAGTTCTTCCAAGACATGGGAGAATTGTTTCCAACATACACACACAAAAATAGAGAGAAAAAACTTGTTTCTTGTCTTGGGTTTTTGTTGAAGAAAAACTTGTAGTTTTTCTTGGAAGCATATCAAGGAGGTTCTAGCACCAAGAATTGGTATCCACCAACCACCGCTTGGAGAACACATTGGAAGTTCTTGGCTTCTCTTCCTACTATTGGTAAGACATACTAAACCCCTTGTAGGAATTTAGATCCTTTATTTATGTATTGTAATTTGTAAATCGTGATCCATCCTCTCACAAGCAAAGAAACAACATCCTTCATGTGGTATCGTAGAGAGGTTCCACGATTTATGAATTATATTCATAGATAAACGATTTAAAAGAGTGGAATTGCATGTAGAAAATTTTAATTTCATGCATGTATAATTTTTTGTGTGATTGGTTGTTGTGGTTGAAGAGATGGATTGGGGTTGTACATGTTTACCGTTAGATCTATTGTAGTTTTTTCGATTAGTATCGATTAAGCATAGGAATTGTAATTTAAATTTTATGCAATTTTATTTCCGCAAAGTTTGTAAATTTTATGTAATCTATCCGGTTCAAGACATGAAGATCTTGAAGATGAAGATGATGAATCCCAAGAATATTGGGAGAGAAGGCGGCGGCGGTGATCTTTTTTTTTTGGTAAGGTCGGATATTTTTTTAATAAAAAAAAGGCTTGAAAATTTTTATTTTTATTTTTTTCGCAGCTTATATTATATATATGTTTATATATTAAAAATGGATCGGCCCCTTCTCTCCTTCGAAGCTCGTGGCTCGTGGTTCGTGTAAAGATCGATTCAAGATGCGGATGAAGATTTGAAAATTGTAATTTAATTTATTTTATTCCTAGAAAATAGGTTAGATTCGAGGTGCCAACGGTCCATCTTGATGTTTATTTTCCGCACTAGTATGCATGCTTAGGATATATGTGTAGAACCGAAAATTGCCATGACATGCATCATATCATTAATTCCACTCCATATGCATATACATGTAGAAATTAATTGAGGAATTAGTTAGGCATGTATATTAACACGCGATTAGTTTTAATTAATTGTATGATATTAATTAAAAACTAATTAGGGAAACCGAGGATTCCGGTTTTGTCAATCGTCATGGTTAGTGTGATGGATTCTCGGTGAATCCCACCTTGCAAAGCAAAGGAGTAAAATCCCAAAACCTCGACGAGATTGCGCGCTTTTTGTCCATAGTGTCTACGTGAAAATTTGATGTTAAGGGATTGAACAATTATGGTTCGAAAATGGTCAAACCATGGTTGGGTGGTCAACCGAGCCACGGCTCGATCGACTTAACCCTCCACGTGTGGCGTTTGCACGGGGGTTCGGCAAGGCTGAGCTATCCGACGAGCAAATACGGCTCAACGGAGCTCCCCTAGCACTGATCCGTCCTACGGCCACATATATTCCAACGAATAGGTCGGGTGGGCTACCCCACATAACCGACACCATTCGGGCCCATGATTTATTGTTCCTTAAAGATACATCAAGTCCAAAACGAAATCAGGAAAACCACCACTTTTTCAAAATATTGAGTGGGAGCGGGAAGACGACAAATGCCGACCCACGGCCTCTATTGTTGACACAAGCAATGTGAGAGAATGGTGACGCCTCGCATCGCCTCGGGACCGCCCTCCTGAAGGCGAAGGCCTTCACCGCTATCAAAATTCAAGGCTTGGTCTCCGAAAGGATAGGATTTTGGGTACTCATCGGGTCACTAACCGACCCTAAGGCGGCATACTCGCGGTCTACCTAAAAATCTAAAATAGTAGGTCACACTCATTATGGGTATTTTTGGTAATACCTTGGCTGAAAAAGAAAGGTAATCGGGGATTAAAAATTGGATGTTCGATTCCATTTTAATCATCGAGAGAGAAAGATCTCAATTTAGTCGTCACCTCTTTGACCTACCCTAAGGCGGCACTGAGGTGTGAGACTAGATCCTTGGAACGGTAGGATAGACTACACATTTAATTTATAGTTCCAAAAATTTATTAGTAGTGTATAATTTGAATTTAATTTCTGTCATTTATTTACAGCATCATGTCATCGCAAATTCCTTTACTGTTGACTGATAAGTTGACCGAAACCAATTTTGCTAAGTGGAAAAGTAACTTAAACGTTGTGCTCATCTTCGAAAATGTTCAACATGTTCTGACCTCGAACATTCCAGCACTTACCGCCCATTCCTCAAAAGCTGACAAAGAAAATTGGCAGAAGTGGACTGAGTCTAATAACAAGTCGTGGGGCATCATGCTAGCCTCGATGTCGGAAATCATTAGGACCAAATGTGAAGGTTTTACAACTGCTAGAGAAATCATGCAGAGGCTTACCTCCATGTTTGGCGCACCTTCTGATCAAGCCCGACACGAAGCTGTCAAGATGGCTGTTAACGCGAAGATGAGGAAGGGTCAGTCGGTGACGGGTCATGTGATGAACATGATCAATTACTTTACTGATGCCGAGACTCACGGTTCTAAGTTTGACGAAGTGACTCAAGTGAGCATGATTCTCGAATCACTCTCACCTGATTTCCTCCAGTTCAAGACCAATTATGTCATGAACAAGCTTAAGTTTGACTTGAACGATTGATAAACGAGCTGCAAGTGTTCGAGGGTGTCTACTCTAACCATAGAACCCGAGAAGGGGAAAAGAAGGCCGAAGCCAATGTGGCTGAGGCCAAATCGTGTACCTCTGGAACAAAGGGAAAGTCGAAGGTCAAACGTGTAAAAGAACAAAAATCGAAGCCCATGAAGAAGAAAGGGAAAAAGGCAACTCCTTCCAAACCTAAGGGTAAGTGCTTTCACTGTGGAGAAGTAGGGCATTGGCGCAAGCATTGCCTGAAATATCTCAAAGAAGTGAAGGAAGGAAAGGGCCAGGCAAACAAGGGGCAGGATAAGACAAGTAATTTACTTGTCTTGGAATCCTACAAAGGTAGCTAAAGATGTATCAACTTGATCTTGGATTCTGAGCTACTAACCATGTTTGTTCTTCTTTGCGCATCCTTAGTTCGTATGAGAGCTAGAGAGGACGGGGCTCATGAGATGAGAGTTGGCAACGCGGGCGATGAGTTACAAATGAAAGTAGTGGGAGTAGTTCGTTTAATGTTTGGAAATAAAGTCCTTAAATTGGACAATGTCTTTTACATTCCGCATTTTAGAAGAAATTTAATTTCTATGTCTGTTTTGCAAGAACAATTGTATTCTTTATCTATTGAGTATAATAAGATTGTTATTTCCAGAAATGGACGTAACTTGTGTTCTCGTGAATGTTAGAAAATGGATCGTATGTCATTAAACCAACCGATACTCCATACAATATTTAATATCGAAATGTTTAAAGTAAAGACATCAAAGTTCTCGCTAAAAGGTCAAAGTTTCTCACGAAGATAAAACATATCTTTGGCACCTTAGGCTAGTCATATTTCCTTGAAAGAATCAAAAGATCGCCAAAGACGGTCCCTAAAGTGAGTTATCTGTTGACTCACCGCCGATCTGTGAATCTTGCCTGGAGGAAAAATGACTAAGCGCCCTTCACGCCAAAGGTAATAGGCCAAAAAACTCTAGAATTGGTACATTCGGATCTGTGTGGTCCGATGAATGTACAGGCTAGAGGTGGATTCGAGTATTTTGTGACTTTCATTGACGACTACTCGAGATTCAGATATGTTATCTACTGCACAGGAAATCCAAAACTTTTGGTAAGTTTAAGGAATTCCAGGCGAAGCCGAAAGGCAGCTAGGCAAGTCTTTGAAATTCCTTCGCTCTGATCGCAGAGGTGAGTACTTTTAGATACTGAATTCACTGACTATCTTTTGGAATGTCCTTTTTGCCTAATTAAGTCCAATATGTGTCCTTTTGAATAATTGTTCCTTAAAAAAACTATCTGAAAACAAAAATCTTAAAAAGAATCTTTGATTTTATTAAATTATAAAAAACAAAATTAAATTTTTTTAAAACAAAATCAAATAATATCCTTGAAGGAAAATCAACTGAAAATCCTTGATTTAATTACATTATAAAAAACGAAACTAAAAATCTATCCGAAATAAATCAACGAAATAAAAATAAAATTAAAAAAATCAAACAAGATCCTTGATTCATAAAATTAAAAATCCTAAAATAGAAATACAAAGTAAAAAATCTAAACACAAAAATCCTAAAAATTCAAACAGGATTGTCAAAAAAATAAAATAAAATAGTAATACTGAAATAAAAATCAATCTAAAAACAAAAATCCTAAAACAGAAATACGAGATAAAAATCTATCTAAAAAAAAATCTTAAAAGAATCCTTGATTTAGTTAAATTATAAAAACCAAATTAGAAAATTTTAAAAATAAAAATCTTAAAAAGGATCATTGATTTAATTAAATCATAAAAACGGCATTAAAAAATTTATAAACAAAATCAAACAAGATCCTTGATTGAAAATCAATTGAAAATCCTTGATTTAATTAGGTTATAAGAAATGAAATTAAAAATCTATCTATAAACAAAAATCTTAAAAATAATCCTTGATTTAATTAAATTATAAAAACGAAATAAACAAATTAAACAAGATCCTTGATTTAATTACAGTACAAAAAACGAAATTAAATTTTTTTTATAATCAAAATCAAAAAGATCCTTGACTGAAAATTAATCTCTATTTATATCTCTACTATATTAAAAGTATGAGTGTATTTCCACCAAAAATGTCTCTCACAAAAAGTGCTTTTCCCAAATTTTAAAATAATTAAAATATAACCACAAAACAATTAGAAATATCAAAAAATGTAACCATAAAATAAATATAAAAAAACAAATAGTTTTGAAAAGTGTTAGAAGATACGAAGGGACTATCTAAATATGGAAAGCAAAAAAATTAGTCCTCATAGGCAGTTTTGCTAGTATTCATAGACCTTTTCTATTCCCTGTGAATTTATAAAAAAGAGAGGATATATTAGTCCTCATAAATAAAAAATTATATGCGTAAAGAGAGCTATAAAGACATAATACAATGGATGTATTTTTTATTAAATATAATATATTTTTCATAATAATTGTAACAATTCAAACCACAAGCAATGTTAAAATTGTAAAAGACCGTTCGACACGTGCACGTCTCGTTGTTAACGAACGATATATAGAAAAGCAAAGGTTTAATTTCCAATTAAAAAAAACAGAGATGCTCTATATATATATTTGCCATGGGGTAATAACATTATGCTTAAGTCTTTGTAAAGGGGATGTGTATTACAAGTAGTAGTAGTATAAGTAATTTTGTATAATAAAAAGGGGAAACTCATAAAATACCCTATTTATGTAAAATATTTTTTCCTATACACCCTTATTTTTCGAAATTCTTTTTATGTCCATCGCCTTAAAATTCGACTGATGCATCGCTTTCAAACCAGCATTTGCATCGCCTTATTGATCAATGAAATTATCGACGGTACACACCGTTTTTCGCTGACTGACGGTACCGTAGATAAGTTAGACGGCACCGCAGATAAGTTGGACGGTACCGTCCAAAAGTTTCTTGGTGCTTGATATCACAAAGTTTCTTGATATGCTTCTCAATCCCCTTTTCCAAACTTGTCCAAACCCAGCAAAACAAACCTACGAATCAACCAAAAAAGGTGCAGTTTTAGTTTACAGATATAAGTCAATTTCTTTAGCCAATTGTTGATTTTAAAGTGAGATTAACATACCTATGTTCTTCTTCGGTCCACGGTATCCCTTTCCGGCGTTCTTGTTCTGCTTTGGATCCTCCTCCACCACCACTTTTACCACCATGGCTAGAAGAATCCAAGCTTAATCCTGAAAACCTACCTCCGAAACCGCAATTCGACTTCTTTCGGCTGCCGGACCGCCGGAAAATCCATGATTGTCTTTCATAGATGATGAAGAAGCTTCCTCTCCAAGGTAATTAGGAACAGGAACTTGCCCAGATTCTATGGCACCAACATCTTCAACTAGTAACTCATAGTGTAGCTTAAGTTCACCAAGAAAACACGGTGGAATATGGAGGAATATCAAGAACCAGTAAAAAAAAAAAGATTATGAAAGAAGGGGAAAAGAGAAAACACGGTGGAATATGGATTTGAAGCTGAATATCTTTTTTGGACGGTACCGTCTAACTTATCTCGCGGTACCGTCGAAAACGAAAGGTGGTACCGTCGATAATTTCAATGATCGATAAGGCGGTACATCGCCCAGGTTTTGAGCCAGGTATCAGTCGAATTTTAAGGCGATGGACATAAAAAAATTTCAAAAATAGGGTGTATAGGAAAAATGTTTTACATAAATAGAGTATTTTTGAGTTTCCTAATAAAATGTATATAAGATGTAGTGGTACAAAATGTATTTTTGTATTTTTTGGTTATTACTTATTTCCTTGTAACTGAGGGGCAAAACAGTAATTGTCTGTGTATTTGTGCCCTATGTATAAAAAAGGATACAGTTGTATGAGAATAAGGTACGTAGATGACATAATAAGAAAACGGGAAATCAAGGGTTGCAGCTCCCATATTACTATTAGGGTTCTTCCTTTCGATTTCGCATTTCTTTTCTTTCAATTCATCTGTTTATTTTTGATCATTCTCCTTTGGATCGAAGGTTCTTGACGATATGGCTGATAGGAACATGCGTAAACTTCCTTCAGTAGGTTATACTGGACACAAAAAATGGGATGAGAAGGGTCGCACTGAAATTGTTCAAATAATCGTAACATACGACGAATGCATGGTTTATTCCTTACAATTTCTCTATTCTGAAGAAGGAAACTTGGTTTTATCTGATGTATTTGGACATAATTGTGGTCCCGACTTTCAAATTGTGAGTCTATACTCTTTCCACGGCATCTTTTTAGTATATTGAATTCCTTAGTTATTCGAGGATCTTTATCATCAAAGTCTCTTATATATTTTGGAATTTGTTTCATATGTGTGTATGCAGGTGAAGTTTAACTATCCTTTGAGTACATCACTTGCGTCAGCGGTTTATATTATGATGAGGTGGTGTCTATTAAATTTACAACAAATTTGGGAACATATGGCCCTTTTGGTTACAGTACTGCAGATTCGGATTATCAAGATTACAGATTTTCTTTCGGAGCAGAACGTGTTTTTGGTGGATTTCATGGCTCTGCATATCCCGATGGTCATTACGGCATAACTTCTATTGGTGTGTATGTGAAGCTGCCCACCACTCTCAATGGCGTAGATCAAAATGAGGTTCCCGTTAGCAGGAGGAATTCAAAGGTTAAAAATGAAGAATGTGATGCTGTTCCTGTTAGCAGGAGGAATTCAAAGGTTAAAAATGAAGAATGTGTTAAAAATGAAGAACGTGATAGCAGGAGGAATTCAAAGGTTAAAAATGAAGAATGTGTTAAAAATGAAGAACGTGATAGCAGGAGGAATTCAAAGGTTAAAAATGAAGAATGTGATGGTGTTCCCGTTAGCAGGAGGAATTCAAAGGTTAAAAATGAAGAATGTGATGTTGTTCCCGTTAGCGGGAGGAATTCAAAGAAGGTTAGAAGTGAAGAATGTGATGTTGTTCCCGTTAGCAGGAGGAATTCAAAGGTTAAAAATGAAGAATGTGATGTTATTCCCTGGAGGAATTCAAAGGTTAAAAATGAAGAATGTGATGTTGTTCCCGTTAGCTGGAGGAATTCAAAGGTTAAAAATGAAGAATGTGATGTTGTTCCCGTTAGCGGGAGGAATTCAAAGGTTAGAAGTGAAGAATGTGATGTTGTTCCCGTTAGAAGGAGGAATTCAAAGGTTAAAAATGAAGAATGTGATGCTGTTCTCGTTAGCCGGAGGAATTCAAAGGTTAAAAATGAAGAATGTGTGATTTTAGAATGAGTATGTCTAATGTTGATTTCATTTCGCTTTGTTATTTCATGAATGGGTTGGAATGAATTGTTTCTATCATTTGAATCTTTTAGGTGTTCTGAATACTTTTCCTCCATCAAGTTCATATATATGGCCCTTTTTTTTATTGTTGGGTTTAGCCAATTAAGTATTGAGATTCAGTGGTTGAAACATCTAATTAAAAGTATTGATAGTGACACCACATCGATCTATTTTGGGACACCAACAGTGACTTCCGATCTTTTTAGGATCGAATTTAAACTCAATTCAGAATTCGACCTTTGTAAAGTCCATTTTTATTCTCAGTGTTGATTCCTCGATAGATTCATCGTGATGCTAATAATGCCAAAAGAAAAAAAATCATATCAAAATTGTATTTACAAGTGATGTATATAGATCGATTGCCACCAATATCGAAAGTTGAGACTTGTAAATAGAAACCATGATGTATGTCCTTGAACATATTCGTCTTTTCTTGTACACTAAAAAATTCGGACCAAAGACCTTGGGCATGTGGGTGTATGACACCACGCAACATACGTATAACCCAACTGCAATCTTTTAGTGCATGTAGGTCGTCTCATTAAAGCCTTGGCACTTGGCGCAAAAATCATCATCAATAATGTAGCGCGAAACATGACAACTCACTGTAGTGAGGGACTCTCACGAGTTTTGCCAAAGAAGAAGGTTACCCGGGAGAGGACCTTTGATGCTCCGTGATTTGCTTCCATCCAATGCAATCCGAGGGGCAACCATATTAGACTTACGAATGTGAAAATAGGCGAACTCACTATGAATTTACCCGAGGCATTCGGGCGCCAAGATAAGCGGCCTCCATCTTCAACGCCATCGCTCCACGCACTTCGCCTTCCGCATAGCAAATGTCTCCATATAAAAGAACAAGTTGGCTTGAGGCTATCTAAAGGTGAGCCGTATTTGTGTCGTAGGATCTGGACCCAAAGTTTATTATCATCTATAAGAAGTTTCCATGCCAATTTTGCCGACAACGCGGTATTATATCTCTGGCTTTCTTATTCCTAGTCCTTTAAGGGTCTTGGGTTGACCAATGGTGTCCCAATCTACATGGTGGAACTTCCTCTTACTAACTTGCTCGGCCCAAAAGAAGGACCGAGCCAATTTATCGAGCTCATCTGTAATAGAGATGGTAATTTCCATAGTTTGCATATGTTAGTAAGGGATTGTTGTAAGAGCCGTTTGGACAAGAATGGCTCGGCCAACTTTCGATAATATATATGGCAGCTTTCCAAGACTAAGTTTGGTCCATACTTTACTGACAACAGAGCAGGAGTTCTCTTTCTTCACCCTACAATGGTGTAGAGACATCCCTAAATATTTTTTCAAAATTCTAGGTTTGCGGCATTCCAAGAATCTCAGTAATACAAGTCGCGGTTTGGGAGGGTACATAAGCCGGTCAAAATTCCAGGCTTGCTTCATTCCAAGAATATCATCAATACAAGTCACAGTTTGGGAGGATACGTTAGCCGGAGTTTGTTTTTGTGGAGTAAAAAATTGCCCTTTGAATACATAATAAAAAGTAAAAAACTGCCCTTTAAATACTTAATAAAATAGATAAAGCGGAGTTTGTTTTTGTTGAGTAAAAATTTACCCTTTAAATACATAATAAAATAGATAAGCCTGAGTTTGTTTTTGTGGAGTAAAATGTTTTTGTTGAGTAAAAAATTACCCTTTAAATACATAATAAAATAGATAAGCCGGATTTTGTTTTTTTGGAGTAAAAAATTGCACCTCTAAATACATAATAAAATGTTGCTGCTAGGTTTTGAATATCTGCTGGTAAAAAGAAGGAAAGATAAATTCTAGGGATATTGTTCTATTTAGCCTCTTTTCAACTTTCCTTTGTTTATTTAGTCGTTGAGTAAACTCATATTTAAAGTTAAAAAAAACGAAAAACCGAAAAAACTTGCAATTCCCCCTTTGCTCCTCTTTTTCACATCTTCAAATCTTCCCTACTTTACCCAAATTCAAATATTAAATGTCAAATTCACATCTCCCTCTTATATTTCAAAGTTCTTCCTACCCAAATCCTCCCTCTCTCTAATTCTTCATCTTCTTCTTCATCCTCTAATTCTTCATGTTCTTCAACATCCTCTAGTTCAAACTCGTTTTTATGCACATAACGAGTGCGAATTCGTGTTCTTCATCCTTTAATTCTCCATCTTCTTCTTCATCCTCTAGTTCAAACTCGTTTTTCTGCACATAACGAGTTCGAACAACGAGTTCAAACTCGTTTTCCAGGGGGTTCTAGGGGTCATGGTGTTTAAAGTTTAGTTCCAGCGGGATTCCGGCAGGGCTCCGGCGAGGGATTTTGGGGTTGAAGAAGATGGGTGACTTGGGTTTTAGGGTTAGGGTAATTGATTTGGGAATTGGAGGTTGAATTAGGGGTAAATTGGGCAAGTCATCTTATTTTATATGGGAATGGTCTTTTAAAGAAGAATTTGTTTTCCAAGACTATTTAAGCATTACGGTTTATTGCACGTGGTTTAACCCATGACTTTCGGTGGTGGTTTACTTAATATAATACTACTTCGTCCCAAAATGTAAGTGCATTTAATTTTTTGGTTTTATCTCATAATGTAAGTCTATTTAAAAATGGGCATTCGGTTAAGAAGCCTGTTTGACAACAATTTAAAGTAAATTAGTTTATAAACTTGCGATTCAAATTATTTAGATCCATAAAGAATCATATGCATCAGTCATGCATTATTCAAATTTGTATAATACAGAATCTGTAAATTCTGCACAACATGTACGACATAAAATGCACATTTTTATTCATTAAACAATATAGAGATTTTGATGTATTTCATTATATATATAGATTCATTAAACTAAAGAAAAACTTACATTTCTGACTCTAAAAATAGAGAATATTAAAATAATTGATGCAAGTGCTCATATACTACAATTTTCCTTATTCTGACCAGGTATAACCCTATCCCAAATAAGAATATAAAAACGTCGCTATAAAAAATTCGAAAACGTATCGGACCATTTTAGAGGCCAAACATGTAATGTTTTCCTGACCAAGTTCGGGTCAGAATAAACTAAATTGTTCTGACCACATTTGGATAGGTATAATGTCCTACATTATGACCAAACTCCGGTCAGAATGTAGGCGCATACATAAAAAAAATAAGGGCAAAAAATTGGAAAACAAAATCCTGTGTAATAAGACAAATTTTTTTGTGAAAAGATATTTCCTTTTTTTATTAGAGATGTAAATACTTTGTTGGTAAATGAGTTTTTAGTATTGGAAATGTAATTTTTAATTGGAGATGTAATATTTTATTGATAAAGGAGGAAAAAATAATAAATGATGCATTGAAAATGTAAAATGACAGATAAATAAAAAAGAGCAAATTCTGGAATGTGACAATAAAAAAACAAAGGGAGTATATATATATATATATATATATATATATATATATATATATTGCAGAACAATTAACTGTCAATTGATCCAAATTGCCCAATTTACCCGCTTCTTGACCAGGATTCAGAGAAAAAAAATCTCCTTCTTGACGCACAACACCACTCCCATTCCCACTCCCGGCAAAACTGCTTACAGTTTTGTAACCCCACGTTCTCCTCCACCACCTGTAATGCTGCCGATTATTCTCATTTCAAATACCTATTACGTAACTCCCAAGCCCATTTCACCCCATTTTCTATGTTGGTTTTACGCTAATGTGTCACCTAATTGCAGAAAACCTATGAGTTGCATATTCTATCATCCTATGGAGATTGCTAGGAGACCTAAACACCGTTATCCTTCCCAAAATTTTCTACTTTAGGCAACTGAAATTTGCTTTTTGTTCCCGATTCAATTTTGTTTGTCTTTTTTGTTTAGTTCAAATATTTTGTCAAGAGTTGTCGGTATACTTTCCTTGCCATTTTATCATTTTGCGTTTTATTTTGTCTCATGAAGCTCCATTAAATGAAATTAAGCTTATCTAATTTGGAGAATATATGTGATTTTTTCTTTGTTGTCTCCATTCCTTTTGGTTAGGCGTCGTGAATTAGAAATTCGACCGAGGTGATAGCAAAATACTTAACCGCTAACTTTCACCGACAGAGTATCGGGTCAACGGGAGTATAGTGGTCACAAGGTCGAATCCACAAGGAGTAATGTCTAAGTACCAAAGCTGACGTAGAACTTAGTTCAGGCCAAAATGATGGTGGAAGATATTATACTAATGCAGAAATAAAGATTATACTAACAAGTTTACTTCTAGATATCAAAGGGTATAGCCGAACTATGATCCCACGATTTACTTTCACCCTTTAGGAAGGACTTAACAGGGAGCGTGTCTTAACCAACCTACCTATCCAATGTAGTTTAACGACATCCACTAGTGCCAACTCCTAATTCTAGTGATTAGACTGAACAACTCGATCTAACCACCCTATGTGAAGCTAACCGACTCTCCTTTTAGAAAACCGATTATCCTAACACGATTAAGTTCTAGAGTTGCTCGAACAACGATGACAAACCTCTGTATTGGAGACGGTCCTAACAACTAGGCCGAATCTACGCAACGATCCCAAAACCCTTTTTCCCACATCTCACCGCAAAATACATCTATAAGTTCGATGTGTGTGAGTGAACTAGGTGATCAATCTAATTCAAAGCTGTTATAATAAGTTTTAGGACGTGGATTAATTGTTTAAACATGATATTACGCACTACACAACTCCCTATCTCATCCTCCTTAGGGTTTTCACTCGCTTTCACATAATTCGACTACACATGGGATTAGCTACTCATGATCATACTAATAAACGAAATAAGAATGGAAATCATGCTAGAAATAATAAAAGAAGAATAATTCATTACCATATAATCGAAGAAAATCTGATCCAAAAAGAAGTGCGAAGAAATAATCCACCGCAAAAGTCGAATCTTTGATCTTGAAACGGAAATCTAAGTTATAGAAAGTGTTTAGAATCAAAGAATGTAAACTGAGGAATCAACGGATCAAAGGTTGATCAACCTATATTAAAACCGCACCAAGATCGCCCAAAAAATGTATAAAGTCGGTCAGGGTTGTAAGAGTGCTGAATGAGCTGCGTATTTATAGTGTAGGGCTGAATTTTCCTGCTGTCGAGGGAAAACGCCCGTTTGCCTCCTGGCGAATGCCCGTCTGCCTGGAAATCTGATTCTTGACTAGGGCTTGTTCTTCAGTGAACCAGCGTTTGGCTTCTCCTAAACGCTAGTTCATGGATCATGTCTTGAGGGCAAACGCCCGTTTGAATTGTCTTGAACGCCCGTTTGCTGAACATGAGCTCAGTATTCGAGCTGAACCCATCCAAATGCTAGTTTGGGGGTAATTTGGACGCTCATTTGTCATCTAAGCCAACTTTCAGTATCAAATGCCACTTCTGCAAACGCTCGTTTGAGTAGAGTAAACGCCCGTTTGCCTTGATTTCACTCCAAACTTGATTTTTCTCCACTTTCATGCTACTTTCGTGCCGCGACCATGTTTCTCACTCCAAAACATCACCTTCCGGGTCCTCGAGTCACCTAAGTCCTGAAATAACATATATAACCAAACACCACACGTAATTCTTCAGAACAAAAGTTCTCGGAAAAGAAGTAAATATCGTCAAAAAGGAGGAGTTTACTATCGATGTGACAGTTTAACTCCCCGTGCATATAACTCTCGATATTACTCTCGAAACGGTCTATATCTACCCGGAACATGCCAATAAAGTGATAAACGGGGGCTAGATCACATACAAAAGTGCAGTGAAGTTGACTCCCATCAACCACCCCACACTTAGCCTTTGCTCGTCCTCGAGTAAACAGGCGTATTAAAAGAGACCATGGGATCAACGAGACAAACGCATATAAAATCACTCACGTCGTCAAGCTAAAAGATAAGTGAAATAGTGAATGCAAACATCTTGACTCAATCATTATCAGACAAACGGAAAGTGTGTGTGACATAGCTTCAAAGTCATAAACCAAATTCACAGGTTTAGATTATAGATGCCTAGCTATTGCGACTACGCTAAAGCTCATATTAATAACATCTCCACTAATCGGGACCAACCAAAGCTAAACACGGTCCAGTAGGACTTTAAGGGTTATAACGTTAAGCTCGAGACAGGGTTAACCGAAAGGAATTTTGGGAACTGGAGAAGAGAAAATACGAGTGAACCTAATCATCATGTGTATCTCCTCCTCAAAACCATGTAGACTACACCAACACTCCTTTGATCAACATCTACTCGTGATAACAACTCCGAACTCCAACATCATATAAATATATGCTTTCAAATTTTCATTTTTTTTATTTCTTTCTCGAACCAAAAGCCTAATAATGGATAACTCGAGCTCCTCCCCTTCAGAATACTAGCTCGTACTAACCGACTCCTCTCGAAATACGAACCATCTCCCACCCCACACTTGCTTCAGCAAGTGTGTCTAAAGTAACAACTAAGTCCACTCGTAGGGTGATCAAAAGAAACGTGACCAATAATATAGCTCTGGGTTAGGGTAATACAGGCTAAGTAACCGAAACGTCTCATTTTCGGAGGGTGGCCAGACCGTCCTAGCAAGGCTTAGAGGGGGTACGAGGATAAAATGTTGGGATTTTGGCTTATTTGGCTCTGGTCGGGTCAAAGAAGCGCCAAGACTGTCATCCCGTGTCTCACCAAGGTTAATCCTTCTATTTCGCCTCGAAGTTACAATATGGGATCTAGACAGTCGAATTGTGCTCAAGTCTACCATAATCGTTCACTAGATCCTAAGGCCTATGAAATTGAAGCTAAACGTGCGAAAGAAATTCCGTTTATAAGATAAACCTCGCGTCTTGCTATAAACATTCAGTATCCCGCTAAGTCATTTACCAAGCAAATGTGAGAATTAAAACATACAGACGGACGTTGAATCCTTGGAAAATATTAAAAATCTGACTCGAAAACGGACACAGACTAAGTATATCAGAAAATTGGCACATTTGACAAACAAACCATCAATACAAAGCTAAGTCGTATCCACCCCCCCACTTTGAATGAAACACCGTCCTCAGTGTGTGAATGAGAAAGAAAGGAAGACTTAGCTTTAGACCCGGCAGAAAGGCGCTATCGAATCCCATAACAGCCTCATATAAGCATGCCCCGAATCCCTATAAGAATAACCAAAAAAAAGGCAAAGCAGGCACGGGATGTGGTCCTTGTGCCAAAATAGATAATAAGGATATGAGGGTATAACAGTAGTAAGGCCCTGTCACGTCAAAAAATTCGACACGCAATATGTCACGCATAAAATAGATCGTTATAGATAGATAAATAACCCCTACGGGTAAAGCACAAAGCATCTAAGCATAATAGAAAGGCCACAGAGGCAAGTAATGTAGAAATCATCCACAGTGCTGACATATAACAACCAAGACACGAATAAAAGTAGTAGCATGCCTTAAGGCTTACAAAACCATCAAAATTCAAATAGTAGCATCCAAAAACTGATTGTATCATATAAATATCACAAATGTAGCAAACTGGCTAGACAGCTCCTAATCAACCCTAACGCCGGACACAGACGACAAAAGGAACATCATATATAAAAAAAATCACGTCGGTCCGGGTGCATCATCATCAGCAGCCGTAGTCGGAGCATCAGTGGTAGCTCTTATGCAGCAGCATCCTCAGCAGCAGCATCCTCAGCATCCTTAGCATCCTCAGCATCGGCGACATCCTCGAATCGGCAAGATCCTCGGCAGGATCTCATGCGGCGAGATCCTCGAATAAGACTGTGCAAAGAAGATCCTCGCAGATGATCTCGTGTAATAGCTCACTCAATATTGTCTGAAAAACGATAATCAATGGTGCTCAGGGCGAACGCAGTAGGATTCGTCGGTATTCTACCCTGACTCTGCAGTAGGAGGAGAGTCAGGATATTATCCTGTGTCTACTTCTGATCCTCCATCCAGTTCCTAAAACTGTTGGCCATACTCAACCTCTGAGGCTCTGATGAAATGAGGGGGAAAATATGAGAACTGGTGGTACCTGAGCAGGGCAGAAGATGAACTAGGCTGCCCCGACACCATACGTCGTAACTGAGCAGGAGTCTTAGGCTTTTCTCTCTTCAACATGGGAGGGTTCTTGGGCTTGTGGTCCTCGGTATACTCCGGTACCTTGGCATCTTTACACAAGCTATAGATAAGATGGGGACAAATCAAACTGCGTGAGTAGACCTTCTGATTGGTTGCACACTCATCATAAATCGCCTGGCCCACGTCCACTTTTAGTTTATAATTTAGGGAATACAACATCCCAAGATCAGCAATGTGGAAATGAGTCATGTTATTCTTGGGCAGAAGCCGGTTTTGGATGAACCGGCACTGAACCTTCCAATCTTCACCCCAAGACGAGGTGACCAACTGTTTCCTTACTCCGCCATCTCCAAGGGTCCACTGAACATCTGGGCAAACCAACAACCGGAGGTCCTCCAACGGGTCCCCACCGGCATCCTTCCTAGCCTTGATTTCCTCTTTGTAATCCAACCCCTCAAACGGTTGCAACCCGTATTTCTCATTAATTGCCTTAGCGGTAAACGGCACCTTCACTCCCCGAACCTTCACTATCCCCGACGCTAGGCTCGACTCAGAAAAGTTTGCGTAAAACTCATGCACCACAGTAGCATTCATCTTCCACTCCGGAGTTGTCATCAACGCTTTCCACTTTCGATCAGTCAAATTCTTCCTAAATTCCTTATCGATATCGTAGGGGTGAAACTCTCTCTCTCTATCAGCATCGCACGGTGTGAATAATGACGGGTATACATATCCCGTGCTTTAGTGTTGACAAACCGCGTATCAAACGGGATCGGGGGGCTTGAGTTTCCCTTCTCGGGGTTACCAATGGTGGCCTAACATTTTCCTCTATTGGCTCACCCCCTCAGCTCTAAGTGCCTGCACTACTGGTTCAACCCTAACTGGTTGCTCCACCCTGCTCTCCCTAACCATCGGCTCAAGTGTCTTCTTCCGTACCAAAGGGCTAATCTCGTGATCTATGTTGGAGTCCGATTCATCTCTCAATAAGGTCCTAGCATGAGCCTGAGTTGCCCTAGCAGGGTTATGTCGTTCTCTAAACTCAATCCCTCGGATGGGGTTTACCGGCCTAGGTTTCACGACTTTCTTCTTCTTTCCCTGTCACGGATTTTATGCAATGAAAAACAACAAGTAATAAAATTTATAATCCGATATACCTCAAGTGCAAGGATCGTAGTAAAGAGGTTGATACCGGGTCGATCTTACGGGGAACTAACGATTGGTAATCCTAGTCTTGGTTTAACTAACTAACCTATGTCACGATTACTAAACTAAACAGATACGAAAACAGTAAATAATTCACAAGAAAGATAACAATAACGAAAACTGGACAGAAGATCAATGATCTAAAGCCAGGAAAGATAGTTTCGAGCCGATTTAAACTAAACTAAACCTAATATGCAAATAAAAGACTAACTAAGCTAAGCAATTCAAATTCAAGGGATTTTAAATCAATAAGTTACGAGCGAACAAGCAATTGATCCACCGATCCTATCAACATTCAATTTCAATTCAGATTATTTCGTGATTACTAATCAAGTTGTGGTTTCACCTTGTCTAAACATGAACCCTAATTTCTTAGGTAATTCACCTATTAATCTATGTCTTTCGATCTAAGATTAACGATTTTACTAAGCAAAGGTGTAAACTTTGACGTTTGCAACCTAGAAATCTAACCTAATAACTTTCGTTACTTAGATCAAATATCTATTCTTTATCATGGTGATCTAAGTCTAACATGATTTTCATCAAATAAACGATCAATAAAGCAAACATCTTTCGATATAAATTTGCAATAAACAACATAAAGCATGATAAAAGAAACAACTCGTAATAGATACTCACAAAATAATCACGAAAAGAAACTGAATTGTTGATCGGATGGCTTCACAACGCTTGTTCAATGGAGGTCTAGCCTCTTAGCATCCTCTTGAAGATCGAATTGTCTGAGTAAGAATACATATAAAGTGTTTTAATCTACTAGAAAACTAAGAACAATAAAAACTGAGCCGCCCCTAGGGTTTAGGGTTCGAAAATCTGATGTAATTGTGAGGAGAGAACGCAGCTATATATAGAAAACAAAGGCGGCGCTGCTAAGGCGGCGGACGGACGCCCGTCCAACTGGGTTGAACGCCCGTCCAGCCTTCAGTGCAAACTTCAAATCGGGCCGAGTCTTCACCAGACGCCCGTCCAACCAGCGTCCACTCTAGCGTCCAAACTCTCTGAATCACAATAGCTCCCCTGGACGCCCGTTCGATTAACCAAACGCCCGTCCAACCGGACGCCAGTTCAAGCTGCTGGACGCCAGTCCAGGATCGACTTCATCTTGATTTCTCCATCTTTATCTCTTTTTAATTCAATCCAAATCATCATTATCTCTTCTATCATCAATAAAATTCAACTCTTATCTCTTTTTGATCAACATTTGAGCATCAAGCCGGTACCTATAACACATTAAAACATCGCAAAATGTAATATCATCCAAATAATCATAAAATCACAATTAAAACACCAAAATTAACCTATTTTGCGAATAACTCATTAAAAACACCACATGCTCAATATCTCCATCTAAAAACTTATTTTCTTATGCAAATACTACAAATACGGGGGAAATTATCATAAAATATAGCCTTATAAAACATATAAAAACACCCTTAACATTCCCGCATCTCTAGCAATCTCCTTACCATACCGTTTTTGTCCCAAGGCCCCCTCCTTACCTCCAGTACGCACCATAATATCTCACATTGACAACCGTACCAAAACCAAAGCAAAAACAAGGAAACACCAACCCGATTATCATCCAATCGGGATTTCCCAACACCACCAACACAAACCAACCCAAAACCATAATGCAGACATCACAAACCAATCAAAACCATCCACTGAGCATCACCAAAGCACAAACAAGACAAAACAAACAATAATAAGCCTAATCAGGGACAGTTCATTTAAGGTTCGAGTCGAAAATCGAACCTCAGATAAAACTCGAATTAAAGTACGAAAAGCTTAGTTATTCTTACCAAGAAAGATGTTAGGATGACGATGGAGTTGACGAAAAGTGTGGATGATGCAGAAATCAACCAAAAATCGAACTTTTTCGACCTTGAAAACCGCACTAGATAGGGTCTCGAATCTGGCCAAATCAGGATTGTTGATGGATCTGGGTTAGTGAAATGAAAAGAGGGGATCAAGAAGTGTTTGTGGGGCTTGAAATTACTCCGATCGGGTTAAAAACGAAGAATCTAGGTGAAAAGGGCGAAGGGTTGCGGTTTTCAAATTTTTTGGTGAGGATTGAATAATGAACAGCCGGGGGGGCTTTTATAGAAGATGGGCAAACGAGCGTTTGCCCTATGTCGAACGCTCGGTTTCCTGGGATCAGATAAACTGGACGAGCGTTCGCATAAACATGAACGCTCGTTCGCTTGGGGGACAGACTGATACAGAGTGTAGCACTTTTTGATGAACGAGTGTTACATGGTGCTAAACGCTCATTGGGCTTAGAAGGATATTGAACGGGCGTTCGCAGGGTAGCCAAACGCTCGTTTGGAGTGCAAAGAGCTCAATACTCAAAAATTTAACCCCGACTTGATTTCAATTGCCGTTCTAACACTTTTATGATCAAGAATATTCAGAAAACTCAGAGAGTGGTGGGTTGCCTCCCACCAAGCGCCTTTGTTTTACGTCGTTGGCTCGACAGATGACTTGTATTGTTCCGGTTTTTTCAAAGTTATACTACCGGCACGAACGAGGAAGCGAGGATAGAAAGATAGGATGGTGGATTATCAAGATCAGAAATGTGAAGATTTTAAGTCCATGATGAGATGCATAAAAGATCGATCAAGGTTCGGGATCAGTTAAATGCACTACCTCGAGAGCCTCATCGAAAGGTAACTTTTCATACTTCTTCAGACGAAGACCGTTCGTGATGAACGTCCCGTGCTTTGGATGAGTCACCTGGATTGCTCCCGAATCAAAAACTCTCAAAACCTTATAGGGTCCCGACCACCTCGACTTAAGCTTGCCTTGAAATAAGTGAAGGTGAGTATTATATAGAAGAACCTCATCACCAATGTTGAAAACACGATGTTTGATCAACTTGTCGTGAAGCATCTTGGTCTTCTCCTTATACTTCGCCGAACAATCTTAAGCTTGCAGGCGAAACTCATCTAGCTCGTTCAACTGGGCCATCCTCTTCTCACCGATTAACGCGTCATCTATATTCAGATTCTTAATCGCCCAATAGGCCTTATGCTCTACCTCTACAGGAAGATGGCAAGCCTTGCCAAAGACAATCATGTAGGGAGACATGCCTATGGGTGTCTTAAACGCAGTTCGGTGTGCCCAAAGCGCATCCTCTAACTTCTTAGACCAATCCTTAATATTTGAATTGATGGTATTCTCTAGGATTCTCTTAATCCCTCGATTGGTTACCTCAACTTGTCCACTAGTCTGGGGGTGATAGGCGGTGCCTAACTTGTGTGTTACCTCATATTTCACTGGCAGCTTATCAAACTCTCTATTTGCAAAATGACTGCCATTGTCACTGATTATCGCTCAAGGTACCCCAAACCGGGACATAATATGTTTCTTAAGGAACCTAATGACTACATGTTTGTTAGTAGGCGAAGCGATTGCCTCAACCCACTTTGACACGTAAACACAGGCAACAAGAATGTACTTATTCCCGAAAGAAGACGGATATGGTCCCATGAAGTCTATTCCCCATATATCAAAAACTTCACACACTATTATCGGTTTTTGAGGCATCTCATTTCTCTTTGAGATCCGTCCTGAGCGTTGACAGGCATCGCACGTCTTTACATACGCATGTGCATCTATGAAGATAGTGGGGCAGTAGAACCCACTTTGTAGCACTTTCAATGCTGTTCTCTCACCCGAGAAGTGGCCACCGGCCTCTTTATCATGGAAGAATGAGAGAATACTCAATATCTCACTGTCATCAATACATCTCCTCAGAATCCCATCCGTACATAACCTAAAAAGTAAGGGATCCTCCCACACATAACGGTTCACCTCACTATAGAATTTCTTCTTCTGGTTCTCGTCAAACTCGGGATCTACGAACCCACACTCATGATAATTGACAAATGGTGCATACCACAGGTTCCATTTCTTCCCTCTCTGCATAAAATTCCCTCCCTTAACTGGGATCATCGTATCCACTACGAACAACTGCTCATCCCGAAAGCGGTCATCTATCTCAACCTTAGTAAGACATCTCTCCTCACCCGGTTCCATCCTACTCAGGTGGTCAGCTACCACATTCTCACACCCCTTCCTATTCGTAATCTCTACGTAAAATTCTTGAAGGAGCAAGATCCACCTCAACAAGCGTGGTTTTGCGTCCTTCTTAGCAAACAGATATTGCAACGCAGTATGGTCTGTATAAACTATGACTTTGACCCAACTAAGTACGACCAGAACTTATCGAAAGCAAAAACGACGGCTAGAAGTTCCTTCTCAGTGGTAGCGTACTTTTGTTGAGCCGGATTCAGGGTATGACTCGTATAGTAGATAGGTCGAAACAGCTTACCGACCTTCGACCTAGGGCGACACTCTACAACATAGTCACTGGATCGCACATGACTTCAAACTCCTTGGACCAATCGGTGCCACTAAGATAGGAGCCGGTAAGAAGTTTCTTGAGTGTTACAAGGCATCTAAACATCCGCATCAAAAACACCGGGAGCTCCTTCATCAATCAAGGGCAAGAGGTCTAGCAATTTGGGAAAACCCGGGATGAACCTACGATAAAAACCTGCATGACCCAAGAATGATCTCAGGGTCTTCAGATTTGTGGGCATAGGAAGCTTAGCTATTGCCTCTATCTTAGCTCTATCAACCTCTATTCCCTTCCCCAACACTTTATGGCCTAACACAATTCCCTCAGTGACCATGAAATGACACTTCTCCCAATTTAGAACTGGGTTTGTCTCTTCACAACGCTCAAGCACCTTATCAATGTTAGACAAACACTCATCAAAAGTGTACCAAAAACACTAAAGTCATCCATAAAGACTTCCATAAACCGTTCTATCATATCAGCAAAAATGGCGACCATGCATCGCTGGAATGTCGCGGGTGCATTACACAACCCGAACGGCATTCTTTTGAATGCGAAGGTGCCATAAGGACACGTGAAAGTAGTCTTATCTTGGTCATGTATATCAATGTGGATCTTATAATATCCACTAAAACCGTCTAAAAAGCAATAAAACGCATGACCACTTAGACGCTCTAGCATTTGATCAATAAAAGGGAGGGGGAAATGATCTTTCCTTGTTTTATCATTAAGCATGCGAAAGTCAATACATACCCTACCAGTGACTAAGCGAGTAGGAATGGGCTCACCTTTATCATTCAGCTCAACTGTGATGCTTCATTTCTTGGGCACAACTTGCGTGGGGCTCACCCACTCACTATCGGATATCGTGTAGATTATCCCTAGTTCCAACATCTTCACCACGTCTTTCCTCACCACTTCTTGCAGATGCGGGTTCAACCGTCTCTGAAACTGCCGGACCGGCTTGGCACCCTCTTCAAGGATTATTTTGTGCTTGCAGATATCAGCACTAATCCTCTTGATATCAACCATCTTCCATCTGAAGGCCTTTTTGTGTTTCTTTAGAACGTGAATCAACTTAGCTTCCTGCAAAATGGTTAGTGCAGGCGAAATAATAAGAGGAAGTAATTTATCAGGTTCTAAAAATACGTACTATAAATGCTCAGTAAGTGGCTTCAACTCAAGATCAGTTGGTGGTTCCTCGATTGACGGCTTTGGTAGCTTGCCAGTCAAACTGAGCTTTAACTTCTTGTTCCATCCTGCGTCGATATAGGCACTTGACTCCAAATGATATACTGAATTCTCATTCTCAGATCATCATCTTCCGCTGTGCTTGACTTCATCAAGCATTCCTCCATCGGCTATTGGTATCCCTGCAGGTTAGTGTGCTCCAAAATACAAGGATATATAGCATCAATAGAAAAACAATCGCTCTTTTCATCATCAGGATGTTTCATTGATTTATACACATTAATGGACACACCCTCTTTCCCGACCCGTAGTATAATTTCCCCCTCTTAACGTCTATCAAGGTCTCTCCTGTATTCAAGAAAAGGCCGACCTAACAAAAGAGGAGTTTTTGCATCCATGTCCATATCTAAAACTACGAAATCAACGGGAAATACAAACTTGTCAACCTGCACTAACACATCTTCACTACCCCCATGTGTGTCTAATGCACCTATCCGCCATCTGCAGGGTCATTCCTGCCGGTTCTAACTTACCCAATCCCAACTTCTCATAAATTCCTCTAGGCACTAGGCTCACAGAAGCTCCTAGATCACACAGCACATTTTTGAACACTGTCTCTCCAAAGGTAATTGGGATCGTAAAGCTACCTCTATCCTGCAACTTAAGGGGTATCCTATTTTCAAAAATCGCAGAACACTCCTCACTCAAATGCACCATCTATTGCATCTTCTCCTTATTCGACGAAATTCCTTTTAAAAATTTAAAATATGGGGGAATGCTCGAAATAGCCTCTAACAGGGGAATATTTACCTCTACCTTCCTTAGGAGATTCAAAAATTTCGCCTGACCTTTGGGTCAGTATGTCCTTTCTGGGTCCCTTAGGAGGGTAGGGTAAGGTATTAACATCAAAATCAGAGGGAGGAGGAGGAATTCTGTTTTGTTTACCTTTTGCTTTAGGCGGCGAGGGCTCTTCTTCTTTGATGTCCAAGACTACATAGTCTTTCTTCGGTGCTACCCGGCCCTTCCAACACTTTCTTGTTTGCCTCCGCCAATGCTTTCTTTGTGGCTTCCAACTCTTTCCTCATTGCAGCCATTTCCTTCTCAACACTGCCAATTTCCAAGTCTTCAATCTCGACTTCACCTTACATGGCCCCTTCACGGTCAACTACCTTCTCTTTCTCGGCTTTCTCAGTTTCCGCTTTCTCTGCCCACAGTTCTTTCTTCTTATCACTCGGCCCAACCGCTTTACCACTTCGTGTGAACACATCATTCACACCCTTCGGGTTTCTCTCAGTATTACTCGGGAGACCACCACTCAAATTTGTCCTTAAAGTGTCAGTGATTTGCCCTACTTGGGTTTCCAAATTCCGAATAGCAGAATGGGTGGCCACCTTTTGCTCCACAACATTTTTGTTCAACTCAGAAACACTCTTATCCAGTCTTTCCAGGAGCATCTCAGTGGACGTCTTCTGAGCACCAGAATTGTTCGATTGCTGATTATTTTGATTACTCTGGTGGAGATGAGCATTCGGATGCTGATAGGTGCCGGAATTATTATTTCTAGGCGGCTGGCTTGCTTGCTGATTGTTATTGTTCTCACGCCCGATTACGATTCCATCCTTGATTCGCCCCACCCCGCCCTTTGCATTGCTTTGCCGGGCCTTGTGATTGAAATTGTTGATTCTGGTTATTCTGATAGTTGCCTTGGTTTTGAGTCTGGTAGGAGTTCTGATGCTGGGGATTTTGGTTCCAAGGTCGGTTGTATAAGCTTTGGTTTTGTCTAGAACCTTGGCTTTGATTATTGTTACGATTCCAGTTTTGATTCTGCCCCTGATTCCAACTTTGACCTTGCTTATTCTGATTCCACTGTCCCCCACTACCTTGTCCAACATAGTTCACATCATATTGTTGTGAATCATCACCCATAACATACTCCATTGGCGACCCTTGCTGATTGTCGAAATTCTGATTCTGCTGTTGCTGACCAAACTCTTGCTGATTCATATTCATCTGCCCCATCGCGTACACATTCATCTTCTGCTGATCATTCTGGTTTCCAACCTGATGTTGTACTGGGGTAGATGTCAACTGGTGTGGGTAAGTGAACTTTTTCGATGATGTACACTCCAATGCTGAGTGTCCACCCCCACAAAGTTGGCATTGATGTGCTTTCTTTCTATCCAACTCCATTTGGTCCATCTTCAGTACCATTTCTTGCATCTTATCATGCATGGATATCTCTCTATCCAACTCGTCTTTCAGAGGCTTCATACTTTCCATTGGAGCCTTCTTCTTCTTCCTAGATGACCCCCATTTCCCTTCTCCATCAGCCATGTTCTCAAACTGTCTCATAGCTTGATCCGGTGGAAGATTCATAATATCTCCGCCACTTGCGGCGTTCAGCTTGTTCTGGTCCACTGGCTCTAAGGCTCTAAAAAATATGATTACCTGCTCAACCATGGAAAAACCGTGTGGAGGGCATCTTTTCAGCAGACCCCTAAATCTCTCATACGTCTCCTTCAGTGTCTCCCCCTCGAGACCATCAAACGAAGAGATTTCTTCTTTCAAATCCAGAATCTTAGCCGGAGGAAAGTACTTCCTCAGAAACACTCTCACCACATCCGCCAATGTATGTAACGAATCATTAGGCAATGAATCGTACCAGTCCTTAGCAAGTGCAAACGGGAAAACTATAAGCTTTATCGCCTCGTCACTTACCCCATTGTATTTCATTGTCCCACAAATCTGAAGGAAATGATCCAAAAAGCTATTCGGGTTCTCAGTTGACTTCCCGTGGAACAAGGCGTGTTCCCCCAACATATTCAAGATGTTTTTCTTTATGTCCATGTTGTTGGCATTAATAGGGGGCACTCTAATTGGATTGTGCCATGTAACTTCCTGTGGGGTGGTCACATAATCTCGACAGACTCTCGGTCCGTGTACCTGCTGAGCCCTCTGTGGCTGATAATTCTGCTGTGGTTGCTGTTGATTAAACTGCTGCATAGGGGGTTGCTGATTATTTTGGTTTTGGAACCCCTGTTGGTTTCCCGATTCCTTAGCATCTGCAGTACTCGGTTTACAGTGGCTTGGTCGAATTCTGGTTCAAAGTTCTCGGTATTCTGTCTTCCCCTGTTCTGTCCGATCCCTGTTCTCTAATTAAATTATGGGGTAATCAACTGTTGCAACACTGTATCGTCTCCGTCTAACTGTTCTACACGAGGATCTCTCGGTGGAGTTTGCAACGGCAGTGTTGCATTACCACCAGTAGTGTTTGAGGTTGCCCTTGTGCATTATGTTTAATGAAGGGATCAATGGTATCTCTACCGTTCATTATATCATCCATTTCTTCAAAGGAATTTGAGATAGAGCCTTCTACTACCCCTTCTTCTTCAAACAGAGGGTTCGGACTAGCAATGAGGATCTCTCTACGGCATTGACTGTTTCTGTGGCGTGCAAAAGCTTCAATCTCTTCAATCGAATCGATAAGAGGTTGTTTTGAACTCCGGGTCATGCGCTGTAAAATAGGAAACAACAAGAAAACAAAATAAAAATGACCTAAGCTCAAGCTTTCGGTCAACTTAAAAAATATTAGACGTTACTCCCCGGCAATGGCGCCAAAATTCTTGATAGCAAAATACTTAACCGCTAACTTTCACCGACAGAGTATCGGGTCAACGGGAGTATAGTGGTCACAATGTCTAATCCACAAGGAGTAATGTCTAAGTACCAAAGCAGATGTAGAACTTAGTTCAGGCAAAAATAATGGTGGAAGATATTATACTAATGTAGAAATAAAGATTATACTAACAAGTTTACTTCTAGATATCAAAGGGTATAGCCGAACTGATCCCACGAGTTACTTTCACCCCTTAGGAAGGACTTAATAGGGAGCGTGTCTTAACCAACCTACCTATCCAATGTAGTTTAACGACATCCATGGGTGCCAACTCCTAATTCTAGTGATTAGACTAAACAACTCGATCTAACCACCCTATATGAAGCTAACCGACTCTCCCTTTAGAAAACCGATTATCCTAACACGATTAAGTTCTAGAGTTGCTCGAACAACGATGACAAACCTCTGTATTGGAGACGGTCCTAAGAACTAGGCCGAATCTATGCAACAATCCCAAAACCCCTTTTCCCACATCTCACCGCAAAATACATCTATAAGTTTGATGTGTGTGAGTGAACTAGGTGATCAATCTAATTCAAAGCTGTTATAATAAGATTTAGGACGTGGATTAATTGTTTAAACATGATATTACGCACTACACAACTCCCTATCTCATCCTCATTAGGGTTTTCACTCGCTTTCACATAATTCGACTACACAAGGAATTAGCTACTCATGATCATACTAATAAACCAAATAAGAATGGAAATTGATGGGAGTCAACTTTACATGACTCCGGTGCATTGTTTACCCCCCGTTTACCACATTTTCAGCACATTTTTGGGTGATTTAGACCGTTTTCGGGGAGATATCGTGAGCATATGGCACGGGGAGTAAATCCGTTACTTTGATGGATTACAACCTCTTTTTGTTAATATTGACCCCATTCCCGAGCACTTTTACCCTCCGGAATTGTTTGGATGTTTTTGGTTATTTATGATGTTGTAGGGTATGAGTGTCTCGAGGACCCGGAAGGCGATGATTTATGGTGAAAAGCATGATCGAGGCAAGATAAGAGATCAAAAAGCAGAGAAAAGTGAAGATTTGGAGAAAAGGGGTTCAAACGCGCGTTTGAACCCCCAAACGGGTGTTTCAAGAAGACCCAACTTGATCAGAGTCCAAGCCCTCCAAACGCGCGTCTCAAATTACTCCCAAAAGCGCGTTCCAAGTCCACCAAACGCGCGTTTGAACCTCCTAAACGCTGCGTTCGGGCCTGAAGATCACCAAGAGCCTCGCCTGAAGAATGAGCGAAACGCTGCGCTTGCCTATGCGAAACGCGCGTTTGAAGATGTGAAACGCCAGGTTCAGCCTTCCAAACGTGCGTTTGAGGCCAGATTTTTGCAGATTTTCCCCCACCTATAAATACTCCCCTTAGACTATTTCTTGGAGAATAACCATTCTCTTAGCAAAACCCTACCCATTTCTTAGCTCGATTTTTGTAATAGCTTAGAATACTTTCTGTTAGCTTGAATCAACATAATCTTAGCTTAATCTTTCCATTTCTTAGCTCAGATTTCTACTTCAAACACTAAGAGACCATCTTTTAATTAGTTTTCTATTTTGTACTTTTGGATCTCAAATTCGAATTTCTGCAAGTTAATGGTATATTTCTTCTTTCTTTTAGTTGTTATGTCTTTAATTTACTGTTTCTTTCATGTTTTAATTAGTATAATGAGTAGCTAATCTCTTTTCATAGTCGAATCATGTGAAATTTAGTGAAATCATCCTTTGGGTGATGAAATTGGGAGTGGGTAGTGCTTTTTTTGTTTAATCTTGCTTGTTTCACATCTTAGAACTTGTTATAACATCGCTAGATTAGATTGATCACCTAATTTAGTAATCTCACATACCAATCTTACATATGTATTTTGCGGGGAGGTATGGGAAAAAGGGTTCTAAGATCGCGGCGTAGACTCGGTTTAGTTGTTAAGCTCGAGCCCAATGCGAGGTTACTCGTTTTAACGTTTAAGCGGCTCAAGTGCATAACATGTCTTGTTAGTGAATCTTCTTTGGGGAAGGGTAGTTAACATGGCATAAGGTGTTAGGAGAGAGTTGTTCAGACCTTAGCACCGGGATTAGGAGTACGCACCCGTGAAACTGAATGCGAGAGTTCGTTTGTTATAATGCACACTCCCGGTTTTGTCTACCCTTAGGGTTGAAACTAGCTTGATTGATCATGGTTTGGCTATGTCCCTTAACCTATCTTTGAAATCTAGTAGTTTAATTCTCTTTCTTTCTGTGCTATCTTTAAACTCGTTAGTAGAAATCGCTTTAGTGTCGTTGTAGTACACAAGCATTTTAAAAGGTTTGGTCACCTAGACTAAGTATCACGTTCACTTTGGTACTCACAAACACTTTTCCCTTGGGTTCGACCTCGTACTCCTGTAGCTATTCTAGCAATCGACCCGGTACACTGCCGGTTTGAGAGTTAGTTTACCCACGGTTTCGAGTCTTTATAAATTATTTTTGGAGGGTGAATTTTAGCTCAATCAAAATGGCGCCGTTGCCGGGGACTATGTTTTTGTGATATCTTGTAAGTGAACCGAAAGCTTAGGCCTAGGCTGTTTTCTTTTTCTTTTTTTTCTTGATGATGGTTTTTTGTTGAAAAGTCACACCACCTATTGCGGTGGTGGTGGTGACTAGATACCGTGATTGTGTTCTTGCTGTTTTCTGAGATTTTGCAGCTTGAGCTTAAATGGATGGATTTTTCAATCAATACTACTCACTGAACAACAATACCCATACCAACCTCAGGCACATGAACAATGTTATCAACAACAGTTCATGCCTCAGCCTCAGTATCAACAGCAGAGTAACCAAGGTTCATGGGCTTATCAGTGCCCTAGTGCATACCAAAGTTAAAATTATGGTTAATCAAGTTATGAGCCACAACATTATAAGGGTTGTCCGAACCCTAGTGCTTATCAGGATTACGGTGTTCATACTCAACGCGTTGATAGCCTCACCCAGATTCAGCCACTTGATCAGAGTCTGGCATGGCAAGAAGTCTACTACTCACCTCCAATGAATCAAAGTCAAGATGATCGCTTTCCCCATGCCACAAGAAGGCTTCACCGACATTCAAATGGAGCAGTTGATTCAATTGAACGAGAGTTTGATTCAAATGAACAAGGATATGCAAGAGTTCAATAGAAGTTTTGACTCCGACATAAGAAATCTTGAAGACGGGATGGGGCAAATGATTGAAAAGATGAGGCATGAGAAAGAGGAAGAGACATGTGCAATAGAGGTGGTCCGGGATGATGATGTTATCACTGAAGAAGTTCAGGTTGAGAGTGAGGTTGATGATTCAGTTTGCTATGATAAGATTTCTGAGCCAGATAGTGAGTTAGGATTGCTCATAGTGCCACCTCCAATTGCGATATTTGATTATGGCAGGTTTCACGTTCTACCTACTGCACCTTCACCCCTTGAGATGAAAATTGATGAAACCTTGGTGGAGTGTGTGGTGGAACCTACCATCATGATGACTGAGCAAGAATTTTTTGGTGATGAGAATAGCTCGTTTTGGGATGAAGAGGAAGTGCAAGATTTGGAGATGGAAGAGGTGCAAAATTTATCTATTACACCGCCTCCGGAAGAAATGCAAAATGATGACCTCGAAGGGTGTATGATAGATTTGAGCACACTGTTTGATGAGACAGAATTAGAGTCGGAAGAGAAACTGGGATCGCCCATTTCACCCTCACTCCCAATTGAAGTAAATGAAGATGTCATTATGAAGAGTGTGGTGAAATCGTATGAGACTGAAGAGCCATCTATGGTAGAGCTACCGGGAGAAGTGGAGATTATTAGCATGCCGGTCCCGGATTATTACACTCTTCCACCTTGTGTTGATGAGTATTATGCGATCGATTTTGTGTACTCATCGGTAGATGGATCTCATAGAATTTGTAAAAGGGGACAACTACCATGGAATGACAATTACAAGAAGAAGGTGATGAGAGATTTTGACAAAAGAGGATTCCTGAGTTGGGAAGAGGTACCATCGAGGGCCGTGAGAGGTAAGTTTCTAGTGAACTCGGTTTCCGTGATGCTTGCTATTTTTAGTCTTCTTGAGTTGTTGATCTTTTTGAGCTCAGATTTTGGTTGATGGTTTTGGTGATACTTGTTTGAAATAAAATATTTGAATTGTTGTTTTGAGTCTTTTGAGGTATGAGTCCGTTTAGTGCCACTACGTCGATGCTAACAACGTTAAACAAAGCACTTCTACCTTTTCTACTTTGTGCAAATAGTATAACTTTGAAAAAATTGGCACTCAGATAAGTCATCCCGTCGAGCCAACGACACAAAACAAAGGCGCTTGGGGGAGGCAACCCACCTTTTTGGTAGTAATAATGTGTTTGGAGTGGTCTTTGGGTGCAAGAGGGGAGAGTTTTGTCTTAAAAGAGAAGTTGGGGTGAGAATTTCCTTTTGGTTCTGGCTTTTGTACATAGACGGGGATGTTTTTATGTGAGCCTCTATGGCCTTATTTTATGCGTGGATGCTCTATGTTTCTTTTGATTATCTTTACATCCAGTGCAATTCCCGTCTAGTATGGTTGATATGCTTTGATACTTTGTTTGTGGCATGGCTTCTATTTTTATATATCTCGTATCTATCACCATCTTTTGGCACGTGGATTTTTCCCGCATGTGTTTGCCTTGGTTTTTGTTTCTATGGTTTTAGATACTCGAGATGGAGCTTACTAGAAGATGTCACGTGGGCTCTGAGTGCGCCTTTCTGCCGGTTTTGGTCAAACAAATAAGTCTTTTACTCTTTTATCTCTCACACACCGAGGACGGTGTTTCGTTTAAGTGTGGGGTGGGAGACTTAGCCGTTTTCTTGTTTTTGTTGTTAAATGTGCTAAATATGTGGTATGCTTAGCCTATGACCGGGGTCGAGTCGATTTTCGGGTAATTTTTAAAAATTTTCAAGGGTTTTCAACAACGTGTGGTGTGTGTTATTTTCATATTCGAGTGGTGGCCACCTTAGTAGGGCCCCGAACGTGTACACTGCGGTTTGATATTATCTCGAGAATGGAGTTTATTAATCTTACGTAAGCTACACTTTGTGCACAATTTGATTACTACCACCTCACATACCACTAGTCTCGAGGCAAAATAGAAAGGTTTACCTAAGTAGGATACGGGATGACGGTCCTGGCGTCTCTTTGACCCTACCAAAGCCAAATAAGCCTTATCCCCAAACATTAGACCTTTGTAGCCCCTCTCAGCCTTGATAGAATGGTTTGACCACCATTCGTTTTATAGCCGTTTATGTTACTTAGTCAGAAACCTACCCTTGAGCCTTAATTATGGTCATATTTCCTTCATTTTTACCCTACGAGTGGACCTAGTCTTTTGTTAGGCCACACTTGCTAAGGCAAGTGTGGGGTGGGGGGAAATGATGTTTTACGATGGGTTGGTGTTTTCTCGGTTTTGAGCTATAAGAAGAAGAGGAGCTCAATTGGGCCTAGTGTTTGGATTTGGCCCAAGAAGAAAAGAAAAATCTGTGAAATTCCTTTCTTCAAAAAAAAAAGAGAAGAATTCGATCAACCAAGTTCAAAATAAATTAGAAAGTTCTCATTGAATAAAAGCTTGGAGTTTATAGAAATAAAAGGTTGGAATCAAAGGAATGAGCTCGGAAGTGATTTTTTTATGATGTTGGAGTTGGGATAGTTAGATAGGTGCTAATGTATTAGATCTCGCCTCATAACACTTGAAACACAGTTGAGTGTGGCAATGAGTTCTGGTATGTTAGTATCCTATGGTTCCCAAAGTGTTTAATTAATCAAAGAAGAGTTTGGATGGTTTGTATGGTATAAATAAGGTGGTACACTTGTTGATTAAGTTCACTCGTACTTCTTTTTCTCTAGTTCCCAAATTATCCTTTTCGATTAACCGGAATTACCCTAGCCTAACGTTATAACCTTTCAAGTCCTACCCGATTGTGTCCAAACTTAGTGACCTTGATTAGTGGAGAGGGTGGTTGGTATGAGACGGTTGGTAGACTTTTGGTCGGGATTCAAGCCCCGACAATCATTTTGAGCACTTGGTTTTAGCTTGGCACCACACACACTACATTTTCTTGATAATGTTGTAACCGGTGTGTATATGTTCGTGTTTCCTACTTTGTGGTTACCTTGAGGGTGTGGATAGTAGCACCTACGTCACAACATTGAATCCCTTGGTTTATTTCAAAACGCCCAGTTTACTCGAGGGCGAGCAAAGGCTAAGTGTGGGGTGGTTGATGGGAGTCAACTTTACATGAATCCGGTGCATTGTTTACCCCCCGTTTACCACATTTTCAGCACATTTTTGGGTGATTTAGACCGTTTTCGGGGCGATATCGTGAGCTTATGGCACAGGGAGTAAATCCGTTACTTTGATGGATTACTACCCCTTTTTGTTAATATTAACCCTATTCCCGAGCACTTTTACCCTCCGGAATTGTTTGGATGTTTTTGGTTATTTACGATGTTGTAGGGTATGAGTGTCTCGAGGACCCGGAAGGCGATGATTTATGGTGAAAAGCATGATCGAGGCAAGAGAAGAGATAAAAAAATGTGAGAAAAGTGAAGATTTGGAGAAAAGGGGTTTAAACGCGCGTTTGAACCCCAAACGGGCGTTTCAAGAAGATCCAACTTGATCAGAGTCCAAGCCCTTCAAACGCGCGTCTCAAATTACTCCCAAACGCGCGTTCCAAGTCCACCAAACGCGCGTTTGAACCTCCTAAACGCGCGTTCCAGTTGAAGATCAGCCAAGAGCCTGCCCAGAAATGAAGCGAAACGCCCGTTTGCCATATGCGAAACGCGCGTTTGAAGATGTGAACGCCAGAGTTCAAATTTTTCAAACGTGCGCTTTGAGGCCGATTTTTGCAGATTTTCCCCACCTATAAATACTCCCTTTAGACTATTTCTTGAGAATAACCATTCTCTTAGCAAAACCCTACCCATTTCTTAGCTCGATTTTTGTAATAGCTTAGAATACTTTCTCTTAGCTTGAATCAACATAATCTTAGCTTAATCTTTCCATTTCTTAGCTCAGATTTCTACTTCAAACACTAAGAGACCATCTTTTAATTAGTTTTCTATTTGTACTTTTGGATCTCAAATTCGAATTTCTGCAAGTTAATGGTATATTTCTTCTTTCTTTTAGTTGTTATGTCTTTAATTTACTGTTTCTTTCATGTTTTAATTAGTATAATGAGTAGCTAATCCCTTTTCATAGTCGAATTATGTGAAATTTAGTGAAATCACCCTTTGGGTGATGAAATTGGGAGTGGGTAGTGCTTTTTATTGTTTAATCTTGCTTGTTTCACGTCTTAGAACTTGTTATAACATCGCTAGATTAGATTGATCACCTAATTTAGTAATCTCACATACCAATCTTACATATGTATTTTGAGGGGAGGTATAGGAAAAGGGGTTCTAAGATCGCGGCGTAGACTCGGTTTAGTTGTTAAGCTCGAGCCCAATGCGAGGTTACTCGTTTTAACGTTTAAGCGGCTCTAGTGCATAACATGTCTTGTTAGTGAATCTTCTTTGGGGAAGGGTAGTTAACATGGCATAAGGTGTTAGGAGAGAGTTGTTCAGACCTTAGCACCGGGATTAGGAGTACGCACTGTGGCCCGAATGCGAGAGTTCGTTTGTTATAATGCACACTCCCGGTTTTGTCTACCCTTAGGGTTGAAACTAGCTTGATTGATCATGGTTCGGCTATGTCCCTTAATCTATCTTTGAAATCTAGTAGTTTAATTCTCTTTCTTTCTGTGCTATCTTTAAACTAGTTAGTAGAAATCGCTTTAGTGTCGTTGTAGTACACAAGCATTTTAAAAGGTTTGGTCACCTAGACTAAGTATCACGTTCACTTTGGTACTCACAAACACTTTTCCTTGGGTTCGACCTCGTACTCTGTGCTTATTCTAGCAATCGACCCGGTACACTTTGCCGGTTAGAGAGTTAGTTTACCCACGGTTTTGAGTCTTTATAAATTGTTTTTGGAGGGTGAATTTTAGCTCAATCAGAAATCATGCTAGAAATAATAAAATAAGAATAATTCATTACCATATAATCGAAGAAAATCAGATCCAAAAAGAAGTGCGAAGAAATAATCCACCATAAAAGTCGAATCTTAGATCTTGAAACGGAAATCTAAGCTATAGAAAGTGTTTAGAATCAAAGAATGTAAACTGAGGAATCAACGGATCAAAGGTTGATCAACCTACACTAAAACCGCACCAAGATGCCCAAAAAGTGTATAAAGTCGGCCAGGGTTATAAAAGTGCTGAATGAGCTGCGTATTTATAGTGTAGGGCTGAATTTTCCTGCTATCGAGGGCAAACGCCAGTTTGCCTCCTGGCGAACGGCCGTCTACCTGGAAATATGATTCTTGATTAGGGCTTGTTCTTCAGTGAACTAGCGTTTGGCTTCTCCTAAACGCTAGTTCATGGATCATGTCTTGAGGGCAAACACCCGTTTGAATTGTCTTGAACGCCCGTTTGCTGAATATGAGCTCAGTATTCGAGCTTAACCTATCCAAACGCTAGATTGGGGGTAATTTGGACGCTCGTTTGTCATCTAAGCCAACTTTTAGTATCAAATGCCACTTCTGCAAACGCTCGTTTGCCTTGATTTCACTCCAAACTTGATTTTTCTCCACTTTCATGCTACTTTAGTGCCACGACCATGTTTCTCACTCCAAAACGTCGCCTTCCGGGTCCTCGAGTCACTTAAGTCCTGAAATAACATATATAACCAAACACCACGCGTAATTCTACAGGACAAAAGTGCTCGGAAAAGAAGAAAATATCGTCAAAAAGGCAGAGTTTACTATCGATGTGATAGTTTAACTCCCCGTGCGTATAACTCTCGATATTACTCTCGAAACGGTCTATATCTACCCGGAACATGCCAATAAAGTGATAAACGGGGGCTAGATCACATACAAAAGTACAATGAAGTTGACTCCCATCAGGAGGCGCCTCACATAAGTTATCGGCGATCATAGAACGTTGACAGTTTGTACAAAAAAGTTGAGTTGTTGATGCTACCAGTTATATGAATGTTGATTTATTTGGTAGATTAGACTTTTTTTTATTGTTCTTCAAGTGATTTGTCTTCACTCTTTAACTCATTAGCTAGCTAAATGAATACAGCTTCGACACTTCATTCATTTAGCGCTTCATGCACTTTCCATCTCACCTCATGAGTTGTTAAACAATTATAATGGTCTTAGAATTTCTTATGGCATATATAAGGGTCGATGTTACGTAGAATCACTGAATAACACATACATTAACAGTGTCACTTAGAGAAAGAAACATAATCTCAACATCATAAATACAATATATTATCCGCTACTCCCCTTTAAGTATAATGATCATAAACACACTTAATGTGCACATTTTCTCACTGTGAGTTTCAAATTTTAACAAACATATATTTTAAAATATGCAGTCATTTTTCTTTAATAGATATTTTCAAATTTTACGTTATCCGTCCCGTGCATTGCACGGGTTTTCTACTAATATATATATATATATATATATATATATATATATATATATATATATATATATATATATATATATATATATATATATATATTTTATTTATTTATTTATTTATTTATTTATTTAACCCAATTACCCGCTTTGACCCACTCCAAACCCGTAAAATATGGAAAAAAAAAAATCAAACCTACCCTAATTAGAAAATTCGGCTTCTTAAAATTTGATTTCGCTAATAAATACCATTACATAGATGAAGGGATTTAACCCAATTACCCGCTTTGACTGCTCCAAACCCGTAAAATATGAAGAAAAAAAATCAAACCTACCCTAAATAGAAAATTCGGCTTCTTAAAATTTGATATCGCTAATAAATACCTCATCTTTCCCAATCACGCTGATTCAAACTCGACAATCAAATGCATCCTCAAATCTCGCCAATCATTGAATATAATACACGTTTATTTATTCAATTAATGTGATATAAGTTTCTTCTTTTTTTCCTCTCAAATTAATCATATTAAATATGTTATATGTTCAAAAATATTCAAATTCACGTGAGTCAAGCAAAAAAATTTTTTTGTTAAGGGCGTTTTTGTTTTTTTCCAAATAACATTGTAGCTAAAGAGGAATTACCCGATATACCCGTTCCAAACCCAATAAAAAAGGTCAAGTCAAAAAAAAAAAACAAAAACTCTCCATGCATTAATAAAAATACAATAAATCTCTCCCTCAAATCTCTCAATATTAAATCTCTTTATATATGTGTACTAGTAGGAAAACCCGTGCGATGCACGGATGGATGTTAATTAGCATGATTGTTGTTGTCGATGATTAGAATGATTGTTGTTGTCGTGGGGTACTGAAAATCGTAGTCAAGCAATACACATTTAAGTACTGTTGATATGTAATGTTTAAGTTGCCAAATACTGAATATACATGATTCATATATGTGTATGTAGAAATTTGTAGATACTGTAGTAACTTAAGAGCTATTTAAGTGAGACGAAAATAACAAAAAAAAATATAGCATGAATGAAATATTTAGAGGTGCTGATGCTGATTGTTAATATATTTTGAATAAATATGGGAGGTGAGAATCCCATTTCAAGTACAAATGAACTGATATGGAAGTGTTATCTTGCCACCAGGATGATGAGAATCAGCATCAGTTCCTCAAATAAATATTTTGAATAAATATGGGTAACCGACTTAAAATACAAATGAAAAAAGTAGTTCTAGTGTTGTAAAACGACTGTTACTATGTATCTTTTTAGAGGTGTAAATTGTATCTTAAACAAACAAAAGTCATTTTAACGATTATAAAGAGGCGTGAGAATACTGGATTTTACATTTGAATCGTAAGCACTATAGGAATTCGACATTTACAATATTCTATTCAGCGTCAACACAGGAAATTATAAGTAAAATTTCTAAACTAAAGATAATTTACGGCTTGATTACCTGGGTTACCCTTAGATCAACTGCAAATTTCCAGATTAATAGTATTCATACATGAAACACACATTCATCCTCCTTCAGCTGTCACATGATTTGTTTCTTTTTTCAAGTTAGGCTTTTTTCAAGTGAACGGCAGGCAGAATCCTTCCACAGAGACTTCAAAGGATTTTGAAAACTTCCACAATGTATAACATGAAAAATGACTTGTAATGTTTTGAATTGATTTTTGCTTATGAATGCTATAGAAAAAAGAATTACATGCTTGGAGAAAAAAGTAATGTTTTGAGTAGGAGATAAATTGTATTTAGAACGAAGTCGGCCCATAAATATATGTACCCATTTCTCTTCACCTGCATAAAGGTAAAATGATGCTAATGGATGAAAAATGCTTGAACACCATCTTTCCCATAATCAGTCTGTACTCATTCTTCCCTTGAAGTGAAGAAAGTAACAGTGTAACATGATACATAAAGTGATGAAAAACAAACAAATCAGGCATTATATAATAAAAAAGAAGTTGGTATACCTATCATTTCATATCAGAATATTCCAGTACTAAGTCCAGAGGCAACAAAACTTGTTGTGTCCAACGAAATCCGGGATGTATACATTTTATACCATATGCACTCATAAATTGAATGCAGTTCACATGTTAATCGCAATATGAACAAAAAATGGAGAAGTAGTTTATAGGAATGTTCAGAAAATTTTGAAAGCAAAATATAAGGAGGTTTACGTTCGGTATCCATTTAAGTGTTTCCACTCCATTACGCAAAATTGGTCCCAAAAGGCGGGCAGAAGGAAACACTTAAATCGAACAAACATACTTACATCGTGTGCGGGTAAAGCTTGAAGAAGCAAGAAATTGCTTTAAGCTAGAACTACTTTCCGATAATGCTATCCTGGAAAATACCCACTGCATTCAATGCGTGAATTGCCGAGTCCATTCAAACTGCCATTCAATCGCCAAGTAAAGAAACCCTTATTGCAAAGAGAATACAATTTAAAAAGAAAAAGAACAAAAGAAAAAGCAGTGCATGCGGACGATGTAGTACCTGCACACGATCGAACAAAGTGATTACCAAATTTAGAAATCAATCTAAGAAGAAACCTTACACACAGAAAAGAAACATCAGTTCTAATTTAGTTTTATTGTAGATACAGATTGAAGGCAAAATTAGGATTTTAGTCCTCTAACTTGGCCTATTTTGGATTTTAGTCCTGCTCCGGTGAGGAAAATGGTCCTCTAAGTTGGTTTTTTTTTGGATTTTAGTCCTATCCGCCGGAAATAGCTGATTGGACACCGGAATTTTTAAAAATAGTCCTATAACTAGGCTGCCACGTAAGCATTTTTTAAAGATTCCGGTGTCCAATCAGCTATTTCCGGCGGATAGGACTAAAATCCAAAAAAAAAAACCAACTTAGAGGACCATTTTTCCTCACCGGAGCAGGAGCAAGACTAAAATCCAAAATAGGCCAAGTTAGAGGACTTAAATCCTAATTTTGCCCAGATTGAATGGACCTTGAAGCATATATGACTAAAGAAGTCCGTGTTAAACCAATTGAAGTATATCATCAGGCGACGGTTATTCAAAGTGGAACCTTCACACTTATTTAACCAAAATATGCATCATGTACATTGGCTACGTCAATAGATAGCTATCGCCAAGTAATTCAATTTTATCAACTACACAAATAAAGCTTACAGATGATTTGTAGAGCAAAGAAATCCCGGGAATTCTCAAATGATTTAAGATGCAAGAACAGGAATTAATAAGGATAATTCCCTTCTGCGAAAAAAAAACATGATTTCACAATTTTTTAGAAACACCAACTGAGAAAAAAATCTGCCTTTGAAGCTGAAAACCGAAGCAGAGAAATCGATCGGACCTAGTAACCAAGGGGTAACGCAGGGCCAAACTCCACAATTTTTTCAAAGGGAGGTTTTGAACTGCAGCTTATGTGCGACTTGATGTAATAGGTGAAAAAGCCGCCAGTGTGATCAAAGGCACAAGACCTACAGTTGCCACAAAACATAAGCATCATATCCACGGAAATTATCAGCAAACATAAATAGATTCCTCGACCGGTACATGGTATTGATGACTGGATTGTTCATTTAGAATCATTAATACTCGACAAACCAGTAGATAAGTAATGCTTTCTTGACGAATTGAACATGTAATCCAGATGTTCCATCCATTTGATCATGCTGAAAATGAAAGCAAATAACATAATAGCAGGAATCCCTCAAAAAAAAAAAAAAACATAATAGCAGAAAACAAAAACCACATTAATAAATTCAAAAAAATACCCATTAGTAGTTTCTAAGGCATATAACAAAAACCACATAAGCAAAAGATTTCAAAATAACCCATTAATCGACACCCAAGTGAATAGCTGACATAGCAGCTTGACATAGTGAGCAATTTTCAAATAGGTGTCCATGAATTTGCTCAAAAACTCTCAAAACCCTCTACCAGATTTCTGCGGGATGCATACGATTCAAGTTGAACAAAAAAAGAAGTATCCATTAAATTCAAACTTCATCGATCCACAACAATCAAGTAAACTTGAAAATAAGGAGAAATGATGGAAATACAACACAACATAAAGAAAGTGAAAATGAGAGAATGGGCTAAATTACAATTTTGGTCCTCTAACTAGATACTTTTTCGATTTTGGTCCTGGTTTTTCTCCGGCGACAATTTTAGTCCTGTAAGTGGTCTTTTTTTTTGCAAAAATAGTCCTGAATGCCGGAAAGACCACTTACAGGACTATAATTGGTCTTTTCCGGCGACAATTTTAGTCCTGTAAGTGGTCTTTCCGGCGACAATTTTAATCCTGTGAGTGGTCTTTCCGGCGTTCAGGAATATTTTTGCAAAAAAAAGACCACTTACAGGACTAAAATTGTCGCCGGAGAAAACCAGTACCAAAATCGAAAATGTGTCTAGGTAGAGGACCAAAATTGTAATTTAGCCTGAGAGAATGCATAGAATTCACCTGAGAGAGAATGATACGAAAGTGAAACTCAAGTGCAAAAAATCCAACCACCGGCTTCATCCTCCTTTAATGTTTTGACAGAATATACACTGCTTTCTTTTACTCTTTCAAAACTCCAATGGCTCGTTTGGATTGATGGAATGTAATGGAATAGAATGAATCTGTTGGAATGGAATGCAATGGAATGGAATGATATCATTCCATTACTGCGTTTGGTCGACAGTGGAATGAAATCATTTCTTATTGCATGATTTATTTTTTTCATTCCATTCTGCCATTCCATTGGATTTTGGATGGAGTGAAAATCATTCATTTTCATTCCGTTGGAATGAAAACATATTCCATTCTTCCGTTGCCAAACACGCCAAATTGATGGAATGGAATGAAAAAAGCATTCCATTCCATTCCATTACCGCAATCCAAACGTGTCACAAAAGTACTAAGCTTTTACCAAAAACCCTGCTCGATTGGAAAGGAAAAAAAAAACCCCCAATTAAATGGAAAATATTACTCCTTCAAAACTCCAAAAGCACTAAGCTTTCACCAAAAACCCTGCTTGATTGAATGAAAAAAAATTAATGGAAAAATTAATCTTTCAAAACACCAAAAGTACTAAGCATCCTCCAAAAACCCTGGTCGATTGGGAAAAAAAATTTGAATGGAAAAAATTACCCTATCCCTATCCCGTGACTTTATTAACCAGTACAGAAAAAAAATACATATATAATTTTACCCAGCTACTCCATTTTCCATCTAAGTACCAATTCTTAAAGACGAATTACAGAAGCCATCTAAAGCATATTTTCTGAATGGAGAAAAATTACCCTATCCCGTGACTTTATTAACGTCTAATAAAAAATGTGTTATTTGTTTATAAAGACGTGTTTTGAGACTTAATTAGGCACTTAAGACACCCAAAAAAGATCATCACTTATAAGGACGCATTTTATCCAACTTTTCTAAATTACCCCTCCTTGCGAACAGGGAAAATCATTTCTAACTGTAAACCCTCCCGACCATGGCAACTCGACGTCCCCTTCCGGAAATCCCACACCCGTTCCTCCACCTCTCAAATCCACCGGATCTGATCTTTTCAATCATTTCATATGGTGGAGAGGGACTCTACTATTTCGTCGAACAATTAGTGTGGCTCGGAAAAGCTGGGTTGATTGAGAAGAAGCATTTGGCTAATTTGCAAAAGATTAGTGCTTGGCAGAGGCGGATCCATGTGTTCCACAAGGGGTTCCATGGACCCCCCTGAACAAAAAAAACTCCTACATTATACCTATAGAAAAATATTTTGGACACCGTAAAAAAATTATTCTACTTAGAAAAAAATTACGGACCCCCCTGAAAAATATTTCTGGGTCCGCCACTGGTGCTTGGTGTGAATTTGTCGGGTATATCGGAAGTATAAGCTTGAAATTGAAGGAATTGAGGAGAATTGAAGAGGACTCGAGGTGTCTAAATGCAAGCATAGAGCTTGGGATATTGAGGGGAATTGGGTGTGGAGAGGAAAAGGAGAAAATGAGGAGGTTGATGGAGAAGAAGTTGATGAAACGGCTTTATGTCTTTCAATATTTGGTGATGGATTTATGGCTTTGGTTGACATTAGAGACGGTAGAGGAGGTCTTTCAGGGCCTCTTTTGTGTCATCTATTTGGGCTTTTGTCAAGAATCATTAGTACTCACAAAAATTGGATATCTTGCTGAATTTGATCTCCTATAATTAAGTAATTAGGTATTGTTGCCAAGCAATAACACATCATCCTTTGTTATAGATTCATTTGGAGGATTTTGGTATTGGCATCTGATCTGTAAGCATTGTTTTTTAGCTCTTTAACAGGGATCCTACATAGCATAAATTTGAGTTTGATTTGGAAGAAAATTGGTGCAGTGACATTAATTTGATGGTGGTTTGAGTATGATTTTGAATAAAATTGATGCAGTGACATTGAGCCGAGTCGATACTCCTTAGAGCTCGAGCTCGACTACAAAAGTTTGTGCTCGATCGAGCCGTAAAAAGGTAAGATCGAACTCGACTCGCTAAGTACTCGACATATCTTGACTCGGCTCGTAAGTTTGTGATGTTTTATTATCGGCATGTTGTTTTTGTTGCATATATAAGTTGAAGGTTATTGCTAGGAGTGTATCACTAGAATGCAATATGTTTTAGCGGGAGCTTTTGTTGAATCTTCTTTGTTATGATGTTGCTTCGTGATGTTTCTTCTTTGGGCATGTTGTTGCTTTGGCTATATAAGTTGGAGGCTTTAGCCGGGAGTTATTCATAAGGCTTTGGTGTCGCTTTCAACGGGCTACTACAACTGCTAAAGCTTTGGTGATGTTCAAGTTTGTGAAGGAAAATACAATCTGCAAAGGATGCAATGATGGTTGAGTGTTGTTGTTTTAATGTTGCTTGTGTGATGCTTTGATGATGGGCATGGGGTTTTTGTTCCATTTATAAGTTGGATGTTTTTGCTGGGAAGTGGTTCACAAGGTTGCACATATTCTGGGAGTAGTTCTCTTTGCCTATTAGTGACTTATTTTGGTTAGTTTTTAGCAGATTGTAGTAGTCATAAAAAAAAAGCTGCTATACTTGATGATCTTGGTACATCATTAGCTAATTCTATTGGAGGCAAGTACATCCATTGTGATGTTTCCAATGAAAAAGATGTGGAATCAGCTGTTGAACTTGCAACAATTGGAAAGCGCAGACTAGACATTATGTTCAACAATGCCGAATCGGAGGTCCCGGAGGGAGCATCACGAATCTAACCTTCGCCTACTCTTGCTTTCAGTAACCTTTTACACGGTCAATCGCTTTTGCTGAAAATATTATAGCATGTTGATGTGTTTGCTATTTGGACTTGGACAAGATATGATAGTGTATGTAAACCTTTCTATCTTGTAATTTTATACTTTCAAGATTAGTTGTTTTGTATTATCTTAGACTCGATCTTGATCATCTGGTAGTCTAAACTTTGTTGATCTTGTTATGCATTAGGCTTGAACCCTTTTGATATACTTTGTATCGAACTTTTACAAGCTTAGTCATCGGTACTGCTTGTGTACTTGTTTGACTTGGTTGAATCTCCTTGTAATTGAATTTAAACTTTTTCTCAGTATGTATATATGCATATACTTTCTAGAGTCGCATTTGACATTATTTTAAGTAGATCATATATACTTGCTTTGTGAATCTTAATTTGCTGTGTTGTTTTGCAAACTTGTGTGCAATCCCTTTTTGAGTAAATAATTGGTTCAATTAGTACCACCTTCTTGAATAGTACTACCTGCTATCTACTCTATTGTATTTAGTACACAGATCTTAATCACTTGGTTGAACCTTTGTTTTGAATAAAAGTTGACTGCTTTTTGTTATTAATCTGCACCCTTTACCAACGCCTTTAAACGTCACCAAAAGTTCAAGTTTCATACAAAAATTGATAACTTTGTAAAACAAAAGTGTAGTGTCATTCACATTAGGGTGTAATCGATCCGAGTCGAGTCGATACTCCCTATGCTCGAGCCCGAATCGACTAAAAAAGTTCGGGCTTGATTGAGCCATAAAAAGGCAACATCGAACTCGACTGGCTAAGTACTCGATATAGCTCGACACGGCTCATAAGCTCGATTTCCCCTAAAAATCTTCCTAGTTTCGGGACAAAAAGTTCAACAAAAATGTTGATGTCACTGCATATTTGATTGCCGATGTCACTACATAAATTGTTGATGTCATTCATATATGATTGCTGATGTCACTGCATAAAATGTTGATGTCACTGCATATCTGATTGCCGATGTCACTGCATAAATTGTTGATGTCACGTATATATGATTGCCGATGTCACTGCATAAAATGTTGATATCACTGCATATATGATTGCCGATGTCAATGCATAAAAAATTGAATTAAGGTGAAAGATTTATGTTGATCGTAGTTTATATCAAAAGATATAGCCATTTGAAGTCGATTTTATGAAGAAAAGAAATTGATTTTATGAAATTAAGTCGGAAAAAATCAAATGTCATCACGGTGTTGCTTCATCAAATGTCACTGCATCCGGTGATCACTGCATCCCGATGGTCTCTGCATCGGGGGTGACCACTTCATCGCGGTGTCTCTACATCGGGGGTGGCCACTGCATCGTGATGTCTCTGCATATATGATTGCCGATGTCACTGCATAAATTGTTGGTGTCATTCATATATGATTACTGATGTCACTGCATATCTGATTGCCGATGTCACTGCATAAATTGTTGATGTCACGCATATATGATTGCCGATGTCACTGCATATATGATTGTTGATGTCACTGCATATTTGATTGCCGATGTCAATGCATCGCGGTGGTCATTTCATCACGGTGTCACTTCAAAAATAATGTTGTCTGAGCAAAAATCAAATGTCACTGCATAAATCGTTGCAAATGTTCTTGTCACTGCATCACGGTGGACAGTGGTTAAATAATCGGGGGTGGTAATTGCATCGCGGTGGCCAATGCATTGCGGTTGTCGCTGCATCGCGGTGGTCAATGCATCGCGGTTGTCAGTGCATCGCGGTGTCATTTCATCGCGATCGCGATGTCTCTGCATATATGATTGCCGATGTCACTGCATAAATTGTTGATGTCATTCATATATGATTGCTGATGTCACTGCATAAAATGTTGATGTCACTGCATATCTGATTGCCGATGTCAATGCATAAATTGTTGATGTCACGCATATATGATTGCCGATGTCACTGCATATATGATTGCCGATGTCAATGCATCGCGGTGGTCATTTCATCACGGTGTCACTTCAAAAATAATGTTGTATGAGAAAAAATCAAATGTCACTGCATAAATCGTTGCTAATGTTCTTGTGACTGCATCGCGGTGGTCAGTGGTTAATTAATCGGGGGTGGTCACTGCATCGCGGTGGCCAATGCATTGCGGTTGTCGATGCATCGCGGTGGTCAATGCATCGCGGTTGTCAGTGCATCACGGTGTCTCTACATCGCGGTGGTCAATGCATCGCGGTGCATCGTGGTGGTCACTGCATCACGGTTGTCAATGCATCGGGGTGGTCAATGCATCATGGTGGTTAATGGAAAGAAAAAAAAACTTTCACCGTCCAAAAAAAAAAACAATTTGAACGTCCAGGAAAAAAAAAACAAAAGACAACAACAACAATAGTGTTTGAGAAACAACACAAAAACAAATCCCGCCTGTTCCCCTCCTTTTTTATTTTTTTATTATTTTTTTCCTCATTAAGGGTATTTTGGTCTATCTATATAATTTGTGTCCTTATAACTAAGTGTTTGTTTTGGGTGTCCTTTTTGCCTAATTAAGTCCAATATGTGTCCTTTTGGATAATTGTCCCATAAAAAATTACTAATATAAGTTTACACAACAACTCCATTTGCTATCAATTCATAAAAATGAATAGAAGCTATTTAAACCACCACATATCATCATCACCACCATGAGCCCCGAAAAGTTTAAAATCTGGTAATTTGATATGTTTTTTTTCCGATTAAAGCACTGATTTTGAGCTATTCATTTGGAAATAAGAAAACTTCCGGATGATGAGATGAATCGTGGGAGGAGGGTTTTTTCTTTTGAGTGGAATGGTGGGTGGTTGTAGAGAGGAACTTTTACGTGGAGGGGGTGGTTTTTCTTTTTTACGGGACAGGGATTATTTTTTTTTAGGGTGGACAGGGTTTTTGTACGTGGCGGTTTTGCTTTTTTTTTTTTTCTTTTCTGTGGGTTGGGAAAAAGCAGGTTCGGGTCGGGTCAATTGCCCAGATGTGGGTCAATTGGCAGTTTTTTGCTGTAAAATATTAATATAGATTTTTGACACATAACTCCCATGTCTTCATCTATGTATTTTTAAAATTCAAACTTCAACAATCAAATGCATCCTCAAATCTCGCCAATCATTGAATATAATACCATATATTTTCAATTAATGTGATATAAGTTTCTTCTTTCTTCCTCTCAAATACATCCAGAATCGGATTATCTTCACCCATCTAACCGTAACAAATCGAATCCCATTTTTAAATTTTCATTGCCGTTCTTTCTCACCGGCAAATCAAGTAATCTATGATTCCCAGGATTGGAATTGCCGACTTGTGCCCCTGAGAGGTCTAAAACAAACATGGTTTGAATATGTAAATATAAATTTGTAAGTTATTTTTCTGCAACTCAATTCTAAAAACCCTTACGCTTATTTTGCTTGCATATTTTGTTCATTCACACGAACCCCACGGTTACGGCATTTACAAGGGTTATTTTTTCAGGATTCTTCACCGTAAGTTATTTTTATGGAACTCAATTCCCAAACTCTTTACACTTATTTTCGTAGGCATTTTATTCACTATTTTTCGTTCATTAACAGGTACCTACGGTTTAGGGATTCATGAAGGTTATATTTTGAGAATTTGGTGATGGATACGAATTTTTACATGCGTCTAATTTTATGGACCTCTAATCGATTTAGTTGATAGATTTAGTATCTAATTTCTTGATTGCTCTAATGTGTTAATGATTTTGAATTAGTTGGATAATGGTCCTGCTGATTGCGTTTTCGTTAACGACTTCTCCGACGATTAAAACAGATAACATATTATTGGAGAACATTCAGTGCTTCAAGTTCTTATAGCAACCTAAGCTTTGGGGAGCAAATCAAAACGTACCATCACATCCTTAAAAGGTGGCACCTGATCCAACTCTGCTACATATGGAGTGAAGACTTTGTAGTGACATTGATATTTTACTTACAATGCATCGTTTTTCATCCTTATTTTGATTTTGCACTTGCCAATCATTTTTTTTAATCGGCTTCTGGATGTGTGTTTTTAGTAGTTATATCATTGGGAAAAAAAAAGTATTTATCAGGACAAGTTTGCGAATTCGATTCGTCCATTTCTGGCATGCATATCTAATCGTCATATGTTGTTTTTTAGATGTCTCACTATCCATGACTGATTTTGTTCTATGTAACTTAATAAATTATATTCATCCTGTTTATAATGATCTTTATAACTTTTTAATATGAAGTTTTGTTATTTTCTTTTTCGTTTGCTTCGTGGTATTCGAATTAGGTAAAGTCAATAATTCCGTAAACAATTGTGTATCCGTCATGGTAGCTACATATTCAAATTGCAAGTGACCTGGCATTTAATGGATGGTGCTTCTTTGCAAGACAAAGCGGTAACTCAACTTTCTATTTTTTTTTTCTTTCTAAAAGATCATTACTACTCCCTCCGTTTTTATATATATGTCGTAAAGAGAAAATTCACACAAATTAATAAAGTAGTTAATATATCTCAAATATAGTGTTGTAAATGTATTTTTTTTTATTGGAGATATAAATACTTTGTTGATAAATGTGTTTTTAGTAATGGATGGAAATGTATTTTTTTTCTTGGAGATGTAAATATTTTATTGGTAAATGAGGAAAAATTAGTAAATGATGCATTGAAAATGTACAATGACAGATAAATAAAAAAAAGAGTAAATTGTGAAATGTGACAGATAAAAAAAAAACGGAGGGAGTATTATGTTTTGTATGGAACATTTTTTCCTTCACAAAACGCTGCTAGGTTTCTTAATTATGTTTGCGTATTTTTTGTTAACCGTTGCTTCGTTTATTCACTCCTTAGACGTCAGAATTCAGCCCCTTCGTCCATCTTTCCCTGTTTCGAATTAATCTCTGCAAATCACCTTCCGTACAATCTCTGCAAATCACCCCAGCCGCCGCTGTCTTCCCCAAGCTGCCCGTTTTTTCCCGCCGTCGATCTCTCACCGGACCGCTGCTTGTCCTCCGTTCTCCGTTCTTTTTCTGATTTCCGTCAATCTTCGTCTGCAAGAGAACCCATCGTATCCGGCTGCTCTACGGTCTCCATTGTTTTTCTCCCAGCAATCAGTTCCGTTATTTTGGTTTTTTATATTATTTATTCCCTCCGTAATTGTGGTTCACTTTCTATTATTTATTCTTCTCCCAGCCGAAACAAGAAAAAAACAAATATATATATATATATATATATATATATATATATATATATATAGGGTTAGGTTCCCTACATACCATACTATCCATGCTTATCAGACATACTACTAAAATAGTGCATCCGATCACTATTTTAGTGCACTTTAATTATTGTTTGATTGCAACTACAAATTGAGGAGCAGAGTTTCTAGTTAGGTTTCTAGTATTACCTAATAGCAGATTTCCCGCTTCATTAACTAGGTGCACTCAAACAATAACCAGTGCACACTAAAATAGTGATCGATGCACTATTTTAGTAGTATGTCTGGTAAGTATGGATCAATAGGTATGTATATGAACTCATTTCTATATATATATATATATATATATATATATATATATATATATATATATATATATAGTACTTCTCATGGCTACCAATCGTGTGTCATCATGCCCTTCTGCTTCGTCTCGACATCGCCAATGCTATCAGCCTCGACCTTATCTAGGCACGTGCCAACTCTGCGGTGTTCAGGGTCATTCTGCCACACGCTGCCCTACTTACCCGTTTTTTCAACAAATGCAGGGTCCCCATGCTCTAGCTCATGCTCCTGCTTCTCGTCCACCTGCTCAGGCTCCCCCTGCTCAGGCTCAATCTCCTACTTGGCTGCTTGATAGTGGTGCATCGCACCACATGACTCATGACCTTAGCCTACTATCTCTCCACGATCCTTATATTGGTACATATTTAATTACAATTGGTGATGGTCATTCTTTATCTATTTCTCATACGGGTTCTACATCCATATATGGCTCATCTTCGGCATTTACTTTGTCTAATGTTATGTGTGCCCACCTTATCCCAACATTTACTTTATGTCTCTAAATTTTGTGCTGATAATTTTGTTGCCATTGAATACTTATCCGACTATTTTCTTGTAAAGGATCTGAAGACAGGAATCTATCTCCATCAGGGTCAAGCAAGGGATGGTGTTTACTATTGGTCCAATAGTCCTTTATTTGCATTTTCTGTCAATAAAGCTTCCACGTCAACTTGGCATCACCGATGTGATCACCTAGCACTTTCTATTATTCAGTTTTTAGCTCAAAATAAACATGTAGATTTATCTTATGTTCATTTGTCTCCCTGTGACGCTTGCATACGAAATAAAAGTCATAGGTTACCGTTTTCTGACTCTACTTTACAATCCTCTCGCCCCTTGGAACTTATTTTTTTTGATGTATGGACCTCTCCTATTTACTCTGTTGATGGTTACAAATATTACGTTATTTTTGTTGATCACTTCACACGTTACATTTGGCTATATTCCTTGGTCCGCATGCAAATCCGATGTTTCATCTGTGTTTGAAAATTTGTCGCTTATGTTGAAAATTATTTTTCTGCCTCCATTAAAATACTCTATTCTGACAATGGCATGGAATATATCGCACTTCGCCCCTTCCTGTCTACTCGAGGCATTTCCCATCACACCTCTCCCCCCATACTCCTCAACATAATGGCATCTCCGAACGCCGCCACCTCTACTTAATTGAAACTACCCTGGCATTACTCCATGCCTTCATTCCTCTTACCTACTGGTCATATGCTGTCAACGTTGCTGCTTATCTTATTAATCGTATGCCTACCAAAACCCTCACTATGCTTTCCCCGTATAAGAAACTGTTTATGACCTCACCTAACTACTCTAAGCTTCGTGTCTTTGGATGCCTCTGCTACCCTTGGCTCAAGCCATATTCCCTCCACAAACTTGAGTCCACTTCCATTCCTTGTGTTTTCCTTGGTTACTCCCTGACTCATAGTGCGTATCTCTGTTATGATCTGGCCACTCATCGTTTGTATGTCTCCCGTGATGTTCGGTTTGTTGAAGATGCATTTCCCTTCGCCACTCAACCTTCGCTTGACTCTAACCCCTCTCCTACCCTATTTCTTGATACCATTCCCACCCATTCACCCCCACCCGCACCCCTCCCACCCTCACCTGAACCTTCTCCCCCTCTACCCCCACCCAAACCTTCCCCCCTCCACCAGAACCATCCCCTTCACCTCCTTCATCACCCACATCTCCCACCAGCTCCTCATTCACCTCACCTCCTACCCCACCCCACCATCCCATGGTTACTCGAGCCCGCAACCAAATATTCAAACCCCGTACCCTTCTCAACCTTACCGCCCAATTAGAGTCTCGACTCTCTGATACTACGTGATGACGGTCAAAATATACCCATAAAAGTCATCAACATTATCCTTAAATCGAGCCTAATAATATATATTTTATGTTAAATCACATGTGTATATTGATTATTTAATGTTACGTGATTTATAGAATATAAATTGGTATTTATCCATTTTTTATTATTTAAATACAATTTACTGTGCAATAAATATTTATTTTGTAGATAAAGATAAATTGGATATTTTCTACCAAAGAAGAAGATAAATATGAAGACAATTCGAAGTGGAATCGGATTAAATTAAGGATAAATATCGAAGCAGCACGAAAAGAGGAGTAAGGAATACAAGAGCCAGCAAGCCCATCCAGTTTTGATGGACTCGCTGGCAGCCAGAGTCCTGTTCGCTGGGGGCGAGTCCCCCTGCCCAGCCGGATTAGTTTGGAATTATCCTAACGTGTTTTCAGACTTCATTTGGATTTAGGAAACCTATTTCAGATCGGTTCAGGCTTATCCTATGCGAATTTTTACTCTTATATATATTTGTACTAGCTCATTAGCAAAAACACACCTTAGACACTTTAGACACTTTACACAATTCATAAAAAAATCCTCAGTTTTTCTCAGAGCAGTTTTTAATGCAAGTTCTGCAATAATGTAAGTTCTTGTATTTATTTCTTCTTAGTTCTTTATAATTAAGTCCCCAATTATTGTTTATCGTTTGAGATTGTTAGTTTCTTAGTTAAATGATGTAGATCTAGGATTAAGACGTGAAGCAGTGGGGATTCCTCGTCTATAAGGATCCACACGCCCACGTCTATGTCTCGTGATCTATGTATGACTTTATTTTGATCAACAATCGTGTTTCTAGTAGATATATATAATGGATTTATGAACTTCTATTTTATCCGATGAGTATAAAGAAACGCTAAGATTTAGTTTTTTCACCGAGTCAGTCTAGCCACGTCTTTATGGTGTGATTGTCCACATAGAATTTCTTATCTTAGTAGGTATGGCTACGGCTACGTTGCTCATCTATTTTAATTAAAACGTGTAGTTAGGAAATACCAATATAGTGCTTCTAGGTCGGCTCATGAATTGATCTTCCGGGACATACAGCGAGATCTAGATCTGTTCTGTATTAGGGAATTGCGCGCACCTGATTATACGTAAATCATAGATTAACATGATACCTAAAAAGTTAGTGTTAATGGGACGGAGACTGATGCGATCACTTAGGAAGTACGCCTAACCATAGGAATGTTGCCTAGGTGAGGAATACGGTTAATATCGGCATCCCTAGTTTTGTAAGCGTGCGAGTTATATGAGATGGAGGCCTAAAAAGCGAAGTCACGTAATGTAGCATAGTGATCTAGATGGCCTACCCGGAGCTAGATCTAGTTTAGGGGATGACTCCCATAGCCAATATAAAAAAGATACGAATCGGGTTAATAGTTGTCGAGTCTAGTTCAATTATATAGAATCTTTAGATCCAAACGACCACATAATAATTGGGGAGGTTAATTATGCTGTATTTATTTGTGTTGTGTCGAGTCGTGTCAATTTATCTTTTCTTGTCCATTGTTGGTCATTGACTGTTTTTATGTATTTGACATGCTTAATCAATTATTTATAGAATGACCCACAATTAGTTCCCTGTGGGATCGACCTTGATTCGCTATAGCTATACTACGATGGACCTAGTCCTCTTGCTAGTATTGGTTTATGGTGGTCAAGTATTTTAATTTCACTTGACTAATCTACGTCATCAAGTTTTTGGCGCCATTGCCGGGGAACCAACGGTCAATTATATAAATAATTATTAGTCATGTCAAGTTTTATGTTTTAAAGTCAGTTTTTACGTTTTTAGAGTCCATCTGGCTATCTGTTCGTAAGTTCTTGTAAAAAAAATTTAAAAAAAATTGGACTCACTCCCAGCGAGCCCTGTGCTTGCTGCCAGCGAGTCCCAGTTTTTTTTCTGGGTCGTTTTTGTGTCTGTTATTCCCCGTTTGTAGTCCGTAGGTCTAGCGGCAGCATGAATATTCATGATGACTGTTAGTTTACTGACATTTGTATGTTTTTTCTTATGTCCACAGCTAGCCAGATAAATTAATTGTTCCACTGGATATTGTTCTAGCAAAAATGTCGACCAGTCAATTTTCTGAAGCGAAGAATGAAGAAGTAAAAGTCACACGCTCAAAAACCACACCAGTAAGGCCGGATAGGCAAAAGTTAATAGAGGAACGAAAAAGACGGAGACACGAGGAAGGGAAAGCAAGAAAAATCGACCTCTTTCAGGGTATTACTGCTCGCATTCCAATTATTATTTCTGATTCTGATTCCAGCTCTAGTTCAGAGTCTGACCCCGAGTACCTACCCTCTTTTCCCCGAACTCCCGAATACCCGAGCTCTGATTCTGACCTTGAGTCCGAGTTCAACACTAGACCCATAGTACCCTGCCAACCTGAGGCAGAAGAGCTAAAGGATCGCGCTCGTCTATTTCCAAAGTTAGGAGATCCTGGGGCATTTATTGTTGACGTAGTCTTGGATATGAAGAGAGTTGGATTAGCGCTGATTGACTCCGGGGCGAGCCTAATTATAGTTCCCTATAGCGTTTGTGAAAGAATTGGAGTCTATACCGTTATGAACACGACGATGACGATTCGCTTTGGGGATGGTTTTCGGACCGTGCGTACTGGAGCCTTGAACAACATGACCATAGGAATTGGGAGGCTTCGCTTTCTAGTCGATATAGTCGTGATGGACGTAGAGAAAGATCCCCACTGCCCACTTATACTGGGCCGATCATTTATGGCAACCTCTAAGGCGAGAGTAGACATGGAAAAATTCGAGCTCACATTGTTTGATGCCAAAGGCTCAGAGGTTCATACTATCCTTAGACCCCGATTTCCGCTTCCGCCGAGTATTTCAGTTAAGACGGTTCATGGTGCAGATGAGACTAACCTGAGTTCTAGTCAAGGAGATGTTGACATGGTTGACGCTGTCCCAAGTAATAGCGAGTTAGAATTCCTGTATATCTTAAGAAGGGACAAAGACCCTAGCGTAGAGAACCGGCGGATACCTCAATGCTTCTGGCGGACGAGGCAGAAGCCGTGTACGGAGATAGGTCCGCCCCATCCAAAGGAATCGCTGAGGATCGAGAAAGCTCAAAGTTAAAAGATAGACGGAGAGGGCTTAAAAAGCGAACTTGTAGAGTTCGATCTCCAAGATCGCTAGTTGCTGAGACAGAAGCTGAGGTTGCTGCCTGTGTAGATGGCAAGGATGACTGTATTTTCTTAGGTCTCACCACCAAAGGAAAAGCGCGCATTCTCAAAGAAGGAAAGCAGATCTCAGTGAAAGCTGACCGGGTAAAAATCTGGAAGGCAAAGGACAGTAAATCCAGGGAATGATGATATTTGGAGAGTCGAGCTGAAGACTCTAAATTCAGAACTATTTCTATCTCTTAGGTGTTTGTAATTCTTTTTAGGATTTTAGGTTCTTCTTTTCTTTAAATCAAATAAAACTAACGTTTAAACGGTTGAGGTTTTATTTTTATTTTTGCCGTGTTCCGATGACCATTAGGTTAAGGATGTGCAAAAAACATTTTACTCGATTCGTTGTAACGTGAAGTAGAGTCTCATAGGCATGCCTTGCATAGAGTCTGTTGTCTGTTTTCTAAATCACAAGGTTGTACTCAAAAGCAAGTTGGGATTAATAATTTCAATGTTTCAAAAATTATTATTACTTTTTATGAGCTAACGCTGTAACGAATTTCGAGCTTTGTTGAAGACTTATTTTGCAGTGATGGAACTTCGTGTTCGATCTCCGGTTTGCTTATATTCCTCGACGTTCCTCAACGTGCTTGGACTACTCCGATATTCTGCTTCCTACTTGAGAACCGTTTCCCGAGCTAAGTCTTATTCTTACATTCTCATTTTTTCTTTGTCATTGGGGACAATGACATGTTTAAGTGGGGGGTAGGAGACTTAGCTATGATGTGTTATAATTAAAAATTAAAAGAAACGGTATGGTAGAAAATTTAAGAAAAAAAAAATTGAATAAATGCCGTATTATTTATCTCGTACCCTTAGAATTGTGAGTTCCTAGCTAAGAATTGATAGGAAAGGAACCTAGTTGCATGAGTATGTGATCATTTTATACTTATGTGAATATAAATTTAAGGATATTCATGCTGATCGTTGCAAGTAGTTATTTATTATTCGATTACTCAATCTTTGAATCGAGTTTACCGTGCGAATTATAATAACTGAAGAAATTATGTGTACATTGCATAGATGATTGGTTATGTGTATTTAGTATCGATATTTATCGACTGATGTCACTACAAAAAAACAGCAGTTTTGCGACGGAGTTTTTGCGACGGACCTTATTTCCGTCGCAAATTTACGTTTGCGACGGATGATTTAATGTTTCGCGACGGGACACTTGGCGGGACCGATTTTTCCACTTGGCGGGCAATTTTGCGACGGACTTTTTATTATTTTGCGACGGACTATTCAATAAAATTTTATAAAATTATTTTATTATTCAAATTTAGATAAAATTTGCGACGAAATTAAATTCCGTCGCAAAATGCCTTTATGACGGCTTTTTATTATTTTGCGACGGAATATTTAATACATTTTTATTAATTATTTTATTATTCGAATTTACATGTTTGCGACGGAATTAGGTTTATTTTGCGACGGACATTAAATTCCGTCGCAAACGGGCGGATATCGATCGCATAATCCCTTTTCTTCCTCATTTCTCTTCTTCTCTCCCTCTTCTCTCCCTTTACCCCCCACTGAACTGTTTCCGGCGCCACCTCCTTCCACCACCACCACCATGACCACTCACAAGGTAACCTCTTCCTCCTCCCACCCCCCTCTCCTGCACCCGATTCCAATGCATAATGAATTATATATATGTGGTAAATTTCACCGATTTAGAGATCGTGCCTTGTTTAGAGAACCAGGGTCTAAGAAATGGCGAGACCCTTTGTGGTCATCCTTGAATCCTTTTGCATTTTTATTTGATGATTTGCATTTTTTTTTTTTTTTGATTTTTTATGAGAAGGTATTTGTCCATTTACAAGTCATGTGTTTTAGAGGGCACGGTATGATATGAAACAAATAGTTATGTATATTGGAACAACATAAAATTAACATTTATTATATTATTGGACTGATTTTTAAAGCAATATGGATTGTGACCATGTTGGTTTTTGGGTTACTAGTTAATAATCTATTCGATCTAACCTAACCGGATGTTTTGCTCTTAATCGTAACCCTTGTAAAATTTAAGTCATTGAACACTAAATAAATGCAATTGGTGCTTGGTGATGGGTGGTTTGGGGTTTTGATTGTTTTGTGTTAGATTTTGGATGAAAGTTCATTTTTTTGATGAAATTTTGACCTATGTTTATCTCACTTTCTTACTATCAAAACGAACTCAAAATCAGTTGGTCTAAGAAGATAAAATGCTCATAATATTCTGAATTATAATCCCTTAAATTTTCAGCTCGTTTGGGCTTCAACCCGACATTCAAAAACACCACACAGCCTAATTAGCTCCCAGCCGGACAGTTTTGACTAAGCAGTTTGTGACCAACATTTAACTATTATAAAGGCCTCAAACCAGAATGGTTTCTCAATGAAAAATGTACCCCTATATGCAATATATAACACATCAAAAATTCAGCTCATTCCAAGTAGTATAGGGTACTCAAAGTTCGACACAAAACCACATCGAAAGCTGTAAAACAGATTTTCAATATCGATGCGTTTTTGTTTGACATGGTGTGTGATGTGTGATGGATGAAAATGAGATCTGAAATATGCGTTTTGTAGCTTGCATTCTGAGCTTTCCAACCATATAAAGAAAACGCAATTTGGTGCAATTGTGTTTTCGAGGAGGTGCTGTCCGTTTGAATCTTTTTTACGAATGATTGATGTATTTTACTTGTTGTTTTAAGTTAATAATGTCTAGAGGCTTACATGCTTTGAGGTGGAACAACAATGTAGTCAATCATAAGACTACGGGATTTATGATCATCATTTTGGTATCACTTTATCTTAGCTTAGTTTCACCTTTGGAATCTCAAGTGCATCTACTTTATCTTAGCTTAGTTTCACCTTTTAGATTCCTCGCCACCTTTGTTTGATTGACATATGATACTCGGTGTGCGGCTATACTTACCTAACTTATTTTTTTGGCAGAGTCCACTTACTTTACTGCACTTTTTACGCTTTCCGAAGAAGGTGTTGTAGTTACTCGGCTTAGCAAACAAAGAAATTGCTTGAGGTCGGTGTAGTTAGAGGTGCTTCTTGCAAATCTCAATAGTTAGGGGATCTATTGCAAACCCGTGAGTTACGAGATCTCTGAAAAATCTCGCTTTCCTTGCACATATTATTAATTAGTATAAACGCCTTTTTATTATAATTGCATTTAGATTAGTATAAACATCATTTTCTGTGTCAAATAGATGTCAGGTAGTGTATCATATGTAGTATATATTTATAGATATATATATGTGTTGTAATTATAAGTTAGGAAAATGCTTACTTATGTGTATTAGTTAGATAAGTTAGGAAAATGCTTAAGTATGTGCAAAGCCGGATGTTGGTTGAATTGGTTGAATTGGTTTGTTGAATGCTTAAGTATGTGCAAAGCCGGATGTTGGTTGAAAATGCTTAGTTTAGAAACCGGATGTTGGTTGAATTGGTTTGTTGAATTTGGATTGAAATGATGATAAGTATGTGGTTGAATTGGTTTGTTGAAAAGGGTGCTATTCCTACCCGTTTGGAAAATGGTACTGGGGGTACTTTGTTATCCGGCAAAGCCTCAAATTATTTTGACGTCGAACCTTTGACCATGAATTAAAAATTTAGGTTAAAGTGTTGTTAGTTTCATAGTAAGTTGAGTAAAACCTGAGTTTGCAAAAGTGTTGAGACAACCTTCAAAGACTATTGTTAGTCTCATTTTTGTATGATATGATGTGTAGGATTGAAAATGAAGAGAATAGAACGTGCTTGGATGTACGAGAGGTTGGATGCTAACAAGAAATTTAACCCGGTATTTGTGAATGGTGTGGAGGAATTCATAAAACATGCAAAGCGCTTAGATTCGTTTCGGGCAAATAATGGAAAGATGAAGTGTCCATGTAGTAAGTGTAAGAACACTAAATTTTCGATCGAACATGACGTTAGATTACATTTAACTAAATATGGGTTTTGCGCAAACTACTATGATTGGGTGTGTCATGGTGAAGAGTTTCCCATTCCGATGAACGTTCAAAGAAAGACGGAATGTGAACCCTTATCGTGACATGGTTAATGACGCATTACGTGATAGGATTGATCACGTAAGAGAAGAATTGCTTAACCAAGAGGAGAACAATGAGACACCAAACCTGAAGTTGCATCGTTTTTGAAATGTCTTTGAAAACGCAGAGGAACTGTATGTGATGGAAGTAGTGTCTCCCGTCTTCGCAGCGGCGGCTTCTAGGTTGCTCACTTTGAAATGTGATCACAACCTCTCTCACAAATGCGTTGACGGGGTTACCGGTTTGATAGGAGATATTCTTCCGAAGAATAACTTAATGACCTCGAACTTCTATCAAACCAAAAAGTTGTTAAAGGCATTAGAGCTACCCCATGAGAAAATACACGTGTGTCCCGCGGGTGTATGTTATTTTTGGAGGAGGACGCGAATCGGACAAGTGTCGGAAGTGTGACCATGATCGATATAAACCAGCGAACGCAAGAGGTCAACGTGTGCCTAAAAAAGTGATGACTTATTTCCTGATTGGACCTAGACTCCAAAGGTTGTACGCCACGAAACATATAGTCAAGGAAATGAGGTGGCACGCGGAAAACCCCAGGACAAGCGGTATAATGGCCCACCCAAGTGACGCTGAAGCTTGGAAGCATTTTGACCAAATGCACCCGAGTTTGCTAAGGAGCCTAGAAATGTGCGGTTAGGACTTTGCACAGACGGTTTTGCACCTTTTGGTAATTTTGGGAAGAACTACTCTTGTTTGGCGCATCCATGGTTACACCATACAATCTTCCGCCTGGTTGTGCATGAAAAGACGATTTATATTCTTATCGATTGCTTGTACCGGGCCAAAAATCCGAAGGAAACCTCGATGTTTATTTGCAACCATTGATTAAGGAGTTGAAGCAAATGTGGAAACGGGGGTTGTTTACTTACGATGTATCCACAAAACAGAATTTTCATATGAAATCGCACTAATGTGGACTATCAATGATTTTCCTGCGTATGGCATGTTATCCGGGTGGACTACGGCTGGTGTGAAAGCTTGTCCCTATTGTGGTGATGGAAACAAGTCATTCTGGCTCAAACATAGTGGTAAATGCACTTGGTTTGATTGTCATCGGCGCTTTCCACAAGACCATATTTTTCGTGACCGATAAAGGTTTTTTGAAGTCCAAGCAAGATGAACACGCGACTCCACCCCGTAGATTGAGTGGTGAGGAGGTATGGGAATTTGTACAACACCTACCAAGCATCATTGATGGCTCGATTTAGACTTGAAACGGCTTAAAAACTTCAAGAATGGTTGGTGGAAAAGAAGCATTTTTTGGGATCTTCCGTATTGGAAAACATTGCTGCTTCGACATTGCCTGGATGTGATGCATATTGAGAAAAACTTCTTTGAAAAACTGATTGACACGGTTATGGACGTTAAAGGCAAAACTGCTTGTGGTCCAAAATCTGCTAAAGATTTGAAAGAGCTTTGCAGAAAGCGCCCCGATTGTACACTTGTTCTTGACAAGCAGGAAAGAAAAGTGTTGTGTGAATGGGTCACCAAGTTGAAATTCCACGACGGTTATGCTTGAGACTGAGTAGGTGCGTAGATCATGATCAATACATTCTACGTGGTTTGAAAAGCCATGATTGTCACGTTTTTATGGAACGTTTGTTGCCGCTTGCCGCCGAGAATTGATTCCGAAAAATGAGTGGAATGCATTGACTGAGATAAGTCAATTCTTTCGAGACTTGTGTGCTGCTACCCTAAAAATAGAAGACGTGATTCGTTTAGAGAATAACATTGCTGAGATTATTTGCAAGTTAGAGAAGATTTTGCCTCGGCGTTTTTAACTCGATGGAGCATTTACCGTACACTTGCCGTATGAGGTCGAGTTGGTGGTCCCGTGCAATATCGATGGATGTATCCATTCGAAAGGTTTTGAATCACTTACAACAAAAGATTGGTAACAAAGATTTCGTAGAGGGATCAATATGCAATGCGTATTTGTTGGAAGAGATTTCAAACTTCTGTTCTATGTATTACAATGATCATATTGAAACAAAAGCAAAGAATCTTGCTGTTGGTGAGACTTCGGCATCAGCAATCGTTTCAGATTTACCTGAGTTATTCCGTGATCATAATGGTACAACAACTGGGAAGTGCAAGACGAGGTTCTTGGATAATAAAGAATATGACTTTGTGCACAAGTACGTATTGTCTAACTGTGAAATCATGAAACCGTATGAACTGTAAGTACCTCATTACTACATATATACAATGCTTAACAGTTTTTTCTGAACAAATATACATTAACTGACAAAATGATTCATTCTTAGATTGTTCGAGCAATTTATTCGTGTTCAACAGCCTCAATTGACCTCGACAGATATTTGGAATAAACATGAAAATGAATTTACCAAATGGTTTGCACAACAAGCATCATTGTTGAATGATGATTTGCTAAAAGCTTTGGCAAGTGGTCCTTCTCGTCAAGTCAAAACTTGGAAACGTTATTCGATTAACGGCTACAACTTTCGGACATTCAACCGGGCAACTGATATTGGTAAATCTTCATCAACAACGGAGTTTGTGTCGTCGCTTCCACGGAAGGTGCCGACTATTATGGCACTTTAAATGAAATCATTGAGTTGGTGTATTATGGAGCTTATTTGCCTACAAAGCCGTATTGTTCAAATGTGATTGGTTTGATAATTACGAGCGGGGCATGAATGTGCATAAAGATTATAAGATAGTTGAAGTTCATCGTGGAAGGAAATATGGCGCTTATGATCCATTTGTTACGCTTATCAAGTCGAGCAAGTCTACTATGCTCCATATCCAAGTTTGAAAAAGACAAAGATCAATGGTCGGTTGTTTTCAAAACAAAGGCAAGATCGACTATCGATGCTCCCGTCCGAGGAAACCGTTTTCCAAGAACAAGTGATCAATGATGTTTCCGATTATCTCGATCCTCTTAACATTGTCCACCAAGATCTTGATGTCGATGTTGACTCCGATGTTGGGGATAATGACTTGGATGATGATGAGATGGCGGATTTCATTCAACAAGAAGATGGAGAGTAAGAAGAATCGGTTGATGATCTAGATATCTTGATGAAGAGGAGGAAGAACTCTTCCATTCTAGTAGTGATAGTGAATAATAATGTATTAAATATTTTATTTTGTCATCATTGCTGAATAATAATGTATTAAACATTGTAATTTATTATTAATTAGTATAATTGCATTTAGATTAGTATAAACGTCATTTTCTGTGTCAAATAGATGTCAGGTAGAGGTAGAGGTAGAGGTAGACGCGTGTAGGGTAGTTCCCCTCCCCGGAGCGTCTTCCTCCACACACGAACTCACGGTTTGGATGATGAGATACACCAGGATGACCGAGGAGGATTTGGGTGTCATTGTCAATGGTGACCTTGGATTGCCGTTTTTGGATCTCGAGGGGAGATGGTAAGTTAATACATATCTTGCTTTAATTTGTTTGTATTTTTATTTATATTTTGATTAACCAAATATATTAACAACTTATTGTTTTCAATATGACAGGTTTACCGACAACTATGTCAAGAAAATGGCCAAGACCGCCATAATCAGCGGCTTCAACACTTTTGCCACCACGTGGCATAATGCCAGCCAGGAGCAGCAGGAAAGGTGGTGGCACGCATTTAGGGTACGTCGTTCATATAAATATAACTATAATTATAACTATACATATAACATATATATAACTATGTTGCGTGCTCAAGTCGTCTTTTCCAGAGTTACGCCACGGCGCTGGTTAGGGAAGCTTTTGAGCGGTATGCTATCAACGAGGTCCGTGATTATATGTATCGGGCTCAAACAAACCCCGTGCTCGGTTTTGGATGACCCGGATATTCTCCGTCGATTCGAGGAGTGGATTGGGAGTCCCGTAAGCAATTATTCAATATTTAATTATTAATACTTGTGTTTTATATATATATGTATGTACTAACTTGTTTATCTTATGTCGAATAGGTATTCAAGGAAACATCTGCGAAAAAGAAGATAAACCGAGCTTCTGATCCGGTGAGGAAGGAAGATCCCCAGGACACATGCTATGGGCGGACGCGCAGCGTTATCGATTTCGCTCGGGCCATGGAGGACAATAGAGAAGTGCCCCTATCGACCGGAAATCTGGTGACTAGTTCGAAGAAGAAGAAGTCGGGCAACTTCGTCTCGAGGAAGTTTGAGAAAATCTTGATACGTTATGTATTCTAAATATTATATATACATTATATATATATCATGTAATTATTGTTACTAACAAATTTATATCATACTTTACAGACGCGTACACCTCAAGAAGGCGAAAGCCCAGAGACGCGACTGACACCCCACATCGACGAGTCGCGTCTTTATTACTGGCTTGGCGGTGGTTACGACAAGAAGGGAGAGTTTTGGCATGGGGTCACCGCCTCCATGTACTACGACAGCTCTCTTTGCTCGACACTCATCCGCCGAGACATACTCTCGGGCATACTCACCCGTCTCACCCAGGAGATGGCGAGAGAAAGACAGATTAATGCAGAAACACAGGCGAGGTTGGAGGAGCTAGAGAGAGACAGAAAGCGTCAGGAAGACAGACTAGCGCAGATGGAGGAGTGGATTACCAATCAGTTAGCGGCATCCTCCCGGAGGATGCAACAACCCGGTCGAGGCGAAGACAGAGATGACCGATCTGATCACGGACCTGGAGGAAGTGACATGGGTTTAGGTAGTACACCGGGTCTGACTGGGTGACATATTGCTTTATACATTTTTATTTATTTTGGCTTATCGTTTTATCCCCTTTGACATATCGTTTTATCCCCTTTGACATATCCCCTTTGACATATTGTTTTATTTATTTTGGTATCGTATCCCCTTTTATATTGTTGTTGTTGATAGCCGGTAGCAATTGTAATGCTACCGGGGAAAATTATGGTTGTTTTGCGGCGGTGGTTTGGCGGGGCCAAACAAATGCCATAATTTTCGATTAATTTACCTTTTATGACGAAATATTCCGTCGCAAAAATGTTTTTTGACGGAAAAGTGTATTTGCGACGGATATGTAAGGATCTAAAAATAAAAAAATTTATTTAATAAAAAAACTTTGCGACGGATTATACAATTTTTGCGACGGTTTATAAATTTTTTGCGACGGCTTATAAAATTTTTTTGCGATGGATTATATATTTTTGCGACGGTTTATACAATTGTTTGCGACGGATTTTACATTGTTTTGCGACGGAAACTATTTTTTTTAAAAAAAATAAAATACGTTATTATCCGTCGCAACATTCGTCGCAAATAATTTGCGACGGATAAACCGTCGCAAAATCTCGGTTTTGCGACTAAAAAATGCGACAAATAAAAACCGTCGCAAATCCGTCGCAAATCCTAATTTGCGACGGAATAAGCCTAGTTTGCGACGATAACCTTCCGTCGCAAAAAGCCCAGTTTTTTGTAGTGTGTATTTTTATCTTCTAGCCATAGAAGCGGAGTAATAAGCTTGAGATTTATCTGTGTCTTGACAAAATGTTAAACACTGGGCTTGTAGTAACATTACCAAAGTAGCTTCGCGCTTGTGGTGATATTCAATGCTATTGACCAATCCGTGAAAGGGGATTCATGCAATGCATAATTTACTTTTAAAGCAAGTGTCTTTCTTGAGATGTGTTAATGTTTGAAAATGTGAAAAAAATTCAACTTTTAAGAGGCTTCGAGTATTTTTCTCGGTCTCCAAGTCCAAAAACCTTCTGGATAACGCTCTTGCTTATTGCACCATGTCTTTACCATTTGCGAGGCTTAAGAAGTGGGAATACTGATGTTGGTAGGTTGAGATTGCGAAGTTAACATAAACTCTAATCTTGCCATGAATATATAAAACCAAATGCACATGCACACATCACTTCGGTTCATAGCGAGTAGTGAATAATGGATACCTTATGAGCATGACTGGTATAAATTGACTCGAGTTTCTTGCGTAAGTATGATTTGACCATGGAAAATGTTTTCTTGGGGAATGACTTATTGATGCTTTGTTCGGGACGATCAAAGTCTAAGTGGGGGGTAGTTGATGACGGTCAAAATATACTCATAAAAGTCATCAACATTATCCTTAAATCGAGCCTAATAATATATATTTTATGTTAAATCACATGTGTATATTGATTATTTAATGTTACGTGATTTATAGAATATAAATTGGTATTTATCCATTTTTTATTATTTAAATACAATTTACTGTGTAATAAATATTTATTTTGTAGATAAAGATAAATTGGATATTTTCTACCAAAGAAGAAGATAAATATGAAGACAATTCGAAGTGGAATCGGATTAAATTAAGGATAAATATCGAAGCAGCACGAAAAGAGGAGTAAGGAATACAAGAGCCAGCAAGCCCATCCAGTTTTGATGGACTCATTGGCGACAGAGTCTGTTCGAAGGCGGCAGTCCCCCGCCCGACCGGATTAGTTTGGAATTATCCTAACGCGCTTTCGAGACTTCATTTGGATTTAGAAACCTATTTCAGATCGGTTCAGGCTTATCCTATGTGAATTTTTACTCTTATATATATTTGTACTAGCTCATTAGCAAAAACACACCTTAGACACTTTAGACACTTTACACAATTCATAATAAAATCCTCAGTTTTTCTCAGAGCAGTTTTTAATGCAAGTTCTGCAATAATGTAAGTTCTTGTATTTATTTCTTCTTAGTTCTTTATAATTAAGTCCCCAATTATTGTTTATCGTTTGAGATTGTTAGTTTCTTAGTTAAATGATGTAGATCTAGGATTAAGACGTGAGGCAGTGGGGATTCCTCGTCTATAATGATCCACACGCCCACGTCTATGTCTCGTGATCTATGTATGACATTATTTTGATCAACAATCGTGTTTCTAGTAGATATATAATGGCTTTATGAATTTCTATTTTATCCGATGAGTATAGAGAAACGCTAAGATTTAGTGTTTTCGCCGAGTCAGTCTAGCCACGTCTTTATGGTGTGATTGTCCACATAGAATTTCTTATCTTAGTAGGTATGGCTACGGCTACGTTGCTCGTCTGTTTTAATTAAAACGTGTAGTTAGGAAATACCAATATAGTGCTTCTAGGTCGGCTCATGAATTGATCTTCCGGGACTTTCAGTGAGATCTAGATCTGTTCTGTATTAGGGAATTGCGTGCACCTGATTATACGTAAATCGTAGATTAACATGATACCTAAAAAGTTAGTTTTAATGGGACGGAGACTGATGCGATCACTTAGGAAGTACGCCTAACCATAGGAATGCTGCCTAGGTGAGGAATACGGTTAATATCGGCATTCTAGTTTTGTAAGCGTGCGAGTTATATGAGATGGAGGCCTAAAAAGTGAAGTCACGTAATGTAGCATAGTGATCTAGATGGCCTACCCGGAGCTAGATCTAGTTTAGGGGATGACTCCCGTAGCCAATATAAAAAGATACGAATCGGGTTAATAGTTGTCGAGTCTAGTTCAATTATATAGAATCTCTAGATCCAAACGACAACATAATAATTGGGGAGGTTAATTATGCTGTATTTATTTGTGTTGTGTCGAGTCGTGTCAATTTATCTTTTCTTGTCCATTGTTGGTCATAGACCGTTTTTATGTATTTGACATGCTTAATTAATTATTTATAGAATGACCCACAATTGGTTCCCTATGGGATCGACCTTGATTCGCTATAGCTATACTACGATGGACCTAGTCCTCTTGCTAGTATTGGTTTATGGTGGTCAAGTATTTTAATTTCACTTGACTGATCTACGTCATCACTACGCCCACTACTGTCAAATAGGCTCTCCAGTGCTCTCAGTGGCATCAGGCCATGTCTGACGAATTTGATGCTCTTGTTCGTAATGGCACATGGTCTTTCATTCCCTATGATCCGTCTCTCAATGTTGTTGGCAGCAAATGGATATTCTGGATCAAACGTAATCCTGATGGCACGGTTGAGCGTTACAAAGCTTGGCTCGTTGCCAAAGGTTTTACACAGCGTCATGGAATTGATTATTTTGAGACGTTCAGTCCGGTGGTTAAACCCACCACAGTTCACTTGGTCCTCATTATTGCAGTTTCTCTTGGTTGGTGTCTTCGTCAATTAGATGAGAATAATGCTTTTCTAAAGGGTACCCTTACAGAGGATGTTTACATGGCCCAATCTCCGGGCTTTGAAGACACTGATCATCCTCGGTTCGTTCGCAAATTTCACAAGGCTATTTTTGGGCTGAAACAAGCCCCTCGGGCGTGGTATCATGAGTTACACAAATTTATACTCTCCCTCGGATTATATAATTATACGGCTGATTCTTCACTTTTCATTTATCGCACTGCTATGGTCACTACTGTATTACTTGTGTATGTCGATGATCTTATCCTTACAGGGTCCTCTCCAGAACATATTCAGTTTATCCTTGATCAGTTGGGCATTCGGTTCTCTATTAAAGATTTGGGCTCGTTGTCTTACTTTCTCGGTGTGGAGGCCACTCCCAATGACTCTGGCTTATTGTTGACTCAAACTAAATACATCTCTGACTTGCTTCACCGTGTTAATATGCAGGACTCTAAGCTTGTTTCCACTCCTCTTACTCCGGATGCCATGTTTACTTTGCATGCTTCGGTTGCCCCTCATCCCGATGTTACTCAGTTTCAACAGGTTGTGGGGGCGCTTCAACATCTTATGTTCACTCGTCTGGACATTGCTTATGCCGTCAATTTCTCCGTATAAGCATGCCCCTACTGTTCTTCATTAGGATCTTGTCAAACGTACCTGTATGCCTTTATCACTACTTGATTTGTATTTTAGGAATAATAAACTATAAAAAGTTTATCCAACCATTCCAAGGATTTAACCTCGCATAGTACTGTCCGAGAGGGTCGATATCAGCACTATGACGGTTAAACTGAGACAATCTCTCTCAATGATTAAGCTTCGAGAATCGAACATCTTATGGGAATCAGACATCCCAGATCTTAATCATTGATTACCTTCCTTTTTCTAGCCTAGATATTTCGAAAATATCCACAAAGAGTGTGACCTACTATATCAGATCTCAGAGTACGCCCCGAGTATGCCTACGAGGGGCAGGTCAGTGACCCAGTGAGTACCCGATATCCTATCCTTTCAGAGACCAAGCCTTGAATTTTGATAGCGGTGAACACCATCCGAAGGTGGCCGAAATCAAAGCGGCACGAAGCGTCACATTCTCTCACGTGCTTGCACCTATAGTAGAGGCCGTGGGGTTGGCTGTCGCCTTCCTCGCTCCCACTCAATAATTTGAAAAAGTGGTGGGTTTACTAATTACGGTTTCGGTCTTGACAATAAGAAACAATAAATCAAAGTACTCCGAACAGGGTCGGTTAAGTAAGCAAGCCTATGCCGTCTTATTCGTTGGAACATATGTGACAGTTCAGGCCAATCCGGCAAGAGAAGCCCCGTTTAGCCCGAAGGCTTATCGGCCATGCTAAGTCTTGTCGAACTACTGAAACGTACATCACACGTGGAGGGGAGTCGATTGAGCCGAAGCTCGTTTGAACTCACCCAACCATGGTTAGACCATTTCCGAACCCATGTACTAAGATTCTCCGATTTCTAAATTGTCACCCAAAGCGTAATCTCGTTTATGTTTAAGGTGGGTTCACTGAGAAGCCATCACCGAAAAGCTCAACGATTTATCCAAGTGGGATTCACCGAGAATCCATCACTAAAATCATAACGATTGACAAAACCCGGGTCCTCGGTTTTTATAATTAGCTACTTATTATTTAACTACCATATATTAAATTAATAAGCATTCATACTAATCATTCGAGTTATACACGTCTATTTTAATTCGAAATTAAAAAAACTACGTGTATGCATTGGAGTGGAATCATGAAGATGCAAGTCATGGCAATTTTCCGGTTTTAAGCACGTAATCTTGATCAAACATAAAATTATACCGAAAAGTAAACACCGAGATGGACCGTTGGTACCCCGACTAACTATTTTCTACGGAAAAGTAAAACTTATACTATGTCTTCGAGTCTTGATTTTCGAATCTTGGACTCGAACCGCCGGAGCACGAACCACGAACACCCGAGAGGAGAAAGGCTTTTTAATTAAATAAAACCAATTTATTATAATTAAATAAAACCTCTTTTTTTTTCTCTCTCTCCGCTGTTTCAAAATATTTCCCAAAAAAAAAAGTTTTTTTTATTTTTTATTTTTATTTTAATTTTCTGCCAAACGGCAGCCTTTTATAAAAAAAATTAGGTTAAAAAAAATATTGTCACACAGCCGCATAAAAACCTAGCCGCATGCTAGTTTTATAAAAAAACAGACTTATAGCGACGCTTTTCAGCGTCGAGAAAGTCTTGTAGCGCAGAATTTTAATTAAAAAACAGGTTTTTAGCCGTTTCTCCTCGTTCATACCTTGGGTTTCGCCTTGATCTTCAACTTTTCTTCAAGATCTTCATCTTGTCGAGCCCGGAACATCAAAATTACAATAAAAGATGTTACTCTACATGGAATTTCGAAAATTGCATAATTAAAGATACAAATCATATGCTCAATTGTTACTAAACAAAGGAGCTACAAAATAGATCTACGAATAAACAATACCAACCCCAATCCATCTCTTCAACCACAACATTCAAAGCATACAACCATGATCAATTTCGAATTTTTACCAAAAAAAAAACGAAATAAAAACACCTAAAACATGCTTTTCCACTCCAAGATCTAAAATTCATATACTTTGATCGCTAGATCAAAGGCTCTAATACCACTTGTTAGATGTAATATCGTCGGATCAATCATAGATTGACCCGATTACGCAGCGGAATGCATCAGATCTAGATCTAAACGAAACAAAGAACATAAATTAAAGATCTAACTACAAGGGGGTTTAGGAGTCAACCTTTTTATGGTGCTTAACTCCAAGAACAAAAAGTCTCCTAGAACACGTGTATGAGCAGCCACAGCCTTCCGACGTGTGTCTCCCAGCAACACCAAGTGGATGGTGTTTCCCGCCGCCGGACCTCCTTGATATGCTACCTAGAAAACCCGAAGTTTTCTAAACTCGAACCCAAAGAACTATAGCCGAAAATTCCAAGCTATATTCTTCCAATAATGGCGTGTTTTTGTGATATGCAAAAGGCTTGGGAGAACTCTCTTTATATAGGAGAGTAATCCTTGTCCTCCAAGGATTTATTTAATTACTACAAAATCAATTGAAATAATACTTTTCCTAAAAAGATATATCTAGAATATTCCAAAATAATAAGGATATATAAAAGATATTCTTTTCCTTAAATTATTTAACACATAAATAATTTAATCACATGTCTTATTATTTATTGAGAAAACAAATTTCCCAATAATAAACAATATAATTTTCGGCCAAGACTTGGGTAAAACCCTAGTCCACACGAAAATTCCACACTTGGACCGTGTCCACGAAAAAATTCTTTTCCATGTATTTAATCATCCAGTCCAACTAAACAATTAATCCACATATCAAATTAAATAGCCCAATGTACTATTTAATTATAATTGAGGTGAAGCGACGAAAAAACCTATATGCTATATTAGGAGCCACGTCGGGGACCATGGACCCATATTCAGTAGCTACAATAAATCGAATAAAAATTATTCATCAGACAGAATAATTATATCCAACCTATTAATTCCGGGATTACACCACCATAAACCCGAAATCGAACTCTATCGAATATAGATAACTTACACTCAATTTATGAGTCGAAGCGTCCAATGATATAATCATTACATACGGATAAATCCTCCATGGGCCGTTCACTTGATTCGAGGATATTTCCGAAAACCCTTCTCGAAACATATTATCCTTATTTACCATTAACCCCTAGTGATCAATTAGTTCATATCCAATATAAAATGAACTCGTCACGATCGATCGCTTTCTGGGTCAACAAATAAAGAATCAGATGTCTACTTCCCGAGGAAGGAATGGATTCCATATTCGTGATAGCACAGACTACTCACTCATTCTAGAATAGAGCCAACGAGAGTGTGTTGGACCACATCTTGTGAAGTGATCCTTACTAACACATCAAACTCTACCCTAGTCTAAGCAGTTGTCTGTGATCACCTCAGGATTGAGATTAATCCATATATGATCATCTTGTGATTCAATGAGACTTCTCGATTACGGAATTATATCGAGAACTCAAATCAAAATGGTCCAGCCCTATATGATTATCATCATATATAAATGCCTCATTAGGTACCCTATTACCGACAGTCCGGATAAGACTGTCACACCGTAAAGTGTTCTGTGCGCATTATTAGCATATTAATCATGAGACCCGTACTCAGATTAATAAACTCTACGGACTAAGTTAATTTTTAGTACATCTCACTAACTCAATCCTCTTGTGTATAGCCATACACTGAGTTATGTGATTACATAAACGTGGTACTTAGGGTTTTCAGTAGTGTCTTAATTATAAGCGTACATGCATATAATAAGATGAATTATTAATTCTGCCCTAAAACAATTACATAATTGTCTTTCGGGAACTACACCTAACAATCTCCCACTTGCACGAAAGGCAAGTGGATTAATTGTTTTAGAGCACACCCTTTATATCTATATCTACAACATTCTCCCACTTGCTCAAAACAAGTGAGACATGTCCCTAAGATTCATACCCTCCAAGCGCATCCAAGTAATTCACGTTTCCAAGTACAACCGGAGTATGCCGCCATAGGGTAGGTCAGTGACCCGGCGCGTACTTAAAACTGAACACCACGCGACTTGGTACACTGATCAGGTAGGTTGGCGGCTTGATTCGATCTTTGGGATCGAAACATCGCTTTTCCATCTAATCCGGTGGTACGATTTCAATATGCCTTTGATGAGCCAACACTGAGGAGGAGATCGACTTAACGAGCTTCCTTAATTCGACATAAAGTCAGAATCAGCGTTATCACTTATATTCTAGTTTGCACCTGAATATACTAGCATATTTTTCCTCATTCTCCTGAAGAGACTTGAGGATTCACTAAACATCCCATTTCGTATTCATCCTCAGGTTTAGATAATCATTCCTGAGAGGTAGGGTAGACTACATCGTTGAATGCTGCATAAATGCAAGAATGTCTTAACCAGGTGAATGGGTGGGATTGCCAATGATCGATTCTCATGGATTTGAGCTAATAAAATCCTTTAGAATGAATCCCGATGGCATGTCAGACTCTGACTTCAGATAACACACCCATGTTGTTTCCAACTGTTTCAGTGTTACCATTCACAAACACTAATCTACATACTACTTTACTAATATTGATGCCCAGTCTACGAAAGACGTATCAACATTCTGGTCAAGTCCACATATTAAAATATATGAATTTGAAATGACCTAGATGTTTGCTTTAATCCCCAAAGGCTTTAATCCCCAAAGGATATATGCTATGGCAGGCATCCTGCCAAAGGTTCTTCTGAATAAATTAAGATACCGTTAGTCTCGCAAAAGGTCTTAGGAAATCACCCCTATTTTCTACTTTGTAACGAATCCGTTATTTGTTCTTAGCTAAAACCATACATTCGCTCAATGAATTCGATTCCGTTGTTCGGCAAGGAAGTCTTAGGGAATCACCCATATTTCCCGCTTTCTGACGAAATCAAGCAAGACTGAGTGGTAAGAGAGATCACAGTCTGGTTAACTCTTTACCTTTTAGGGAATCAACCCTAAATTACTCAGCTTTGCGGTGAAAGTCAAACTTTCCTATTCATTCGACTCTTCTCTGACGTGAACCCCGAAAGGTTTATTCACGATTTGACAAGTGGATCGTGATTGAGATTAAGAATGACAACGGGATTGAGCACCTCGACCTCCAATCGAACAATGTGATTGGCAACCTCGGTATAACCTTAACCTCTAAGCGAACCTGTGCTTAGCAATCTCGGTATAGAACTAACAAGACCCGCTCAAAGTCTTGATCCTTGTTCGATTTTCGAATTCTCTACACAAGAATTCTCAACACACTTAACAAGTGAAATATATTTTATATCAATGAAAATCTGTCTTTTCCAAAGTACAATATAAGGACTATTTATAATAAAATAAGTACATGAATTATAGCATGATTAAGATGAAAGGTCTTTCCTAAAAGAACTCAAATGGCGTGTTCAAGGAGTCTTTTATGTCTTCAATGCAGCTTCAAAACCAAGGAGACTTTCTAGGTTCAATGTACTTAGTTTTTCCAAGCCTTGAAATCTCCAAGAAGGGGGGCACTATTTTCTCGATTTTCATCCAATAACTTATAATTTAATAAGTTAAATAAGATATAAAATATATATATGAATTATTAGAGAATGATATCCCAAAGTGACTCTTCATTGGATAGTTTAAGCCGAATGGGATCACATCATTCCCTCCCGGTTCGAAAGGATTCGTCCTCGAATCAATATGACGTCATAAAAACAAGCTTCATCACCAATAAAACTTGCACAAAGCCAAAAGATCACCAAAAGAACACCGGGATCAAATATGAGTCGAAGAAATATATTCTTGTCAACGGCATGCTTTGTTGCGGAGTGATGCATCAAAATTGTATCAGCAACATATTGGGACTTGGAGTTGAGAAACCGGTGGATAATAAAAGAATGATAGCCAATTGGAGTCGAAGGGGCGTCAATAATGAAAAACGGATCATGATAAGTATGTGTCGCGTGTATTTCCGTTAATTGCTCAATCAACCCGGCTGATTTTGTAGTTTCCACACCATCCTCTACTCGCCCAAGCGGAGCAATCTTACCAACAAGAACAGCTGGTGCATCTGGTTCAATCTCCACACTTGCAATTTCCACCACATCACAAACATTGACAACTACCTCTTCCACGACAACCTCAATAACTTGAACATTAACTTCCCCATGGTCAATGAACTCCTTCTCTATGTCAACTACCTCATTCAAAATTTCAAAATTCAACTCCTCAGAAATGGTGGTCTCTTCAAGAACTGGAGTAATTTTGGGCACCTCAACAATAGGAGCAGATTGTTGTTCATGTGCGGCCACTAGAATATGACCGAATTGTTCCCACAATTTGTTTTGCTCTACAAAACTATTTTGCAAGTTTTGTAATCCAACTTGAATCTCACGCAAGAGTAACTCATTTTTCCTTCGTCTTTCATAAGCTAATTCTTGATGGCGCCTCAATTCTGCTTGGCAAATTCTTCTCTCGTGTACCCTCTTTTTCCTCAAATTCTCATGGAATTGATATTTTTTTTCTTCTTGTATGTGCCACAACATCCTCCACTGACGGTATCTCAACCAAAGTCTCTGATACCAACTGACGTGAACCCCGAAAGGTTTATTCACGATTTGACAAGTGGATCGTGATTGAGATTAAGAATGACAACGGGATTGAGCACCTCGACCTCCAATCGAACAATGTGATTGGCAACCTCGGTATAACCTTAACCTCTAAGCGAACCTGTGCTTAGCAATCTCGGTATAGAACTAACAAGACCCGCTCAAAGTCTTGATCCTTGTTCGATTTTCGAATTCTCTACACAAGAATTCTCAACACACTTAACAAGTGAAATATATTTTATATCAATGAAAATCTGTCTTTTCCAAAGTACAATATAAGGACTATTTATAATAAAATAAGTACATGAATTATAGCATGATTAAGATGAAAGGTCTTTCCTAAAAGAACTCAAATGGCGTGTTCAAGGAGTCTTTATGTCTTCAATGCAAACTTCAAAACCAAGGAGACTTTCTAGGTTTAATGTACTTAGTTTTTCCAAGCCTTGAAATCTCCAAGAAGGGGGGGGGGGGGCACCTATTTTCTGATTTTCATCCAATAACTTATAATTTAATAAGTTAAATAAGATATAAAATATATATATGAATTATTAGAGAATGATATCCCAAAGTGACTCTTCATTGGATAGTTTAAGCCGAATGGGATCACATCATTCTCCGTGTAGTTCCAATTTCTCCCACTGGGCCTGAGATACTCAGGTGGTTCTACAAGAGTTTCAACAGAATTGGAGTATCGAACTCCATTCACAGGGTTATGGCTTTTAAACCAACCTCTATGATCAGGAACCTACACAGCCCACAAAGGACTATAGGTCATCAATCTACCCTATAGACCGTAAGGTCCTGCAATGGGTAATGGACAAACCATACTCCCACTGCGTTCGGGGTGGATTGATATACTGATCTAGTTTAGTAGTTCTTATTAGTGTTATCACCAACTTCCGGTGTTGGATGTGGACTGAACACATCAGTTAGTAACATCTTGAGTACAAATACTTCAAGATCCAAGGTTGTTATTTATAGACTCTATCAGACCGAGTTTGACAGTATAACCGTCATTCTCTGATTTTACAAGTTTTATAACCAACCTTTACTCAATACATTAAGATATTTCACGACCTGAACGTTTACGCAAAATTTCCAGTCCTACCTTCAAGCACTAAATGCTAAATGTCTATATTTACGGAAGTGGGGTGAACCGAATTCACTCTTTATCCACAAATGTGTAGGCATCTTTTAGGTAGACTTCTCGGTTTTTCAATACAACCGTTATTTTGCAACCAATATCTTAAATGAGTTCAAAGAAAGATCGTAGCACATCAATAACTATGTAAGGCAAATTTGTGGTGTATCCCTTAGTGAAAACATTTCACTAGGTGGCAGGCCGAGCATCAGTCCCGAAGACTACGCAATAACCTATTTCTGAGTATGGAATACTCTATCTCTGGTGAAATCATAGATTTCCTCCAAATATTTTTGATAAACTTACGGAGTTTCGAGCAGTTATCAGACAATATGTCACTACTCAAAATCTCCCACTAGCTTGTATCTTTCATATGACCCCGAAGGTCGATATGAACAGGCTATGTAACTTCTTTAAATCCATTACCCTTTCCCGATTGAAAGGAAACTTAGGCATTGTTCCTTTGAGACAGTGTTCCTTTGACTGGGAGATAAGAATCACCCTAAGCCAGTCTTCAGATCTTGTCTTTATGGAATATGCACTAATTAATAGAATAGAAAGAAGCGTTTATCGATGTACGGAAACCATTTGCGTTTATATTGTTTTAAGATGCGTTACTAATACCTTTTCAGAAATGCTTAGTGGTTCTGACTTTATCAAACAAAAGTCCGAGTCTTAGGTTCGTGCTACGAATGTTATATTTATCGTCAATAAGACAAACAAATTATCCTATTGAAAAAGAATACGTTCGTTCCAACGAATCCGAAAACAGAAAATGAATTTTCTGTGATACTCAAGAATTGAATCCGAGATTCATTTCCTTATATCACTCCCACTAGTCTATCTGAAATAACTGCCCGTTGTCTATTTTATTTATCGTTTAATGCAAAGCTACCTAGTTCTTCCAAAGAACTTTAGCTTTCGAGAAAATTGCTAGGATGCATTGGTCAGTGATCCGAAATCACTTTCCTTATCGTCTAATTTCCAATTTATTAATTTTCCGGTTTAGCCTTAAAACTGCTTAGTTTAGACGACTAACACGTATAAACGTTCTTTCCCATTCTCATAAACGTTCTTTCCCATTCTCGACTTTCTTTAGATGGAAACAGTCTTGAACTAGCAGTTTGTTTGAGTAGACACTACTCTTGAATTGTGGGATGTTCAGTGTTACTTGCTTGGACTATCGATTTTTCTAATCGTCAAATCATAAGACCAAAGCTCCCACTAGTTTATCTGTTCCAAATACCGTCTAACTAGCAACACTTTGTATTTATGATTTTTCAAAGATTAGAACATCACCTAGAACTAAGCTCCCACTAGTTTATCAGTTCCAAATACTGTCTAACTAGCAATGATGTGTTCATGATGTTTCAAAGATTATAAAATCTCCAGAACTAAGCTCCCACTAGTTTATCAGTTCCAAATACTGTCTAACTAGTAACGCTTTATTCTTGTTTTTCCAATGAATGGAAAAAAACTCTTGTGCAGTCCATTACACATTTCTAATGATTCAGAAAAACAACAAATCATAAGGCTAAGGCTCCCACTAGTTTATCGGTTCCAAATACCGTCTAACTAGCAACGCCTTATGTATATGATTTTCCAATTTTCAATTTAGAAATTTGTTGTGTAATTACACTTTTAAAATTCACTAAATGAATTTTATATGATAGTCCTATGTCATCTTTTGTAAACTAAGTATGGCCGTCTCTCGTTCAACACGAGTGACACCCGTGACATACCTATACTATGTCACTTAAGTTTTTAAAGGCTTAAGAGAATAAATCTTTTCTGAAAAATCAACTGCATTGTTTGATAATTACAACGTACTTGTTACTTTCCACATTTTTAATGAAGTCCTATTACTAACAGTTTAGTAACCAAGAGATTTAGTTGTAAATAAAATAACAGAAAGTTAAATTCAAAAATAAATTATCACTACTTGATTTGTATTTTAGGAATAATAAACTATAAAAAGTTTATCCTACCATTCCAAGGATTTAACCTCGCATAGTACTGTCCGAGAGGGTCGATATCAGCACTATGATGGTTAAACTGAGACATTCTCTCTCAATGATTAAGCTTCGAGAATCGAACATCTCATGGGAATCAGACATCCCAGATCTTAATCATTGATTACCTTCCTTTTTCTAGCCTAGATATTTTGAAAATATCCACAAAGAGTGTGACCTACTATATCAGATCTCAGAGTACGCCCCGAGTATGCCTACGAGGGGCAGGTCAGTGACCCGGTGAGTACCCGATATCCTATCTTTTCGAAGACCAAGCCTTGAATTTTGATAGCGGTGAACACCATCCGAAGGGGGCCGAAATCAAAGCAGCACGAGGCGTCACCATTCTCTCACGTGCTTGCACCTATAGTAGAGGCCGTGGGGTTGGCTGTCGCCTTCCCCGCTCCCACTCAATAATTTAAAAAAGTGGTGGGTTTACTAATTACGGTTTCGGTCTTGACAATAAGAAACAATAAATCAAAGTACTCCGAAGAGAGTCGGTTAAGTAAGCAGGCCTATGTCGTCTTATTCGTTGGAACATATGTGACAGTTCAGGCCAATCCGGCAAGAGAAGCCCCGTTTAGCCCGAAGGATTATCGGCTATGCTAAGTCTTGTCAAACTACTGTAACGTACATCACACGTGGAGGGGAGTCGATTGAGCCAAAGCTCGGTTGAACTCGTCCAACCATGGTTAGACCATTTCCGAACCCATGTACTAAGATTCTCCGATTTCTAAATTGTCACCCAAAGCGTAATCTCGTTTATGTTTAAGGTGGGTTCACTGAGAAGCCATCACCGAAAAGCTCAACGATTTATCCAAGTGGGATTCACCGAGAATCCATCCCTAAAATCGTAACGATTGACAAAACCCGGGTCCTCGGTTTTTATAATTAGCTACTTATTATTTAACTACCACATATTAAATTAATAAGCATTCATACTAATTATTCGAGTTATACACATCTATTTTAATTCGAAATTAAAAAACTAGGTGTATGCATTGGAGTGGAATCATGAAGATGCAAGTCATGGCAATTTTCCGGTTTTAAGCACGTAATCTTGATCAAACACAAAATTATACCGAAAAGTAAACACCGAGATGGACCGTTCGTACCCCGACTAACTATTTTCTATGGAAAAGTAAAACTTATACTATGTCTTCGAGTCTTGATTTTCGAATCTTGGACTCGAACCGCCGGAGCACGAACCACGAACACCCGAGAGGAGAAAGGCTTTTTAATTAAATAAAACCAATTTATTATAATTAAATAAAACCTCTTTTTTTTTTCTCTCTCGGCTGTTACAAAATATTTCCCAAAAAATTTTTATTTTTATTTTTTATTTTTATTTTAATTTTCTGCCAAACGGCAGCCTTTTATAAAAAAAAAATTAGGTTAAAAAAAATATTCTCACACAGCCGCATAAAACCCTAGCCGCATGCTAGTTTTATAAAATACAGACTTATAGCGACGCTTTTCAGTCGCAGAAAGTCCTGTAGCGCAGAATTTTAATTAAAAAACAGGTTTTTAGCCATTTCTCCTCGTTCATACCTTGGGTTTCGCCTTGATCTTCAACTTTTCTTCAAGATCTTCATCTTGTCGAGCCCGGAAAATCAAAATTACAATAAAAGATGTTACTTTACATGGAATTTCGAAAATTGCATAATTAAAGATACAAATCATATGCTCAATTGTTACTAAACAAAGGAGCTACAAAATAGATCTACGGGTAAACAATACCAACTCCAATCCATCTCTTCAACCACAACATTCAAAGCATACAACCATGATCAATTTCGAATTTTTACCAAAAAAAAACGAAATAAAAACACCTAAAACATGATTTTCCACTCCAAGATCTAAAATTCATATACTTTGATCGCTAGATCAAAGACTCTGATACCACTTGTTAGATGTAATATCGTCGGATCAATCATAGATTGACCCGATTACGCAACGGAATGCATCAGATCTAGATCTAAACGAAACAAAGAACATAAATTAAAGATCTAACTACAAGGGGGTTTAGGAGCCAACCTTTTTATGGTGCTTAACTCCAAGAACAAAAAGTCTCCTAAAACACGTGTATGAGCAGCCACAGCCTTCCAACGTGTGTCTCCCAAGAACACCAAGTGGATGGTGTTTCCCTTACGCGGACCTCCTTGATATGCTACCTAGAAAACCCGAAGTTTTCTAAACTCGAACCCAAAGAACTATAGCCGAAAATTCCAAGCTATATTATTCCAATAATGGCGTGTTTTTGTGATATGCAAAAGGCTTGGGAGAACTCTCTTTATATAGGAGAGTAATCCTTGTCCTCCAAGGACTTATTTAATTAATACAAAATCAATTGAAATAATCCTTTTCCTAAAAAGATATATCTAGAATATTCCAAAATAATAAGGATATATAAAAGATATTCTTTTCCTTAAATTATTTAACACATAAATAATTTAATCACATGTCTTATTATTTATTGAGAAAACAAATTTCCCAATAATAAACAATATAATTTTCGGCCAAGACTTGGGTAAAACCCTAGTCCACACGAAAATTCCACACTTGGGCCGTGTCCACGAAAAAATTCTTTTCCATGCATTTAATCATCCAGTCCAACTAAACAATTAATCCACATATCAAATTAAATAGCCCAATGTACTATTTAATTATAATTGAGGTGAAGCGACGAGAAAACCTATATGCTATATTAGGAGCCACGTCGGGGACCATGGACCCATATTCAGTAGCTACAATAAATCGAATAAAATTTATTAATCAGACAGAATAATTATATCCAACCTATTAATTCCGGGATTACACCACCATAAACCCGAAACTGAACTCTATCGAATATAGATAACTTACACTCAATTTATGAGTCGAAAGCGTCCACTGATATAATCATTACATACGGATAAATCCTCCATAGATTATTTCACTTGATTCGGGATATTTCCGTAAACCCTTCTCGAAACATATTATCCTTATTTACCATTAACCCCTAGTGATCAATTAGTTCATATCCAATATAATATGAACTCGGCCGATCGATCGCTTCTAGGGTCAACAAATAAGTGGAATCGCTCACTACTTCCGAGGAAGGAATGGATTCCATATCGTGATAGCACAGACTACTCAATCATTCTAGAATAGAGCCAACGAGAAGTGTTGGACCACATCTTGCCGCCAAGTGATCCTTACTAACACATCAAACTCTACCCTAGTCTAAGCAGTTGTCTGTGATCACCTCAGGATTGAGATTAATCCATATATGATCATCTTGTGATTCGATGAGACTTCTCGATTACGGAATTATATCGAGAACTCAAATCAAATCGGTTCAGACCTATATGATTATCATCATATATAAATGCCCCATTAGGTACCCTATTACCGACAGTCCGGATAAGACTGTCACACCGTAAAGTGTTATGGGCGCATTATTAGCATATTAATCATGAGACCCGTACTCAGATTAATAAACGCTACGGACTAAGTTAATTTTTAGTACATCTCACTAACTCAATCCTCTTGTGTATAGCCATACACTGAGTTATGTGATTACATAAACGAGGTACTTAGGGTTTTCAGTAGTGTCTTAATTATAAGCGTACATGTATATAATAAGATGAATTATTAATTATGTCCTAAAACAATTACATAATTGTCTTTCGGGCACTACACCTAACACTAAGAAGCAGTCCATTGTTGCTCGGTCTTCCCTAGAGGCTGAATATCGCTCTGTTGCCTCGACAGAGTTATCTTGGATTACCTATCTCCTGCATGATCTTGGCTTCGCTTCTGCTTGTACGCCGGTTATTTTTTGTGATAATGTTAGTGCTACTCAACTTTCTGCAAATCCTGTCTTTCATTCGAGATTGAAACATGTTGCCATTGACTACCACTTTATCCGTGAGCAAGTGCAACAAGGTCTTGTTCGTGTTTCTCATGTTTTCAGTGCTGACCAACTTGCTGATGCGCTTACCAAGCCTCTCAGCTGACTACCTTATCAATATTTCAAGTTCAAGTTGGGCCTTCTCTCTCGCAGTCCCACTTGAGAGGGCGTATTAGGATATATTATTATATTTATTATATTATCTGTAATTATTGTATAAGGCTATACTTGTAATTATACACATAGACTAAGGCTTCCGGTATATGTATTTATATGATTGTACAGTCCTCACAGTTATTCAAGGGAAAAATATATTTCACCATTAATCTAGCAAATAGCAATTTGCCCTATCCCATAGTCATCAATGTTGATACAACTGACATCATTGTTGACATTAATCCACCATTTTGGAGTGATTCCCATGAAATCCATTGAGGTTCTTTCTGCACAAGATTCACACATCCAAACCGTGAACACGTAGAGGGTATTCCCAGTTCTTATAACACTAGATCAGAAAAGAATGATCCATATAGCATTTGCAAGGGGACATCTCCTCAAGAGAGATGATCAACATCTTCACCGTGATCCATACATCTGTCACACAAATCAAAATAAGTCATTCTCCTTTTAAGTCTCTTAGCTGATACCACTTGTTGTAGTTTCCAACGTGATGGGTTTTTTTTTTGTCTTTTTTTAATTTTATATTCTTTCAGACATTGAAAAGGTAAAACTTGATTTAATTGTATTGTCATTAAAAAATATGTGTAACAGTGACATAAGATTAATAAATATTGTATTAATATTCTAAAATGACAGATAAATAAAAGAACAAATAGTTATGAAATCGGTATCGAAATATGAAAAGCAAAAAAATTAGTCCTCATAGGCAGTTTTGCTAGTAATCATAGACTTTTTCTATTCCTTATGAATTTAAAAAGAAAAACAAAAAGAAAGGGTACATCAGTCCTCATAAATAAAAAATTATATGCGTAAAGAGCTATAAAGACATACTACAATGAATGTATTTTTTATTAAATATAATAATTTTTCATAATAATCGTAACAACTAAAACCACAAGCAATGTTAAAATTGTAAAACACCGTTCGACACATGCACGTCTCGTTGTTAACAAACTATATATAAAAAAACAAACGTTTAATTTCCAATCAAAAAATAGAGTGATACTCTATATATGTATTTGCCATGGGGTAATAACATTATGCTTAAGTCTTTTTTTTTTTTAAGGAGATCTTTTATTAATCAAACGGGTCAAAGAGACCAAAGTCTTACAATCAGGAAATAATCGACATAGATAAAACTAAATTAAGTCTATGGCCCAGGCCAATCTCAAGTCCCTAGAACGTGTAACTGCTGTAGAAAGAAAAACATGTGCAGGGGGGCGAATATAGTCCGAGGAGTGCGCAAGTCTATTGCGCCATAACCATATCCCATAAATTATCTCGCGGAAGAGATAAGGCCAACGTTTACCCAACACTTGATTACGTGGAGCTTGCTGGATGTTTTCCTGAACCCAATCTTGAATTTTCGAATTAGAGAAGAAGGTCTCCCAAAGGTTAGGATGGAGAGCTTGCTTCCAAATACTACCAGGCCAGCTGCAGTCGCGCAGAGCATGTAAAGCGGATTCCGTGTGCATATAGCATATCTGACAAATGGAAGAGCTCGATATGTGGCGAAGTGCGAGAAGGCTATTAACGGGTAAGCAATCTTGACAGATTTGCCACAAACAGAAGTTATATCTCATCGGTCCTTTAAGGCTCCAAATGCGGCTCCAGTCGAAGTTATATGAAGGGCATTCGATTCTCAAGTCGGTGCAGATAAGCACTTGCGCACGCGGCATACTTACCATCGCCGGAAGAAGCCCAATTGACGGTATCATTTTCCGCAGTAAAGCCTGCCTCAAAAATTTTGGCCGCACGACAGATATTTCGCTATAGAACAGAGCAGCCCGTCTTCGGATCGACAAAAGGGTTCCCGTACTTATCAACTAGCAGAGAGACCCAGGGAGAGGTATCATCAACGAGAATGAGCCAGACAAGTTTACCCAAGAAAGTGAAATTCATCTCCTCCAGACGTTTGAGACCGAGACCCCCACTTTCCTTTGGTTTGCAGATGTTCTACCAGGAAATGGAATGCCAGTGTTTCCGGCCGTCGAGTTCATCCCAGAAAAATCGACGGCAAAGCTTCTCCACTTCTTCAATAGTGCCCTTTGGTAATTTTGTTGTTTGCATCACATAATAGGGGAGGGTCGATAAAGACGTATTGATTAGGATGGATCTGCCTGCTTTTGAGAGAGATTTCGTCTTCCATGAGGTGAGGTTTTTGCGCATTTTATCAACAATAAATCCATATGTAGTCTTCTTGACCCGAGAGTGAAGCAACGGAGTCCCCAAATATTTGCCAATATTTATCGAGTGTTTCATTCCTAGCTTTTGTCCAATTAATTGTTTGAGCTGCATATTAACATTTCCTGACACATGGAAGGAAGATTTTTGCGTACTAATTTTTTGTCCGGAGATGGAGCAGAAATCCGCCAGAATGGTTTCCATCATAAGTGCTTGTTCTTCTGACGCTTCCCCAAAGAGGATTAGGTCGTCTGCAAAGAAGAGGTGTGAAAACGGTTTGGACTTTCTGCTGAGCTTGATTGGTTTCCAAAGTCCCTGCCTCACTGCTTCCTCGATTTTCTGACTTAGGATCTCCATGCATAGTACAAAGAGATAGGGTGCTAAAGGGTCGCCCTGTCATTTTCCCCTTTCCAGAATAATCGGATCCATTTTCTCCCCATTACACAAAAACCGAAAGAGAGGCCGATCTCAGGCCATGCATAATTAGATCGACCAAATGTTTAGCAAAGCCGACAGAGATTAAGATTTTTTTCTATGAAGTCCCAGCACACGCGGTCGTACGCCTTTTCCAGGTCAATTTTTACCAGCATGAACCCTTTTTTACCCTGTTTTTTGCGAAAGGTATGAAGGGCCTCCTGCAAAATAATAATATTACCTGTGCTCCCTCGTTTTGGGATGAAGGCTGTCTGAGAATTACCAACCAGATTATCAATCAGAAGGCGCAGTGGATTTGCAATAATTTTGTTAAGCAGTTTGACAACAACATTTGACAGAGCAATAGGGCGAAATGAGGCAGGAGAAGGAGGAGATTCACATTTGGGTATAAGGGACAATACTGTTTCATTCATAACAGCAGGAACTGACCTGTCCGGAAGGACTCTTCAACAAAATCGATAATGGAAGGGGCTACAATACTCTAACAAGTTTTATAGAACACCGAAGGTAGGCCATCCGGGCCAGCCGCTTTATATGTACCCATGTCAAACAAGGCCTTTTTTATTTAATTTTCAGTAACTTTACGGTTGAGGAATTGGAGGTCCAAGCTCGATAGACGATTAAAGCAGAGGTTGAAATTACTGCAATCAATTAAATTATCAGCCGTATAAAGGTGACGAAGTTTTGGACCATACCTCGAATTTGTGTCTGATCATAGGTCCATTGTTCTGAGTTGTCCTTCAAGCAGAGGATCTTTCTTTTTGCTTTTTTTCTGAATAGCGGTAAGATGATAGAAGTGGGTATTACGTTCTCCTGCGGCTAACCACTTCAGCTGAGAGCGTTGGTGCCAATAAGTTTCTTATTGCTGGAGAGTTTCCTCCAGTTCCTTTTTTAGATCCTCATTAAGTTTTGATAAGTACCGATAGGGATAAGATTCAAGGCTTTTTTCAATACTCCCAATTCTAGCAGTTAGAGATTTTTTTCGTTGGAAAATGTTTCCCAAAACCTGTGTATTCCAAAGCTTGGTCTTTAAGCTGAAGTCTTGAATCGAGGCATGAAGGCTTGTCCCACTAACCCAGGCAGATTGAACGAAGTCCTCAAATTGATCATGATCGAGCCAAGCACATTGGAAGAAAAAAGTGCTAGGTCGACATTGCCTGGGTCGATTCAGGTCAGTATTCAACAGGATATGGCTGTGATCAGATTCGATGCGAGGTAGGTGCTTGACATGAGCGTCTGGATATAAATCAAGCCAAGTAGGGGAGCCCCAAGTTTGATCCAGCCTTGATAAATCCGCTGATTCCCGTAGGTAGCCCCTACCCAAGTAAATTTTAAGCCATGATGAGGTAACTCCATTAAACCGCAATAATCGAGAGTGCACCACAGTTTTGCCGAGTTTAGACCCCCCACCGGACGGCCACCCTGCTTATCTTTTTGGTAAATAACTTGGTTAAAATCGCCCATAATCAGCCAAGGGTAAGACATAATGTCGGAGAAACGTCGGAGATAGTCAAAAAAATCGTTTCTGGCACTAGCAACCGGAGCGGCGTAAATAAAGGTGGTGATCCAGGTAATCTTGTTATCATTGCAGACAGTCATGGAGAGACATTGGTTCGTATTTGAGATATGCCGTAACGAGACCCGCTGCTCATCCCAGAAACACCAGAGACCGCCCGAGTAGCCCCTTGCTTCAACAACGAAAACATTGGTAAATGAGGTCTTGGAAATAATATATTTTGCCCGAATACTACTGCTTCTAGGCTACAACAAACAAAGAATATCCGAATTATGTTCTGAAAGAAAGCTACGCAACTGTCTTAAAAACTCGTCCGAACTTGCTCCCCTGCAATTCCAACAGAGAATTTGCATCGAATCAAGAGTGATTGGGGGGTTGGGAGCTCGCGGCTGCCCCATTTTCTTCAAATAAAGGATTACGGGCTTGGATGTCAACATCCATTCTACTGCCATCAATTGCCTTACCGAGATCGGGAGGGTGTTGCTTGGTGTTTCTTGGACCCTTCACACCATTTTTCTGAGGGTTGTTTTTAGTGGGAGGTGTGGGATTTCTGCTCTCGTTAGAAAGGATGGACTTGGGACGGTTATTGGGTATTTCTCCTTGAGGTTCCCGTGAAACAACGCGTGTTTTTGAGGCTGGTGAATCTCTTGGTCCGTTTGAATTTTTTTCGGCATTAAGGACTGAGCCTTTTCTCTTGGTAGATTCATGCACAGTGTTAGTTGAATGGGACTTACCTGCTGATGCTTGAGTTTGTTTGGGTTTTTTTTGATTGGACGAATTGACATCCGTAGCATGCTTATCAAATTGTGCTGTGATGGATGGACCTCCATGAGGGGTTACATGTTCAGCTTGTTGTCACAATTTATTAATCTCATCATGTGGTGTGTTCGCCTGACTATCTTCATCGGCTAGGGCGGCATATCGAGACCCAGCTGGAATGGTCTTGTCAGAATGTTCAGACATGGCGGTGATGTTAACTGATGGCTCTGTGTTTGACGCCGGCGCGGTGGTCTTGCTGGTTGAATTTACAGGCCTCCTACGCCTAGTTTGGGCGATCATCCATGGCCCGTAAGGTTTTTCCGGTGTAGGACCCTCTTCAGTTCTCATAGCCATGGAGTTGGGTTGATCATCAGAGTTGGCCTCGGTTTGATTAAGAGGGCAATCCTTTTTTCAGTGTCCAAACTTACCGCAATCCCAACACACCATCGGTAGTCCTTCCCACTCCACCATCTTCCTCCTGCCATTTATGATGATGAAAGTTTTCAGAGGTTTTTCCAGGTCCACTTCGACACAAACCCGTGCAAATCGAGCTCGTGCATTATATAGAGTATTAGAATCCACTTTGATCACTTTACCCACCATATTCCCCAATTTCATCAAGAAATGTTCCTTCGACGCCCAAATCGGAAACCTACGAAACCGAACCCAGGCCATTGTTGTTTTTATTGCTCCTTCAATCGGCTCGAAGAAGGGTTTCCACTTCGTAACCGCTAGGTAATACCCATGTATTACCCAAGGCCCATTCTCGAGAGCCCTTTCGTAGTCTTCCTTCCGCGTGAACCGGACGATATAGTAACCATTATCCAGGTCGGTGAGTTCCAGCCGACCTCCCGGCTGCCATAGAGATGATAAACGCTGAGAAAGGTAGTTGTAGGAGATTGATTTACCTAGAAGTTTAATGATCAAAGCTCGCTTCCATGGCCTCCAAAGGTCCATGCATTCGTCCAGGGGTATGATCAATTCATCCTCTCCGTGTTCGTTCCCTAATAAATTCTCGATGTCGTCAGCATAATCCTGAAATTCATTGTCGTCTTCTCCTTCCCCTATATAAATATAGGGATCATCAGCTCTGGATTTGACAATGTCGGCTCCGCTTCTACGTGTCCATGCCGACAGCGGTGTGGTATGCTCATCTACGGGTCTATCGAAACTACGCCTCCGGAGATCGTGGTCTGCAGCAGAGGACTCCATTGAGACCTCCATTTTTTGTGGTTGAAGGTGAGGATCGACGGTACGCAGCTAGAGTAAAATTCTAGAATAATTCATAGCTGTTGTAAAACTATGAAAATAATGGAGGAAGAACAAGAGGAAATACAAGTATAGAAGAAGGGAAAATTGTTTATGTATTATTCCAATGATATAAGAGGGTATTTATAGTAGAGATTATAATGTGAACACAATAATCTGAATTAATCACAAATCTACTTAAATCAATGAGAATAATAGATAATCCATCAATGATATTATTTCATAACACTCCCCCTTGGATATCTATTATTAAAAATACAACAGATATGATATGCCTCATTAAAACCTTACTAAGAGAAAACCCAGTAGGAAAAAAAAACTTAGTTAAGGAAAAAGAGTACATATTTATCTGTTTGATTTACTCCCCCTGAACCAAGAATCAATTTAGATCTTTCAATTGTCGCATCCCAATGCTCTTCACTAGTCTTTCAAATGTTGTAGTCGACAATGTCTTGATAAATAATTCTGCCAGATTATCGGTTGACCGGATCTGTTGCACATCAATCTCCCCATTCTTTTGCAAATCATGAGTAAAGAATAACTTGGGTGAAATATGTTTTGTTAATCCCCATTAATATAGCCTCACTTCAATTGAGATATGCAATATAGTACAGTTAAATGATTTTCATTCTAATCTAGACAATGTCTCAATGAATAAATGGTATAATTGATTGTCTCGATCATAGTTGCATAACGTATATGTCATGTACTATTAACTCTGCTAGAAAACCCAGTGGGAAAAAAAAACTAGACAAGGTAAATAGTTCATGTCATATGCATTTCTATGTGTTGCAATGACTGCCTCATTAAAAACCTTTAACTAAGAAATCCCTTTGGGAAAAACTTGGTTAAAGGGAAAAGAGTACAATCATTGGTTTTAAGACCAAATCCACATAAAAGTTTTTTGAAGTTGTCGCTCTTCCTGACGACAACAATCTTTCAATATACGCATTCCATTATTATAAACACTTATTATCCAAAACCGAGGTAGGAATAATCTTAGTGAACAAATCTATTAGATTGTCACTAGAGCGTACTTTTTCATATCACTCTCTTTTAGAGCTTATTGGATAGTCGAATGTAGGGGCTAACAAGTGTCATTCCCACTACTCACTTGTGCAACACATGCAACACAATCAACACTGTAATCAGCTAAATAATGGAGGAAGTAATATAATCGAAATTTGAATGAATATATTTCCACTATCATGCATCGTAATTCCTTAAAATTTATGACATTAACCATGCATTACTTATATATTCATTTCTCAATAGGAATCTACTCAACTGGTCATACTACATTCAACATGAATGTTAATGACCTTAACCATATGCATGTTGCGATTGTCATATTAATTCATTTTTGAAATCCATCAAGGATTTTCATATCAATATTAATGTCCAACGACCCATAAATATACCGTCATGACATAAAGTTACTGCCAGGTATATTAGTTAGCAGAACATTATATTATCTATAATGGGAGAATATATTTGATCATTAACAAACAACTATTCCAATTCAAACTCAACCTCAATTGCTTATTTCATTTTTACCTAGTCTGAGTGTTTCTGACACTCTGCTGATGACTTAGGTACTGGATCCAGATATTTTAATAGCACTTAAAGAGGCAAATATGTCGTCGACGACTATGATGTTTTATTATAAATTTCTCCCGTAAATTTCATTGCTAATTCATTATTAGCATAAACCAATTCCTTATCAATGTATGAATTGGTTGTCCCGCAACCCCAATATTTAATCATCTGTCGCAAGTGCAATTTATTTTGAGGGTTTTCGTCTTGAAGACGGATCTCTTTAAGAGATTTCATGAGTGACTGAATGTGAATTCATTTTCCACGGATTTTTATCTTTTACACCGATTGGTATTCTACGCTTCTGGCATAGAGAGATATCATCAATCATATTGTTGGTGCCTTTATAAATAGTCACTCATTTAATTTCAATAACGGCATCTGGCGGATTACTTGTTCAATACTACAACTAAATTATTTTCGCAAATCAGTTATACTGATGCGTGGAAGATCGTTTATGTTAAATTTTATCGGCATTCTTTTATTCTAACATGGGGTTTTCTTTATCTCCCCCTAATGCCGAGAATCGATCTTCATCAAACATGTTGCACCGAGCTATACATTGATGCTCTTTTATTCGCTTCAAGCGATTTACACATTTAAAACATAGTGGTTTCATTAAATATCTCATTCCATGAGACTTTTGAAAACATTATCTCTCTTGCGCTTTATATACCACTATGTGATTTCAAATTCTTCAAGAATCGTTCAAATTATACATCATATGTAGAGAAATCACTCAAACGAAACATTGAACTTTTGGTTCATTTCTCCATTTTTCTCAAAAAATATTTGATGTATGCAAAATGTGCATAAATCTACCCTTCTTGGGTTTGATATCAATGAATGATATGTGAACTCATAGTTCATTTATGTCGAAGTTTTGTCACGAGATATAATTCACACTGGGTTTTTCTCCCCTCATTCTCGGACAACATTTTTTCATAATCGATATGTCGAAAATTCGTAATAACCCGTGACGGATTCAACATTTTAATGTGAGATCCTCTTATGCCGGTATCAATAAACTTCTTTTATATTTTTCGATTTGTGGAGAAATTTTGTCTCATATAGGGATATTATATCCGTTCCACAATTATGGATACAATGTATCGAGTAATACCAATTTTCTTGAATCACCATCCCAATTCTAGTGGGATTCTCACATAAAGAATGTTTATACCCACAATATTCAGAATCACTATATGCATCTTAAATACTTAATTTTGTCGCATTCATTATACAGAATGATTGTGAAGCATCCCATGTAATATGATACATATATCGTTGTTTTAAATGATGCATGTAGTATCAGTCACCTTCTCTTCGTGGAATGGACATATCTCATTATTTTCAAACATATTGTTTATACACATTTCACCGGGAAATAGTATATAAAGCAAATATTTCAATCTCGATATAACACCCATATTACTCAAAAAAATCGAGACTTGAGAGATCATAGTGCTTTATTTCAAACAATTTTATTTCAATATAGCACTTGCATATTGCATTATCATTTGCATCTCTCAATAATTCTTTTGAGAACTTGTTTCTCAATATAATGTGCGTGTCGCACTATCGATGAGGCAATTTAATTGCTCTCATGTTCCGACTCCATTTCTTCCTTAGAACGAAATGAGCAATTAATTTTTTCAAAATATAACAATTGTCACATAATATAAATGAATTACAATGATTAATTATTTTAAATAGAAAATTATATTATGTATCAGTTCAAGCAAATCAAATTGATATTGTAAATGCTAGTGGATCCGAGAGACAATTATCCAGTATTACAACTCGTGAATCAATCATTATGAATAATTTCACTCACCAATAAAGCACCATAATATGTTGTCATATTCATTCTTATCACAACTAGACAACAAATTTTGAATATGATAATAACATAGAGCAAATGCGCCTTACAATCAAAGGCCATATACATGGTATTCATTTTTAAAAACGCAGGTTGAATATTTTGTAATAAAGATAAGTATAAATAATCACTATCACTACTCTTACAATAATCATGCAAAATAAAATCTTTTTATTGAATAACCAAATATGATTTTATTTATTAAAATCAATGCAAGCACTTTTGCCAAAAAAATCAATGAATGCATTAATTGCGTCAATGATTATGCAATTATTGTAAGGTTATGGGTAATATATATCAAATTAGCTAAATGATATGACATCATCATGTTCTTATTTTTCATATCATATCAACTTTATAGTGAGAAATATATTGCTAAATTATAAAGCAACGTATAAAACATTCTCACGTCGTATCAAATAAAGATCATATATGCGCACAACGTAAGTGATTAACACAACTACGTACACAATCATGTGAAATATAATCTATTTAATTTTAACTATTTAAAATGACTTTAATTAATATGAATATGATTGCAAAAGTAATATACACGTTGATTAATCCAGTGATTGAGAATCATATACTGTATTATTATTGTGGTCAAATAACAAGATTTACTTACCAAAAATACATGATGATACAATTATTTTCCTTTTTTCTTTTTGAAGAAAACTAGTCACGCGTATCAATTATACACAATCGATAAAATAAAATTCCATAACTACTATTTATATATCACAAAATACTTTAGCCGTATCAAAATAAGGTCAAGACAAGAAACAATTTATTTATTAATAAACGATTCTTAAGTTTAAATGCATCGTATAAACAATTTCTGTAAATCGCCACTAACTCTGACATGTGGCGTAATCTTCTAAAAGATTACTTTGTTTCTTGTAATGATTATTGTTTTAATCATATAAAAATAATTTTGTGAGGACTGTATCAAGTATCAACCACGTCCTCCTCCACTACCGTAACCAAATATTTCCAAATATTTATAAATTGAGTCACGTTATTTATAAAGTATGAACTCTCATAATTCGGTCGGGAATCATTAGTCATATCAATGGTGACTCGTTATTTACTTTCATATATAATTCCACATTCAGTGGATTATTATTTTTCATTCATGATACGAAATCATAATCAATTTCATATACATCATAAATTACTTTGATCGATATTGTTGCTTCAGGAGCATATCATCATGATAAAAAGTGATTTAATTTTTCATCGATTATGGTCATGAAATCTCATGATATATTCAGTAGATTTCTTATCTCTGAATTTCAGATCACTCGTGGAACATGTCTTTCTCTATGGACTTTGGGTCCTAATTTATTTATATGAATGACATGTATGTATATTTTTTCTCTGTGAATTTCAAATTCACTTTCACGATATTTTGACATGTCTGAAATTTATCTATGTGAATTTTATTTTCACTTTCATCGGTTTTTGACATGCCACTTATGTGAATTTTATTCACTTTTACGAGCTTTCTATTTTCATATGGATTTCTGATCCATTATATGCTCGTTTCAAACATTGATCAACTTCATGTGATCATACCTCCTTTTCCGATTTGCACAAAAGACGAACTCTTTTGTCTAAAGAATATAGCCATCAAGGCTTCATATCACTGATGAGTATTACTCATATCTTTTTCTTACGTGGTATTGACTTGATCCATCATGATTTGATTATTTCAATACCACTAGCATCAATATTATATATATCTATAAAATAATAGAATTTATCACGATAAATAATTGAAATAAATCAATTTTTTACCTTAAACATGTATCGAGATGTGTAGATATAAAATATATCATTTGATCGACTTGAGTCCTTTTGACAATCTATGAATGATGATTCTTGTGGGGTTTTTTTTTCTCGAAGGTTGCCAAACTTCATCAAAACAATTTTGATGATTTGAGACGTGGTTAGAGACTCGTGCTGATAACGTGTTGTAAAACTATGAAAATAATGGAGGAAGAACAAGAGGAAATACAAGTATAGAAGAAGGGAAAATTGCTTGTGTATTATTCCAATGATATAAGAGGGTATTTATTTATAGTAGAGATTACAATGTGAATACAATAATCTGAATTAATCACAAATCTACTTAAATCAATCAGAATAATAGATAATCCATCAATGATATTATTTCATAACAATAGTGAATAATTTTTTTGAGATATTAATATTTAAAACCATTATGCTTAAGTCTTTGAAAAGGGGATAGTTGGATACATTACGAATAGTTTTTTTTTTTTGTATTTTTTGGTTATTTCCTTGTAACTGAGGGGGCAAAACAGTAATTGTCTGTGTATTTGTGCCGTAGGTATAAAAAAGGGATACAGTTGTATGAGAATAAGGTAGATGACATAATAAGAAAACGGGAATTGCTGCCGCTCCGATTTCGAGGGTTGCAGCTCCCATTTTAGGGTTCTTCCCCTTCCGATTTTCGCATTCATTTTCTTTCAATTCATCTTTTTGTTTTTTTGATCTTCTCCTTTGAATCGAAGGTTCTTGAGGATATGGGTGATCGGAACATGCGTAAACTTCCTGCACTAGGTTCTCCTACAGCTCCAAGACTCCGAATATGGGATGAGAAGGGTCGCAGTGAAATTGTTCAAATAATCATAGCATACACCAAAAAGGGTGTGCATTCCTTACAATTTCTCTATTCTGAACAAGGAAACTTGGTTTTATCTGATGTATTTGGACATGATTATGGTACCGACTTTCAAATTGTGAGTCTATATACACTCTTTTCCACGGCATCTTTTTATATTGAATTCCTTATTCGAGGATCATTACATATATAGGGATACATTTAGGGGTTTAGGGGTTTTTATTTATTTTTACCGATGCCTAGAATTGATCATAAGAAAGTCAATTTTCGACTCCAAACCCAATATAATTGAACTGCAGTGTGATTGCAAATAATAGCCCTTACATTTTACCGCACTGTATGTATTTCTTTCTGTTTGAGTACAAGCCTCAAACGTATGACTAATGAAACATATCTATTCAAGTACTATTAAGTAACATATTTTGGGATTTGTTTCCTATGTGTGCATGCAGGTGAAGTTTAACTATCCTTCCGAGTACATCACTTGCGTCAGCGGTTTATATTATGATATTGGTGGTGTAATGTCTATTAAATTTACGACAAATTTGGGAACATATGGCCCTTTTGGTGACACTTCGGCTGCGGATTCGGATTCGGCTGCGGATTACAGATTTTGCTTTGGAGAAGAACGTGTTTTTGGTGGATTTCATGGCTTTTCAAATCCGTATGGTTACGGCATATCTATCGGTGTGTATGTGAAGCTGCCCATCACTCTCAATGGCCTAGATCAAAATGCTGTTCCCGTTAGCAGGAGGAATTCAAAGGTTAAAAATAAAGAATGTGATGCTGTTCCAGTTAGCAGGAGGAGGAATTCAAAGGTTAAAAATGAAGAATGTGTGATTTTAGAATGAGTATGTCTAATGTTGCTTTCATTTTGCTTTGTTATTTCATGAATGAGTTGGAATGAATTGTTTCTATCATTTGAATCTTTTAGGTGTTCTGAATACTTTTCCTCCATCAAGTTCATATGGTGTATTTTTTTTTTTTTTTTTTTTGTTGGGTTTAGGCAATTAAGTAGCTAGGTTGCAAATGATGTCAAGATTCAGTGGTTGAAACATCTAATTAAGAGTATTGATACTGACACCACTTCGAATCTATTTTTGGGACACTACAGTGACATCCGATCTTTTCAGAGTCGAATTTAAACTCAAAATTCAGAATTCGACCTATGTAAAGTCCACTTTTATTCTCAATGTTTGATTCCGCGATAGATTTATCGTGATGCCAATAATGCCAAAAGAAAAAATCATATCAAAATTGTATTTACAAGTGATGTATTGATCGATTGCCACCAATATCGAAAATTGAGACTTGTAAATAGAAACCATGATGTATGTCCTTCTTGAACATATTCACCTTGAGATATTTGTCTAACCAAACGGGCACTTCATGTATATTAAAAAATTCGGACCAGCACTGTGGCCGCAACATACGTATAACCCAAATACCCAACTGCAATCTTTTAGTGCATGTAGGGTCGTCTCATTAAAGCCTTGGCACTTGACGCAAAAAGCATCATCAATAATGTAGCGCGAACAATGACAACTCTGTTGTAGGGAGGGACTCTCTACGAGTTTTTGCCAAAGAAGAAGGTTACCTCGGAGGGGACCATTGATGCTCCAGATTTGCTTCCATCCAATGCAGTCCGAGGGGGCAACCATATTAGACTTACGGATGTGAAAATAGGCAGAACTCACTATGAATTTACCTGAGGCATTCGGCTGCCAAGATAAGCGGCCTCAATCTTCAACAGTTACGGCCTAGGTAGCACGGACACTCCATTTAGGCCGCGTGTCCCGTGTCGGACACGCACCGGACACGGACACGGACACGCGGGGGACACGCCGGACACACCACTGGACACGGTGTCGGGCCGAATTGTATTTTTCAAAAAATTCGGACACGCGAGTCGGACACGCGAGTCGGACCTGGGACACGCATGTTTAGTTTTGGAGACGGTATTTCTTTTTTTTTCCCTGACTCTAGATACAATAATTTATTCTGAATAAAAAACCGGAGTTGGAATCCGTCTTTTGTCAGGATGTTGGAGATGATGTTGAACTATTCATCTATTGTAGTAGTATTTCATGTATTTTGTGTATTTTGGGTGAGATCTAACTCATTAAAGCGCTTTGGTTTTGAAAATTCTAACTATGATGTTTTGTATTTGAAGCCGTGGGATGAAAGCGTACTACCATGAAGCCCATGATTATATTTTTGGTTATTATGCTTGGGTTAAATTTATCATTCTAGTGCTTATAGTATTTGATAATTACCTTTTAGTCCTTATATTTTTAATAATTGCATACCAGTCCTTATACTTTTATTAATTACATTTTAGTCCTTATACTTTTAATATTTACATTTTGACCGCCGCACCCGTATCTTATATTTTTTAAAACTTCCGTATCCCGGTGTCCGTATCCGCGTATCCGTGTCCATGTGTCCGTGTCCGTGCAACCTAGGTTACAGCTCCATGCACTTCAGTTTCCGCATAGCAAATGTCTCCATATAAAAGAAAAAGTTGGCTTGAGGCTATCTAATGGTGAGCCGTATTTGTGTCGTAGGATCTGGACCCAAAGTTTATCATCATCTATAAGATGTTTCCATGCCAGTTTTGCCGACAACACGGTATTTCTTATTCTTAGTCCTTTACGGGTCTTGGGTTGACAAATGGAGTCCCAATCTACATGGTGGAACTTCCTCTTACTAACTTGCTCGGCCGAAAATAAGGACCGACCCAATTTATCGAGCTCATCTGTAATAGAGATAGGTAATTTCATAGTTTGCATATGTTAGTAAGGGATTGTTGTAAGAGCCGTTTGGACAAGAATGGCTCGGCCAACTTTCGATTATATGGCAGCTTTCCAAGACTAAGTTTGGTCCGTACTTTATTGACAACAGAGCATGAGTCCTCTTTCTTCACCCTACAATGGTGTAGAGGCATCCCTAAATATTTTTTCAAAATTCTAGGTTTGCGGCATTCCAAGAATCTCAGCTATATAAGTCGCGGTTTGGGAGGATACGTTAGCCGGAGTTTGTTTTTGTGGAGTAAAAAATTGTCCTTTGAATACATAATAAAAAGTAAAAATTGCCCTTTAAATACTTAATAAAATAGATAAAGCGGAGTTTGTTTTTGTTGAGTAAAAAATTAAAAATTTACCCCTTTAAATACATAATAAAATAGATAAGGCCGAGTTTGTTTTTGTGGAGTAAAAAGTTTTTGTTGAGTAAAAAGTTACCCTTTAAATACCTAATAAAATAGATAAGCCGGATTTTGTTTTTGTGGAGGGAAAAATTGCACCTCTAAATACATAATAAAATGTTGCTGCTAGGTTTTGAATATCTGCTGGTAAAGAGAAGGAAAGATAAATTCTAGGGATATTGTTCTATTTAGCCTCTTTTCAATTTTCCTTTGTTTATTTGGTCGTTGAGTAAACTCATATTTAAAAAAAAGGAAAAACCGAAAAAAAAAAACTTGCAATTCCCCTTTTGCCCCTTTTTTCTCATCTTCAAATTTTCCCTACTTTACCCAATTTCAAATTTTAAATGTCAAATTCAAATCTCCCTCCTATCCTTCAAAGTTCTTCCTCCCCAAATCCTCCTTCTCTCTAATTCTTCATCTTCTTCTAATTATTCATCCTCTAATTCTTCATCTTCAACATCCTCTAGTTCAAACTCGTTTTTATGCACATAGCGAGTTCGAATTCGTGTTCTTCATCCTCTAATTCTCCATCTTCTTCTTCAACCTCTAGTTCAAACTCGTTTTTGTGCACAAAACGAGTTCGAATAACGAGTTCGACTAACTAGTTTGATTTCGTGTAATGAGTTCAAACGAGTTCGATTTTGTGTAACGAGTTCAAACTCATTTCTAGGGGGTTCGGGGGGTTAATACTGTTTAAGGTTTAGTTCCGGCGGCAGGGCTCCGGCGAGGGTTTTTGGGGTTGAAGAAGATGGGTGATTTGGGTTTTAGGGTTAGGGTAATTGATCAGGGAATTGGAGGAAATTGAATCAGGGGTAAATTGGGCAAGTCATCCTATTTTATATGGGATGGGTCTTTTAAAGAATAATTTGTTTCACGAGACTATTTAAGCAATTATTGTTGTCAAACAGGCTTCTTAACCGAATGCCCCTAGATTCTATGCCCTGATGACCAAGACAACTAACATCTGTGTTTATGGTTAAACACTTTTAATACATATACTAGTGGGTAGCAATCCGTGCGATGCACGGCTATTGCCCTCCATCGTTGGGTAAAATTTGACATAGTTGAAAATAGACTATGCAGTCATTTACATTTTCCATCACTAAACAACATATTCTTTTACCCCAATTTAAATTATCTGATGTATTTTGGAGATAATCTTGCTACGTACCAGCTTTCAAGTTGTGAGTCTATACTCTTTTCCACGGCATCTTTTTATATTGAATTCCTTAAGGGAGAATCTTTTCATAGGGATACATTTAACCAGGGTCTATGCTAATGGGGCCTGAGGCCAATTGCTCGGACGGGCCCTTTGGTCTATCTGGTTGGTTGTCAGGCGATACATACATAGGGTACGTGCCTTATTGCCTAAGGCCAATTGCTCGAACGGGCCCTTTGGTCGATCTGGTTGGTTGTGAGGCGATACATAACATAGGGTACTTGCCTTATTGAAGGGCCGGCCTGGATGAATTATCCTTTTACATCTTACAATTTTAGTTATTAATTGCTTGCCTTGCATTGCATATGTACCTTTTAATATCATAAAACATTTTTTATGGTTAAACCCTCGTTAGCTTGCTATTATATCGAACAACTAAAAGAACTAAAAGAAGTCGTCTCTTTACGGGTTCGAACCTCCACACTCCAGCTTTATATCCAACTGCCCTTTTAAAGCACCCAAACCCTTCACCTCTAGGCCATGTACCGGGAATATAAAACATTTCTATTCAAGCTTTGAGTAGGACCAAAGTCTCTTATTTGGTATTTGTTTCATATGCGCATGCAGGTGAAGTTAAACTATCCTTCGGAGTACATCACTTGCGTCAGCGGTTTATATGGTGGTTTATATGGTATTAGTAGCGTGTTATCTATTAAATTTACCACAAATATGGGAACATATGGCCCATTTGGTGACACTTTGGCTGCTAATTCCAACAAGCATGAGTACAGATTTTGCTTTGGAGAAGAACGTGTTTTTGGTGGATTTTATGGCTCTGCAGTTTCCAGTTGTTACAGCATATCTTCTATTGGGGTGTATGTGAAGCTACCCACCACTCTCAATGTTGTAGATCAAAATGCTGTTACCGTTAGCAGGAGGAATTCAAAGGTTAAAAATGAAGAATGAGAATGTCTTATGTTCTGCAGCTATATTTTATATATGTAATCTCTATTTCTAAGCAAATGAAACGGAAGAAGCTTTGTATTGTGATTGTAGATTTCTCGTTGGATTCGTTTTGCTTTGGTTTTACAGGGTTTGATTCCACGGGCTAAACAATTGCTTACCCTTGGAGGAACATTCTTTTTGGCGTTTGGGCCATTGATCCTCTTCACTGTTGCCTTTTTCCTTGTTCTATATTTGGTAACGTTTGCTTCTTTGATTTCCTCTGTTGGTTTGCATTCAACTCTGCTTTCTTGCTTTAGTTTGTTTTTCTGGTGGCATTTTTTATGCTTTTGGTATCAGTTGACTTTACAGGTAGAGGTTTTAGTTAATGCATTTGTTAAACAAGTAGGAAAGTAGGAAGATGGTTTAGGTAATTGGTGATGGCGAGATAGGCAAATTAGGCAATTGATGATCGGTTTTTATAGGATTATCTAAGGAGCTTAATTACTGCTCAAGTCACTTAACAATTGGATCATGTGTACTGTTGGGCTATGTTTCTTGATGTTTAATGTGCCATTGGCAGCTCAATTGTTTAATATGTCAAAATTTCCCGTCCAAGGTTGTCTAGGTGGCGGTTGAGTTGGATGATTGAAGTCCAATTTCACTTTGTTTTCAGAATTTTTAGATGATATGTTCTATCATTTGAGTACCTAGGTACTTTGGAACACAACAGCAAATCATGCACTAAGCAATATATATCATGCACTAAAGGTAACTAAGATTTGGAACACTAATTTGATGCACTTGATGTTGCTTTCATTTTGCTTTGTTATTTCATGAATGAGTAGGAATGAGTAGTTTCTATCATTTGAATCTTTTAGGTGTTCTGAATACTTTTCCTCCATCAAGTTCATATATATGGCCCTTTTTTTTATTGTTGGGTTTAGCCAATTAAGTAGGTTGCAAATGATGTCACAATTGAGATTCTGTAACGACCCGACCCAGATTTTTCCACATTTTCCGGATCCAAATTGCTCGGCCATGATCCTAAACCGAAATTTCGAACCACGAAGTCTACTGCTGGAAGATCAGAAAACTAAAAATCCATACATAACTTTATTCCACACAATAATAATACTGCAAAGTCTCAAAAATATAAAAGTACGACTGCTAGGGTTCAACCCTAATTATTACATCATTAATAATAAAAGTCTTGAACTGATGAAGTTTGTTCATCTTCTACAAAGGATAAACATCCACATCCACATCCACTTAACTAAGGTAATAGGCAAGGCAATCACCCTCTTCCTCCCCGGAACTCTGGTTTTCATCTGAAAAACAACGCAACTATAGGAGAGAGCACGAATGCTCCGTAAGAAGTGTCAAAGTATCAGAGGGAACTAAGGAATTACTAATATTCCAAAGTTCGATCACTTTCAAGTTAATTTGGAAAACATTGTTATAGTAAATACTAAAAAACAATGTAAAAACTAATCAAACTGAAACTGCAAATGAAATAAAAAGTCAGATCTTGGGTAAAAAATCAATAATGTTGCTGATGTTGTATGAATATTACAATCGGGTAATCGGGTAATTCTAACTAGGAAATAATACAAGAACAAGAATATTTGGGTATGATTTGGGTGAACTCTTGAGAGAGTTTTACTCGTATCCAGGTTAAGTAATAAATCGGAATCAAGTCCCCTCGTAGTTCAGGTATTCCTTATATAGTAGTAGATCGTGTATCTCTTCCTGGACGTGCTAGGAAGTTATTGTTGATTATCTTCGGGACGTGGGGTTTACCCACGTCCGTAAGCAGTTGAGATGTTGTTGACCCGGTCTTCGCCACGTTCGACATTTGTTACTGTCCGAGAATACATTACGGTCGACGCCGCGAGTGGAAATCTGCTCCACTATTCTGTCCAACGCTTGGATCTGGTCAGCACTTGGTGGTCTGGCCTGACTGGCCCATTTATCTTTATCATCCAACTTCCATACTGGGCCCAGCCCAATTACGAATAATCCGACCCACTGGACCCATATATCATCATAAGTCCCCCCAGACTAGGGTGGACTGCTTTACAGCTGCCCTAGCCTGAAACGGTTCTGCTTCCGTCATTAATACTACGCGAAACGAGGCCAAGCTGTACCCATCCGTTATCATTATAAGCGTAGACTAAACCATTACGTCGCTTCATTTCTTGTCACATAACCCTTTCTCTGTCCACTTTACTCTTATAATTTAAATTTTTGGAAACGCCCCTCTGCAACCGCAAGTAAGTCTTTATCTATTTTATTCTGCATTTCTTTGAAATCGTTGATCTTTGATGAGTTTGAGAGCCAATACTGCTTTTAGTGAATCTGTAGAGAAATTATTTAAATCCCCAGAGAAAGTATCCAGAGCCATAGATAGTGAGGAAGTGAATTCGTCTAATCCTGTGTTTTGCCCTGAATCTGTAATACATTCCGATCGTCCGTCCTCCTCCATTGATTTAAGGAACACCTCCACTTTTGGAGATAACCCATTGTGTCTTTTGCCTCCCCACCTTTTGCCTCCTGGGATATTTACTCCCACTTCAATCGTACATCAGTATCCAGAAGATCACACTGCCTTCTTAAACACTTTAAAGAGAGAAATCAATCGTTTTGACAAAACCAAAGCAATAATGGCCTGCCACGGTGTTGCCAGCAAAATGACCAAGACGGAGATGGCTGGTTTATTAAAAACCTATAAGATCCGTACTGAGCCCTTTGAAGTTGTTCTTCCTAAACCGACTGAGTATGCTTACAACCCTCCGGCCGGTTTCTGCACAGTATACGCTGATCAGCTTCACAGTGGATTAAGATTCCATCTTCCCCCTGGGTGTGTAGAGATAATGAAGTACTATAAGTTAGGAGTTGGGCAGATCCATCCAAACAGCGTTAAATTCCTCATAGGTTTTATGATTTGGTGTCGTCTGAACACCACACCTTTTTCTGTTAAGCTGTTCAGGAATTTCTACTAGTGTAAGTTGACACAGGGGAGTGGAGGGTGGTACCATTTTTGTCGTAGGGCCAGTGCTCCAATTATCCCCATTACTGGCAAAGATAAGACCAAGAAGAAATGGCAAGAACACTTCTTCTTTGTGAAGCATAATTCGGATGCCACTTTAGGGCGGTGGAATACTGCTTCCATGAAGGACAAATTGGAAGACATCATTGATGAGACACTGTCCCAATACCTTGTTAGCAATAAGATTTCCCTGAGCTTAGACTTTATAAGTTCTGCCCTGATAGATGCTGCTCAGCTTCATACTGCAGGGCCTGTTGGCTACGTGGAGTTCTCCAAGAAACAATACCGAAAATGTATGTTTGTACTTGCATTTTATTTTGATTTTTGATTATAACCTAATTATCTTTTTCCTCTTGTAGTGGCCAACGTAGATGACTTGATCAACATTGATGCTGACGAGGAAGAAGAGGCAGAGCAGGTGGATTCTGAACAGACGTTGTCTGTCATACCTAAAGCTGGTGAGGTTTCTGTTCAGAAGGAAACCGAGGAGAGGGTTGCTGACTCTGGTGATGCTTCCCAGGAAAAAGATGCTGCAATGGATACTTCTGTTCAGGTGCTGCAGAGCATTGCTGATAACATTACCCCTCCTGCTGATCCAGTTTCTGCTTTGGCTGCTGTCCCACTGAGGACTGTATCTCAGAAGAGCAAAAAGAGGCATAGGCCTACTTCATCTGGGACGTCTGCTAGTGATTCTTCCTTTGGTTTTGAAGACATGTCTGCAGATGATTTTGCTGATACGGTAAGGATTTCTCAATATCTTCTATTTTCTTCTTCTTTAATTTCTGTTTTTATTAAAATCTTCCTTTTGTAGTGCTATCACTTTGGCAAGGCCTTGCATAAGAAGACCTCTAGCATGGCTAAAGATATTTCTGACCTGCAACAAAGAGTAAGGCACCTGGACGAGGCTAATGCCAAGGTAGCCAGTTTGGAATCTTCAGAGGCTGTTGCTCGCCAGGAGATTGACCAGTTGAAAGCCAATCTTGCTAAGGCTGAGGGTTTGCTGTTCACCCAACAGGAGCAATTGAAGCTTAGAGATGAGCAATTGAGGTAGATGAGAGAGGAGAATCAGCAGCACCTGGCTGTTGCAAAGAAAATGAAGGCTGATTTTGAAGAAACCATACGGCAGATGGAGGAAACTCCTGCTCAGAATGTTGTTCAGAAGGTTATATCAGGGTATAAAGCTGCTCCTGAAACCCTTGAAGAAATCCAGGTAATATTAGCCCCTGCTCTGCGTAGAGGATACACCCTTGGTGTTGATGAAGCCAAACCAGCCGACTTAGTGATTAGCACTTTGCCTAATCATAAGTTATATGATAAGAAAGCAGGCGAAGTCTTCACGAAACGGTACGACGAGTACAAGAGTGGGGAGGACATTGTCCGCAAGTATGCCAAGAAAAAGTCTTCTCAGCCTTCTGTTCAGCCTTCTACTATAACATCTGCTCAACCTTCAGAGAAATCTGCTCAGCCTTCAGAGACATCTGCTCAGACCTCAGCTCCTCCTGCCTCTTAATTTACATGTTTTCTTAAAACCTTGAATTTTGCTGCACTGTGCAGCTTTTGATGTAACACCTTTGTCTGTAATAACTTTTGACTTTGACATTTTTCATTTAGAAAATTGACTTTGATATTCTCTATTAGAGTATTATGTTCTTGTTCTCTATTGCGCTGCAAAGAAGTTAGGATTCTTTATCCTTAGCTTCTTTATTTTTACTTTATATGCTGTCTAGAACATGGATATTCTTGCTCTGCAAGTTCGATGTTACTATTCTGCCCAGGAGGTTCTTGCGCTGCAAGTTTAACCTTTGTATGCTTTTTAATTTGGCTTCTGCCCAGAATGCCCTTGTGTAGCAAGTTTGGCATTTATAATTTTGAATTGTGTGCTCTGCACAGAGTTTTCTTGCCCTGCAAGTTTAACACTTATGTTTTTCAATTGGGTTCTTGCCCATAGTACTATTGCACTGCAATTTTGGTACTCTTATTTTTTAATGTGGGACTTCTGCCCAGAAAGCCCTTGCCCTGCAAGTTTGGCACATTATATATGTAATCATTCCCTCTGCACAGAATCTCCTTGTGCTGCAAGTACTGATAATTAAGGTTGTCTTTATTTCTTTGTACCAGCACAAGTTAAAAATACCACACATAATAATTACAAAATTTGACAAGGGAATAATAATTTAATGTAACATTACTGAGTGAAATGAAATTTATTCAGGGAAAAAATTTCTTTAAGTGAACAGCGTTCCAACTTCTGGGAACTGTTTTTCCAGAGGCGTTAGCTAGTTGATAAGATCATTTTCCATGTACTTTGACAATTTTATAAGGACCTTCCCAATTTGGGTCTAGCTTTCCAGTGGGACCTTGTTTGCTAGCCTCATTTCGTCTTAGCACTAAATCGCCTTCTTTAAAATACGTACCTCTAACTTTGGAGTTGTAGTATTGGGCAATCCGCTGTTTGTATTTTTCCATTTGTTTCAGGGCTATGACTCTTTTGTGCTCTAATTCATCCTTGACATGCAGCATGTCCACTTCTTGAGTTTTTGGACAGTATAATTCTGTCCTGGGAGATTTGTGTCCAATCTCTGCAGGTATCACCGCTTCGCACCCGTATGCCAAAGAGTATGGAGTTTCCTGTGTAGCAGCATTGGGTGTAGTCCTGTATGCCCATAAGATATTTGGGAGATGGTCTACCCAGTGAGATCCCTCCTGCTCCAGTCTTTTCTTCAGTCCCTGCTTTATTTGCCTGTTGGTCTGCTCCACTTGTCCATTGGCTTGGGGATAAGCTACTGATGTAAAGTGTTGGGAGATTCCTAGGTTTGTGCACCATGCCTGTACTCCTTGATCTTCAAATTGTGTACCATTATCAGAGATGAGAACTTTAGGCATTCCATACCTGCATAGAATATTTTTCCATAGGAATTTCTGTATTTGGTTGGCTGTGATGGTAGTTAAAGGTTCAGCTTCTACCCACTTGGTGAAATAATCTACTGCCACCACTAAAAACTTGAACTTTCCCGGTGCTAGGGGTAGTGGACCCACTAAGTCTACTCACCATTGGTCAAAAGGCCATGGAGATGCAATCGGTATCATCTTCTGCACAGGATTATGTGATAAGTTACTATGTACCTGACATGTCCTACAAGTTCTGACCAGATTCTCTGCATCTTCTTGCATTTCTGGCCAATAATACCCATAAAGCCTACATTTCCTGGCCAGAGCTCTTGCCCCCAAATGATTTCCACAAATTCCGAGGTGGATTTCTCTTAATACATAGTCTTCTTCTTCTGGGGTAACACATCTTAGCCAAGGTGCTGCATAGGACTTTCTATACAGGACATCGTTGAAAAGAGCATACCTGGCTGAGAGTCTTATTAGTTTTCTAGCACGTACTTTATCTTCAGGAAGCCTTCCATCTCTCAGATACATTGCAATTGGATCCATCCAAGTCTCTGCTTGTGTTATTGGTTGTACTTCCACCTCATCACAACTTTTCTGCTTTAGCAGCTCAACTAACACCTTTTTGTTGGATAAGAAATTTGATCCTAATTTTGATAAGGCGTCTGCTCTGGTGTTTTGGGCCCGAGTGATCTGCTCTACTTCCACCATTAAGAAATTCGCAATTTTTACGTGCCCTTTGCAAGGTATTTTTCATAGGACCGTCCTTTGCTTCATATTCTCCCTTGATATGATTTGTCACAAGCTGTGAGTCCGTGTACACTTTCAGGTTTTGCACCCCTAATTTCTGTGCTAGGTTTAATCCAGTTATCAAAGCTTTATATTCTGCCTCATTGTTAGTGGCTTGAAAGTCAAAATGAAATGCATATGGGAATTCTTCACCCTTTGGGCTAATGAGTAGGAGTCCTGCTCCTGCTCCTTCTTTGTTGGAAGCTCCATCCACATAAAGTCGCCACTTTGCTACGCCTCATTCTTCTCGGCCTTGTTCGCATGACTTTTTTTGCTCTATAGCTAAGGCTTTTTCTTCTGCTAAGAAATCAGCTAATGCTTGAGCTTTAATTGCTGTTCTTGGCTTGTATTCGATATCAAATCCTGCCAATTCAACTACCCACTTTGCCAATCTTCCAGACTTATCTGGCTTTTCCAAAATTTGCTTCAGAGGTTGGTTTGTTAACACAATTACTGGATGACTTTTGAAATATGGTCTTAATTTCCTTGTGGCATGTACTAAGGCTAAGACCAATTTCTCCACCTCTGAATATCTAATTTCAGGCCCTTGTAGGGCTTTGCCATAAAATATATTGGCCTTTGTATCATGTCATGTTGCTTTACTAACACAGCACTTACTGCTTCCTTGCAAAAAGACAAGTAAAGAAATAGAATCTCACCTTCCTGAGGAGGAGTTAGAGTCGGCAAGTGACTTATATTATCTTTCAACTCTTGAAAAGCCTGTTTACATTCTTCATTCCACTCAAAAGTACTGGCTTTCCTGAGAATTTTGAAGAATGGCAATGACTTCTGTGCTGATTTTGACAGAAATCGGTTGAGCGCTGCTAATCTTCCTGTTAATCGTTGAACTTCTTTAATATTCTTCGGTTCGGGCATGTTTTTAAAGCTTTCTAATTTATCGTGGGTTGGCCCGATACCTTCCTTAGATATTATATATCCCAGAAATTTGCCTGATCTCACTCCAAAAGTACACTTTTTTGGGTTCAACTTCATTCCTGTTTGTCTTAGAACTTGGCAAACTTCTGCTACATCTTTCAAATATTGTTCAAGAGTCCTGCTCTTGATCAATAGATCATCCACGTATACTTCCATAGATTTGCCAATCTGTTGTTTGAAAATAGTATTGACTGCCCTTTGGTAGGTAGCCCCTACATTCTTTAACCCGAAAGGCATAGACACATAGTAGCAGGAACCAAATTCAGTAATAAAGGCAGTTTTTACAGCATCTACAGGGTCCATCATAATTTGATGATATCCCTTATAAGCATCTAAAAAGCAAAAATCTCATAACCAACTCAGAGTCTACTAGCTTTGTCAATTCTAGGAGAAGTGTAACTATCTTTAGGACAAGCTTTGTTTAAATCATGAAGTCCACACACATTCTCCAACTGCCATCTGGTTTCTTGACTAACACTGGGTTTGCTAGCCATTCTGGGTAGCTAACTTCTTTAATCATGTTGGCTGCAACAATTTTTCCACTTCTTGGCCGGATGCTGTATCGCCTTTCGGGGCAAACGATCTCTTCTTTTGTTTCACTGGTTTCCTGGTTGGGTCGATGTTGAGCTTATGGACAGCCAACTCTGTTGACAATCCAGGCATATCACTTGCCTTCCACACAAACACATCTTGATAATCTTTCAAAGTGCTGATTAGCATCTGCTTCTGTTCAGCCGGTATCCAAGATCCTATCTTGATCGTGGATTCGTGGATCGATTCATTTAACATTATTGATTCCACAGGATCATTGGATTGCCAACTTTTTTCTTCATCCGGAACCAGGTCTTCCATCGTCACCTGCTGCACTTTCATTTTTCCACTGATCGTGGCTGTGTAGCAATTCTTAGCAGCATCTACGTCCCCTTTAACAGTAGTTTCTCCATAAAAAGTCGGGAATTTCATGCTGTTGTGCGCTGGCGATACCACTGCCCTTAGGTCGATCAGCGCTGGTCTCCCCAGAATCACATTATATGCTGATGGAGCTTTTACTACCACATAATTGACCATCAGAGTCCTGCTCTGTGGTCCTCGTCCAAAAGTTGTTAACAACTTTAACATGCCTACAGGATGTATGGGGGGTCCTGTAAATCCAAAGAGAGGAGTTGACACAGGAGTCAGCTCCGAATCTGTTAATTTCATTGCTTGGAACGCACTATAATACAGCACGTTAACTGCGCTGCCGGTGTCTACGCAGATCCTTCTGACCAGATTTTTCTGGATAACTGCTTCTATCACCAGCCCTTCATTACTTACAATGGCCGGTAGCGCATCCCTTAGACCATATTGAACGGTTCCCATTACTTTCTGTTTTTTCGCTTCTCCATCCTTTTCTGCACTGCCCTTTTTATCTTCCTGAGCAGCCTTGTTACCTTCTCCTGGCCCACCCACAATCGTATTCACAGTGTTGATTGGGGCGTTTTCTCTATGTCCATCTGCATCTGGAGATGGATCTCTGTGTCTCCTTTGGTTGTACCTATCATGACTGTTATTCTGTTTTTTGAATTCTCTCCGTCCTCTGGGATTATCTCCATGCGCACGATCGATGTACTCATCGATCTTTCCCTCCATTGCTGCTGCGTCGATATCTCTAATTAGATCCCTGCACTGTTCAGAGTCATGTCCAATATCTTTATGGTACTTGCACCACCTGGTGTGATCTCTCTTTTCCCTTGGATCCCTCAACGGAGGAGGAGTCTTAGCAATTCCTTTCTTCTCCATAATTGCCAGCACTTGGTCACGAGACCTGTTCAGAGGAATAAGGTCTCTGTCCTGCAAAGCACCTTTCTTCCATAATCTTTCAGAGATGGGAGCAGTTACCCTGTCCCAAACAGATTTTCTTTTCTTTTCATTCCTGTCCTCAGTCTTTCCTTTTTTGGCATCTCTATGGGATTCCTCCCTCTTGGCTCTATTAGCCTCTTCTCCCTAACAATGTCTGTATGCTATTTCCAGACATTCTTTCATCGTGCTCGGATCTTTGCTGCTCAGCTTTGCATGTAACCGCCCTTCTCTAAGTCCTGCTATGAAGGATGCTACCAAGAACTTATCATCCAGATCTGCTATCTGGGATGATTCTCCATTAAATCTCTTGATGAACTGTAACACTGTTTCATCACTTTTTTGTCTAACTGTCAGCAAATAAGTTCGGTTTCTCTGGAAAGGTCTTGCTGCGATGAATGCATGCATGAACTTTCTGGTCAGAGTGGGAAAATCCGGTATAGATCTGGGGTTCAACTTGTTGAACCAATCCCTTGCTTTTCCTGTTAGAAGAGTTGCAAATGCCCTGCATTTCATCTCTTCTGGAGCGTTATACAAATTCATATGCTGAATGTACTGATGCATATGATCATACGGATCCTTTGTTCCATCATATGCTTGGATTTTCGGGATTTTGAACCCGGGAGGACAGGGAAACGCATCAATGTCCTCAGTAAAGGGTTATACCAGCCTAAATTCATCTTGCTTGGGCTTAAGTATCGCGTCTAACTCTGCTCTGGCGTTATCACCACCTGGGTGAGTAACCGCCACATGTATGCTAGATTCTGCTTCCTGCTTTTCTTTCTTAGCAGCTTGAAGGGGAGTATGTGCTTCGGAAACATCATTATCCTGATTTCTTGCTTTCAAGACTGCCTCAAATATGGCTTTTATCTCTTCAGCCTTGAGATTTGCCAGGTTTTCTACCAACATCTGTTTAACAGCATCTGGATTACTTGTCTGTCCTTCTTCCATGACTTTTTTCCCGGTATCTTGGTCATTTCGACCTGGACTATTATCTCCACTTTGATTTTTTTCTTTCTCTTGTTGATTTGGTTGCTTCTTCGAATTTCCTTGATTTCATGCCATTTTTTTCTGTATTAATCACTCACTAACTAGAATCGAGCCCTCCTTCTAGCGCCAAATGATGTTGTATGAATATTACAATCGGGTAATCGGGTAATTCTAACTAGGAAATAATACAAGAACAAGAATATTTGGGTATGATTTGGACTGAACTCTTGCGAGAGCTGCCTACGTATCCAGGTTAAGTAATAAACTGGAATCAAGTCCCCCTCGTAGTTCAGGGTATTCCTTATATAGTAGTAGATCGTGTATCTCTTCCTGGACGTGCTAGGAAGTTATTGTTGATTATCTTCGGGACGTGGGGTTTACCCACGTCCGTAAGCAGTTGAGATGTTGTTGACCCGGTCTTCGCCACGCTCGACTTTTGTTGTTCTCGAGAATACATTACAGTCGGGGCGCGACGCGTGAAATCTGCTCCTCCACTATTCTCGCATCCGGCGCTTGATCTGGTCGACGACTTGGTGGTCTGGCCTGACTGCCCCATTTATCTTTATTATCCAACTTCCATACTGGGCACAGCCCAATTACGAATAATCCGACCCACTGGACCCATATATCATCAGTTGCGGTTCTAAACTGTGCCTCTTACGGCTCTGATTCTGTCTGAGGTGGCAGACCGGATTTCCTGACCGGCTCCGGCATATAAACTGCACTCCTTATTATAGCCCAGGAGCAGGGCCTGATGTCGGGGATTCTCGAGAACTCACTATACTGAATTTGAAATCTGAATTCTCCCTCTAACCCGGGAGTTGGGCGTATGTCTGGAGAACCGTAACATTATTGAGTTATCTTTAAAACTTACTGGACGTCATTATCTGTCTACTATGTTTTTCATTCTGAAAACTATTATTTTACTACCCGGTAATTGTTCTGTAAAGTTGCTTGTGGATAAAATGTAGACTTACTAAAAGAAATTCTTACAAAGTTCCTTTCTTAAAATCCATATCAAATCATTTGGCAAAACGATCACATATTAGCCTATGTTGCATTATCAAACTAGCAGCAACTAGAATTACAAAAAAAAAAACATGACTTAACGATAAATTTACCAGGTTTTCTTCATTGACTCTTCTATATACTAATCTAAAACCCCTGCATCGACGGCAAGCACCATGAGACCATCATAAGAGATTATAGAACCGAATAGAGCAAAAGATACTACAAATCAACATTGTAACAATCTTTAAATGGTCATTGTCATCAGGTAGCGAAGACTGCAATAAACCTAAGATACATAGTTACATGCACCAATTACATTCCAAAAAAATATAAACAAAAAGACCAACCAATTACATTCCAAAAGAAAAGAATATAAACAGAAAGACCATAAGAAAGGATGAAATTTGTAAAAAAGATTGAGCCATCTGGGGAACCAATTACCAACCAACTACACGGAGTTGGGTATTAACGGCTATGCACCATACATATGCAAATCTGCGGAGACTAATGATCAAAGGAGTAATAAGGTGTTTTTGGAGTAATAAGGTGTTTGATCATATCAATTGTGGTTACGAGTCGAATGGTGACTCGGTCTCTAATATAGTGATAAAATTAGTTGAATATGTTTGTTTTAATTATGTTTTTAAATAAAGGGCATGTATGGAATTTTACACAAAAACCCTAACCCTAGGCAAACCCTAACCCTAGGTCGACTTCACTAGGGCTAGACGGCAGCAGCTCCTTCTTTGGGTATATATGTCTGTGTAATGGTCATTGTAAGGTATGCAAAAAAAATAAATAAAACAGTCATCATTATTTCTTCAGTTTTTTCTTCATGGTATCAGAGCCAATTGGTGTCTGATCACCACATTATCAAATTTTTTATCTTTTTCAGCATCAATATATTCGATTCCGCGAAAAAACATTCATCATTTAATCTTAGCGCAGCAGCAACATCTTAGGTCGACAGCAAGAAAAATAAATAAAACAGTCATCATTTTGTTTTCTTCCTGCTATTCTTCAATGTCGACAGCCATCAATGTCAGCAGCATTATCTCACTCAAACTATCATCTAAAAATTACCCCTATGGCAAGAACAAGCTATGGCCTTTGCCGACAGTCAAGATTTATTAGGTCACCTAATCGGCGAAGATTCTCCACCTCCACAAAAAAAAATGTACCGCAGATAAAGCTCCCGATTCGCAAGCTTCAACTCAAGACATTAACCTGACTATCTCTCATGGAAAAAGTCGGATCGACTTCTTAGAGCATGGATAATCGGCTCCTTGACCGAGGAGTCTCTTGGCATCGTTCTCGGCTTGGACACAAATAAGGCCGTGTGGGATGCTCTTAAGCGCGTATGCTCAGGACTCTCAAGAGCGTGAATTCAATCTTAAACAGCAGGTAACCTACATGCGAAAAGATGATTCTAAATCACTTCCTGATCCTCTGCGACAATTTGAGTGCTTTATACATGACCATCAACCCGGTCTTTCATGCCCGCAGCAAACATATTGAACTTGATTATCACTATGTCAGAGAACAAGTTGCCAGAAAACTCTTGATCACCCGACACGTCTCCGCCACTGACCAGCTAGCTGACATTTTCACTAAGTCATTGCCCAAGCATCTCTTTCAGCTTCTACGCCGCAAACTCGGTCTGCTCCCCAGTCCCAGCCTCGTTTGAGGGGGAGTATTAACGGCTATGCACCATACATATGCAAATCTGCGGAGACTAATGATCAAAGGAGTAATAAGGTGTTTTTGGAGTAATAAGGTGTTTGATCATATCAATTGTGGTTACGAGTCGAATGGTGACTCGGTCTCTAATATAGTGATAAGATTAGTTGAATATGTTTGTTTTAATTATGTTTTTAAATAAAGGGCATGTATGGAATTTTACACAAAAACCCTAACCCTAGGCAAACCCTAACCCTAGGTCGACTTCACTAGGGCTAGACGGCAGCAGCTCCTTCTTTGGGTATATATGTCTGTGTAATGGTCATTGTAAGGTATGCAAAAAAAATAAATAAAACAGTCATCATTATTTCTTCAGTTTTTTCTTCATTGGGAAGCGGCTCCTCTGCTGTGAAAGGAGCACAGCACGGTGTGCTATGACGCAAAACGACGTCGTTTTGCGTATAAATGACGCCGTTTGGTTCCGATCTAAATAAAAAATTTAAAAAATCAGCACGACGTCGTTTTTGCCCAAAACGACGCCGTTTCAGACTCACAGCAAGGCCACAGCAGAGGATCCCAATTTCACGGAATTGGTCATAGCTATATAGATGATTGTACGTGTTTTAAACCAATGAGCCAAATTCTTTTATGTTTTACATTTTGAACTATCTATTCCATCTAAACTATCTTTCATCAATGTACATGGATGCATTTTACTCTTTTATGTTTTACATTTTGAACTATCTCTTCTGTCTGAACTATCTTCCACCAATATACATGGATGCATTTAATTCTCTAAACATATATGTGTATATTTTTTTTTTCGATTGCAAAGCCGTTATTAAGATTGAATACGAAAAAAGAATACAATAGGTTTTTTTTTTTTTTTTTTACTATACAGTGCTATTGAAACATAAATGAAAATAATAAACCGTATGAATACCCAAGAAAGTATGTGAAAAAAGAACTTGAAAAAACACAAAGCAATCTATATTAATATTTATGAGAAAATAACTGCAACTTGACCCGTATTTGGCCAATTTACCCGACTCGAACCCGCTTTTCAACCCAACACGTGAAATACTCCCGCTTGCCAGGGGCAATGTAATAGTCCCACGTCTTCCTCACAAGCATCGTGTCGGTTCTTCAACCGCATCGGAGCAACCAACCAAGTAATGGAGATAAACTTCTACCAGAAAAACATCAGTTTTTAACCACTTTGTTAAAAGAAACAAAACTTCCCACGTTTCAATCCCCTTACTCTCATTTCGATCTTCAATACCAATTTTTTTGAAGTAAACATTGTATTCACTTAAAAGAGAACTTATATGTTATTCAACATTGATGTTGTTTATGTGTCCTATGTTTTAGGTTTTACAAATGACGGTTTCAATCTAGAGATTTTATCTAACCCTCATTTCCCCTTTTTTTTTACAAGGTGCTGAACTTTTTGGTGCTCCGGTATCACCAATGGAAAATTTGGCTGAGAAGGCCAGCTCCTATATATGCAGAAATGTTGGAATTCATGGAGAAAGTCACAGAGGCGGTACTCGGTGCCCATCGGCGAGGAATTGACGCTTATGGCATGGATCCTTTTTTTATTGGGTTTCTTCCGATACTTACCAAATAATTGGGAATTTGTTTTTAGCACGACTCTGCTGTTTTTTATACCTTATGTTTTTTTTTAGCAAATTAAGGGTAATTTACTGAGGCTATACCATCCAGGTAACTAAATTTTGCAGGTTAGTTGCTTTGGCGGTGATGGAGAATCTAACACCGGGGATCATTGGAGGTGACTACAAAACTTATCTTGAAATATCATTAGAGATTTGTTCGTGAATATATTCATGCTTATGGTTACTTTGCTGTATTTTTGCTTGAAATTGAAGGAAGGTGTTTACCTTCCAGCAACTGAAGGCAAGATATTGTCATGAACCGCAATATGTGGAACTATTAAGATTTTTTTTTCCGAACAGCACAGGAGAACATAAAATTTGAACTATTACTATTTTTCATTGTTGTTTGTTCAATCTATTTTTTTCATTGTTGTTTTTATAATTCATTACTTAGTGTTAGATACATTTTTTTGGTAACGCAGTGTAACTACTTATGGGAGTTCAAATTGAAATATCACAACCTTTTGTATATAATAGTTACACATGATCTATGCTTTTAAATTTGTGTTTCAGTTATCAAAGTTCATTTTGTTTGATCCATGTTATAAGACTTGATGTACCTGGATTAGGTTGGCTTGAGGATTTCCTGTAAGCTTTTCAATGACATTGTTATTCATCTCTGATTTCTAGAATAATCTTATATATGTATTAGCATCTCGCTTTATTATATTGGCCGTGATGGATGTGTTGTTATTTCTAAGGCATTTTTGGATTTTGAAGGACACTTTTCACCTCTTCTCTTATTGAATTTTAGAATTCTAAGGTGTGGCAATGAAATATTTGGCTGCAAAATGGTTCGTATGGCTTTAAGGTTTGGCTTTTCCATGAAATGTTTTATCTTTTTTTTCCCAATGAAGCTTGCTTCCCGAGTTTACACAGCTTGCCTGGCTGCAATCCTAAAAGACTCCTTGCTCTCCTCTGTGCTTGGAGTTCTCTCCTCTGTTTTTTGCATTCTAATTTTGTTGTTTTGTTGTAGTTTTTGGATTTTTTTATATGTAATCATCAACTCCTTGCTGATATCTAAGGATTATGTCATTTGCATTTTCATTTAGATTTAGGGTTACATTGATGATGTAGAAAACCCGTGCAATGCTAGGAAATGTAAACATTGTCATTTTCCTCATGCTATCACTTCACTATTTTTGTTTTCTGGATACAAATTTGTATAAGAGGTTGGGAAATAACGCATTTTATTTTTCTTATGTAAAGTTTCCTGGATTTATGTAGTAGTACAACTAAAGAGCTATACAAATGCTACATATGTCATTTCTTTCTTTCTCTTTTATTATTTCCGGATTTTTTGATGCTTTGATTTTGAGTGTGGTCTTTAGAGGTGGCCAAAAACCGCGAACCGAAACGGACGAGAACCGAACCGCGCGGTCGTCAAACCGGCGGTTCCGGAAGCGGCGGTTCGGGAGACCGGCGGTTCATCCAGGGGCGGACGCAGGATCTCGGGTAAGGGGGGGCAATAAAAATTTTCAAGGCAAAAAAAAAAAAAAAAAAAAAAAGAATTTAAGGCGCGACTATATGTATCGTATAAATTTTAGTGTATTTTTTTCGGATTAAGGGGGGGCAGTTGCCCCCCCTTGGCTGTATGTAAGTCCGCCACTGGGTTCATCGGTTTGGAGCAGGTTTGGGATTTTTAGGAACCGGAACCGGCGGTTCAACCGGCCCGGCCGGAACCATGTCAAACCGGCCGGAATCGGAACCGGCTAGTTTTCAACGGCTGTTTTTTTTTTCCAACCATTCCAAAAAATCTTATAAATACCCAATTCATTTTCCAAATTCTTTACACTTACTGTTCTCTTCTCTCAATTCTAAACTTCTACTTCTCTAAATTCTAAACTTCTTTCAATTATAAACTTGAGTTGTTAAAAACAACAATCAAATTTACTTTACGATACCGATTTTTGAAGTTGTTCTGATTTAATCGTTAATTCAATACGGTTTTAGTTATAAGTAATTTTGGTTTGTATTTTATTCAACTATTTTTTTACAATTGTAAAAAAAATCCATTTTATAATCAAATTTACTTTACTAGACCGATATTTGAAGTTGTTCTGATTTAATCGTTACTTCAATTCGGTTTTAGTTATAAATTGGTTAGTTAAATTAAACTTTTTTTATAACCATTAAATTTAATTTAGATTTTATACAATGTCAAGAAGCGGTGAATCATCATCACAATGCAATCGAAATGTTACTTTCCGTGATGACACGGTTGTGCCGGAATCGGGTGATGTTGCTGGTGGCTATAGACCCGTGGTACAACATTTTACAAACCCTGTCACCGGTAGTCGCATTTCAATTCCTCACTTCGAGACACCTTTAGGTTTCAATCCTGATGATTTTGATAGTCATTACGACGATATAATGTCTCAACCTGTAAATCTTAACATCAACCTTAACGAAGTTGAAGATAATGAGCCTCGTAATGATGAAGCCGACGTTGATGATGATGATGATGATAATGATGATGATGATGTATTTCCGACTGCTTCCCATCCTAGACAAGGACGTGGTGGGAGTCGTGTGACTGTAAGAACACCGCGTCGTGATAGTGCAGATCCTACTCCTACTCCCGAGTCAGTCGATTTAGATGGTGATGAAAGTACCCCAGACGGAGCACAAGAAAAAAGGTTAAAATCAAAAAAATTTACGGAATCTTTCACAAAGGTTTCTCGGACTGATGAATTAACATTAGCTAACCCCGGAAAGTTGTTCTACGGGGTGTGCAATTTCTGTGGCACTAAATACAAATTTAAAGGGGGTGGTGCAATACGGATCGATGCGGAAAGTTGTTCTACGGGGTGTGCAATACGGATCGATGCGGAATCACATAATAAACAAACACCCGGAAAAATTGGAAAACAGCGCATCTCAAACCCAGCTAAACATGTCGAGCTCCAGCGGAGGTAACACTAATCCACTTTTAATTTACACTCATGATAATTGTAGAGATCTAACCACGGATCTTGTTGCGGGGATGGGTCTTCTTTTAGCTTTCCCGAGAGCATCCTATTTTCGAAAGTTACGTATAAGGGGCTTTGCAACCGGCTTTTACTCGTATCCCTCGTGCAACGGTTACTAGGGATTTCAAAAAAAAATTTATTAAACGACAAAATATTATAAAAGAAAGTTTGAAGACAAATAAATTCCGAGTATGTGTATGTGCCGATATTTGGGAAGATAAGAGGACCAACAATTATTATTTGGGTGTGTCGTGTCACTGGATTGACAACAATTGGATTTTCCAAAAAAAGTTACTTGCTTTTCGTTTATTTAACGAAACTCATAATGCTTCTAAATTGCATCTTTATTAATTTATATTTTTTACGAATATGATTTGAAAGATAAAGTTTTTTCTATTGTGTTTGACAATGCTTCAAACAACACTGCTTCTATTCCCGAGTTATCCCAAAATTGTGAACCTCTTTGTAGCGGTCAATTTTTTCATGTTAGACGTTTATGCCATATTTTTAATTTATGTGTACAAGATGGCCTAAAAGTTTTTGACTATAATATTAAAGCGATAAAAAATTCGATTGCACATGTGTTAAGTAGAAATATTCTTGTTAATAAGTGATATAAATATATTAAAGAGAAAGGTCATTGCCCTGTCAAACTACCGCAAGATGTACCGCATAGGTGAAACACCACTTATGATCTTTGGAAAAAAAACAAACAAAATTAAACTTACTTTTTGTGCTTTTTTAAATGAACACTGTCCGAGCGAATATCGTTTGTTTCCCCATACTTCGACTGCATGCAAGACACTGATGGATGTTTTTGAAGTATTCAAAAAAATTACTGATATATTTTCAAAATGTTTTCAACCCACAGCCAGGGTCGGCCCTATAGTGAGGCCGGTGAGACCCGGGTCTTAAGCCCAACGGTGTCGGAGGGCCCAACGGTACATGTTTCGCTAAAAGAAAAAAAAATCATGTAGATTTAATCCGATCCAACCTAATATAATATGTTAATCTTCTTTTTTTATAAAGGCCCAAATTTTTTTTTACTCCAATCGATAAAGGTCCCAATAAAAGAAATTACTTGGCCCAAAAAAAATAGATATACAAACAAGTTTATTATATTTTTGTTTGGAAACTATAGAAATTTAAAAAAATATATTATTTTATATTATTATATATCTATATTATATAATTAATTTTTTGGTTTGAAAAACTATAGAAATTAAAAAGAATATATTATTTGTTGGAAAAAATATAGTACTTAGGCTTCGACAGAGAAGTAGAAACTCCAAGACACGTTAATAACGTTGTCTTTTAAGAGATATTTCGTCCCACATGATCTGTCACTAAGGGATCAAACGAAAACTCTCTCATGATACAATGGAGGTGTTTGATTCAAACAGTGATTTGTTTGAATCAAACCCGAGGACACTCAAAGTTTTTCTGATGATGCTGTCAAACTTATGAATTTTCGTCTGCATACTTGTGCCTTTTATAGGCTGCAAGTACCCTATAAATGAATGGAGGTACTCCTTGCACGAAAGGGTAGGGTTGTCATTCTTCACCGGATGAAAGCATGCAACCCTCACACGAAAGGGTAAGTACATATCAGTTCAAAAATGCATGTATCTGAAAATCCGAAAATGCATATCCCTTCATGAACTGATGCATGTATTGGTTTAGGTTTGATACAGTTCATGAACTGATGCAGTTCGAAAATACATATCCCTTCATGAACTGATGCAGTTCGAAAATGCATGTATCTGAAAATCCGAACCCGTTTCGTTGCGATAACATTAATTCGTACGGCGACTGTATGCAAACGATTATAAAATATTTACTTTTTGAAAAAATATCTAACATTATTTTATATTATTATTATATATCTATATAAAAAAAAGCACACAAAGAAAAATAAAAAGTATGTTTTGTGTATACGTGTGAATTTGATTTTTGTTTCTAAATATGCTAGAAAAGTCTACTTTGTAGGCATGTTTTGAGGCTATCAATAAATTGACTTTTGTATTTACGCATGTTAAAAACGCGATAAGTATGTTTTAAAAAAAACTTCAACTAAAAGGCCCAATTCTGGAACTTCCGGGTCTTAAGCCCAATTAATGTCAGGGCCGACCCTGCCCACAACACATGTAGTCTTGTCTGCTAGTGTTGAAATAACTGCCAAGTAAGAAACATTGGAACACGACCCTGCATTATTTCAATGTTTAGGGCCGATGAAGGAGAAATGGAATAAGTACATGTTGAATATTCCTGACACTTATCTCATTTCTTCTATTCTCGACCCTTGTTTAAGACTAGTAGGTGTATCTAACATGTTAAGTGTTTACTATGATGCTTTGTCTGATATTCATAATGTGCCCTCGGTAGATTATACAGTTGAAGTAGATAGACTTGAAAATTTATTAAACACTTTGTATGTTGAATATGAGCGTATGTATGGAATGAGAAACGACGTGGTTCCCAATCCATCCGCAAGTGCTTCTACTAACTCTGAAGGTGTCCTATGGGGAATTCAAAAAGTTCTGGAAAAAATGAATTCGAAACGATAGAAGGGAGCGACATCGCCATCCGATCAACGTACAGAGATAACCAAATTTTTAAACACAACATTTGAAGTCTGTCAAACCAGTACCTATGATTTCGACTTCGACTTATTGAAGTGGTGGAAGAGACATGCAAAAGAATTTCCATTGCTAGCAATTAATGACGCCGGTCGAGTTTTTAAGTTGCCCTGCTTCGACCGTCACTGTTGAACGAGCTTTCAGCATGGTAGGATATGTGCTTAATGATAAAAGATGTTCGCTTCATCCCACCACTTTAGAGAAGCAAATGTGTTGTCAAGATTGGGTACGAGCCGATCGAGAAGAGGGTGCAAGACATTGAGTCAGAAGATGAGTCACAGTTCGAAGTCGGGGACACTGAAACTTCAGGAGGAGCAAGCGCTCGAAATACCGACATTGATAATTTTGAAGATTAAAGGTACGCAATATATATCTTACGTATATATTTGTTACAATTTATAAAACAGCTATAAAGACTAAAAAAACTATAAGAAACTATATAAAAAAAACCCGATAAAAGACGATAAAAGACTACAAAAAAACCATTAAAAAAACCGATAGAAACTATAAAAACCTATAAAAAAAAAGACTATAAAAGACTACAAAAAAACTATAAAAAAAACTATAGAAACCTATAAAAAAAACCATAAAAACCATATACAAACCTAAAAAACTATAAGAAACTATAAAATACTATGAAAAAAACTATAAAAAAACAACTATAAAACCTAAAAACAAAACATAAAAATACTATAAAAGACTACACAAAAAACAATAAAAAAAACCTTTAAATACTATAAAAATATATAAAAAGACTATACAAGAATACAAAAAAACTATAAAAACCTATAAAAAAAAACCATAACAACACTATACAAACCTAAAAAGCTATAAGAAACTATAAAAACCTATGAAAAAAACTATAAAAGACTTAAAAAAAACAATAAAAACTACATTCGTTTTGATTTTTTTATATGTGTCGTGCCTACGACATGATTACATATAAAAGATACGTACGCAACCGAATTACCGGTACAAGCGTTGAAAATATAACATAATTTACATATAACAAAAATAACACAATATATCTCATGTAATATTTAATAAAACAACATTTTTAATCAACTTATACTTAAAACCGACTAAAAAGTATGAGAAACTATAAGAAACTACAAAATACTATAAAAACCTATGAAAAAAACTATAAAAGACTAAAAAAAACAATAAGAACTACATTCGCTTTGATTTTTTTATGTGTGTAGTGCATCCGACACGATTACATATAAAATATACGTAGGCAACCGAATTACCGGTACAAGCATTGAAAAAATAACATAATTTACATATAAGAAAAATAACACAATATATCTCACGTAATATTTAATAAAACAATATTATTTAATCAACTTATACTTAAAACCGACTAAAAAATATGAGAAACTATAAAATACTATAAAAAACTATAAAAACCTATAAAAAAAAACTATAAAAGACTAAAAAAAACAATAAGAACTACGTTCGCTTTGATTTTTTTATATGTGTCGTGCCTCCGACACGATTACATATAAAAGATACGTAGACAGTCGAATTACCGGTACAAAAGTTGAAAAAATAACATAATTTACATATAAGAAAAATAACACAATATATCTCACGTAATATTTAATAAAACAACATTTTTAATCAAGTTATACTTAAAACCGACTAAAAAAATATGAGAAACTATAAAATACTATAAAAAAAAAAAACTATAAAAACCTATAAAAAAAAAACTATAAAAGACTAAAAAATACTATAAGACCTACATTCGTTTTGATTTTTTTATATGTGTCGTGCCTCCGACACGATTACATATAAAAGATACGTAAGCAACCGAATTACCCGTACAAGCATTGAAAAAATAACATAAATTTTAAAAATAACATAATTTACATATAAAAAAAATAACACAATATTAATATTATATTTAAAACCGAATAAAAAACTATTTATAAAAAAATATATATTACACTCGCTTTGGTAATTGTAGTGAAAAGAATAGTAATTTGTTATTGTAGTGAAAAGAATAAGTATTATATGAAAATGTAAAAAAACATTATTAAGGAAACTGTGATCTGAACCGGAAGAAAACTGTGTGAACCGTGAACTGTATGAACCTTTGAACCGCCGGTTTTGAACAGTAAACAGTCGGTTCATAGAACCGGCGGTTCACTTGAACTGCCGGTTCAAAAACCGGCAGGAACCGGAAAAAATAAAAACCGGAGGTTTTGGTTCAGGTTCGGTCCGGTTTCACCATTTGGCCACCACTAGCGGTCTTCGATTGTTGTGTGGTATTTTATGGTACATATTGCAATTTTATGCTTTCCATCATCCCGTGCATTGCACGAGTTTTTCTACTAGTTTGTTTAAAACGTGTAAAGAACTATAAACACATACTATAATCGATGTATTTTTTTTATTAAATATAATATATTTTTTAGTTTTATAATTGTAACAACTCAGACAATATGCAATGTTAAAATTGTAAAAGATCGATTGTTACGTGAAAATCCCGTTGTTAACAAAAGCACATATAGAAAATAAGGTTTAATTTCCAATTATTAAAAAAAACAGTGATGCTCTGTATATGTATGCCATGGGATGATAATATTACGGGAAGTTATTGGGTCTTGCTTAAATAGTATGTGAGTCGTCCACGTGTGGCTAAATATACACATTTTGTTTTTAAACAGAATTCAAATTGTGTGGTCTAGATTTGTTTAGTTGTCAAACTGTGTGGTCCAGATTTATTGTTTATGCCTTTATGGTTCAAAATGTATTCTTGTAATTTTTTATTTTTTTCATTATTCATGTAGTTAGCTGGAGAACTGAGGGGCAAAACAGTAATTGTCTTGTATTTTTGCCCTAGGTATAAAAAAGGGATACAGTTGTATATGAGAATAAGCAAGATGACACAATAAGAAAACGGGAATTGCTGCCGCTCCGATTTCAAGGGTTGCAGCTCCCATTTTAGGGTTCTTCCCCTTTCGATTTCGCATTTATTTTCTTTCATTTGTTTGTTTTTTTGATCATTCTCCTTTGGATCGAAGGTTCTTGACGACATGGTGTCATGATAATGTCTTTTATTATAATTTTAATTGAGTAATTTTCGAATTTATATTTTGCAGCTATGATGTCATTTAACTAAATGTTGACATCAGCCTAAGTTAGTTTTGTCTTGTAGTGAGGTGAAGGTATAAGGGTGTAGACGGATGTAATCAGAAGGCATGTTGAATGTGATACCTCTCATTTTCCTCCTTCTCAAGCTATTCTTTCTCTTTTTTCTGTTATTCTTCTTCCTTCTTACTGTTTCTGCAAATCTCATCCTCTAATTTCTCTCAAATTTCTTTAATTAATTCTCCATTACACGACATATAGCATCGGAGCTAGCATTTCTCTGACCTGTGGTGACTATGGCCGATGGAACCGATCAAAATTGTCCGTTGATGAGCAGTTGAAGCAGCAAAATCGGAGCATCGAGGAGCTTCGATCTACAGTCGACTCGATCAGCCAGTTTAAGGATGAAGCCACTAAACGCTTCAATGAATTACGTTTGATGGTGGCTAATCTCTCAGAAGAGGTAAGAAAAGCCAATTCTCAGAAATCTCAGTCCCCTCCTTTGCTTCCCACTCTACTCAGCATCTAGAACAAACTTCAGTAGACATTGGAAATGATATGTATGAGTCGGTGAACGTTAGGAAGGGAAGTTGTCATAAATTTCCCAAACTGGACTTGCCTAATTTCGATGGAACAGGACCCCGGAAGTGGGTGAGAAAATGTGAAGAGTATTTTATCGTTAATGAAACCGTAGAATCACAGAAGGTCCGGATTGTAGTTATCTATCTGATAGGTGCTGCAGATCTTTGGTATGGTGGTTGGAAACTTAGACACCCGATGGTTGATTGGAAAACATTCAGTGAAGCCTTGTGTAGCAGGTTTACCATGCAGGTGCTGAGTGATTTAGTTGGGGAATTTCGTGATCTAAAACAAACTGGAACCATAGAGGAGTATCAAAGGAAGTTTGAGGAGCTCATGATTTATGTTTCACAGCAGAATCCTGATTTGTCTGAAAAGTTCTTTGTTGACTGCTTCGTTGGTGGGCTAGCTGAGGAGATTAGAGGCATGGTACGGATTCATTACCCTCCAACATTGGAGCAGGCCCTAACTAGAGCCCATGAATCCATGGTAGGCAATTTTGTGATCAAGTCCAAAGGAACCAGTAAATCAGTGACAGGAAATTCTGGGGGAATTGGCTCTAGATTTTCCCCTTTCCCCAGTAAGCCAGTTGAAAAAGGGAAGGAAGTGACTGCAGGCCAATCTTCCAAAATTATTACTCCCAATCAATTGCAAGACAAGAAGAATAAGGGCCTTTGCTTCAGGTGTGATAAAAAGTACTATCCAGGGCACAAATGCAAAAACCAGCAGCTGCATTTTATATTGGCTGATGATGATGAGGTTTATGGGGAAATTGCAATGAGCCTCGACTACCCTCGACTAGAATCTCTGGCGAAGAACCGGGAAATTCCCAATTGTCCTTTAGCTCATGTGATCAAGACTTACTTCAGTACCATCAAGATTCAAGGTGTATTAAAGAAGAGATCCATCAACATTCTGATTGACAGTGGTAGTTCACACACATTTCTGGATATGGCTGTAGCAAAAGAATTGAATTGCATCATTGAGGCCACTAAACCTATGTTAGTCACAATTGCAGATGGAACAAAAATGGTCAGTGACCTGGTATGTCCTAATCTTCCTTGGACCATGCAGGATCATAGATTTCAGCATGATGTAAGGTTGATCAAGTTGGGGGGGGGGTGTGACATGGTGTTAGGGGTCGATTGGATAAAAAAGCATGAACCAATGACCCTAGATTTTAACAAAATGCAGATATCATTCAAAAGAGAAGGAGCTGAGGTAACTTTACAAGGGCACACTAATATGGCAGAACTTAAGTTGATCAGTTGCAGTTACTTTAAGAAACACTTCAAAAAGGGATCATGTGGATTGTTTAGGTGTATTAACAGGTTGGAAGTCACTGAAGTGGCTCACAATAATGAAGTACCTTGGGAAATACAGGCACTAATACAAGAATACACGACTGTTTTTTAGGAACCAGTGGGGTTGCCCCCTCACAGACCACTGGAGCACAGAATTACCTTAAAAGAAGGAGTTGAGCTTTTTAAACAGAGACCATACAGGTACCCTCACCAACAAAAGGCAGAAGTGGAACAGCTGATTGAGGCCATGATGCAACAGGAGATCATACAGAACAGTGGCAGTCATTTTGCCTCTCCAATGCTTTTAGTGAAAAAAAAGGATGGCACCTGGAGAATGTGCGTCGATTACAGGAAGTTAAATGATTTGACCATCAAGGACAGGTACCCCATTCCTATAATTGATGACTTGTTGGATGAACTGGGAGGTGCAAAGTGGTTCACAAAGTTGGATCTAAGGTCTGGTTTTCATCAGATCAGGATGAGGGAAGTAGACATAAGCAAGACAGCTTTTGTAACACATAGTGGCCACTATGAGTTCAGGGTTATGCCCTTTGGGCTAACCAATGCCCCTTCCATTTTTTAGAAAGCTATTGATAATGTAGATAATTACCACGGTGGTGTAGCGGTTGTGTTAAAGGTGGATATCTGGCTATTTTTGATGTGTTTATTATATGGTAGCCGGTGGTGCATGGCGGCGTTGTGTGGCGTAAAAGAATGCTTGAGAGAGAATGAATTTGACAAGAGTTTAGCTCTCTTTGTCTGTTTTTTGTATATCCCTAGTTACACAAGCCCTCCTTTTATAGGCAAGGAGAGGAGCTTAGGGCGTGAGGTAGGAACAGTAACATAAAGTACAGTGATATTAAGCGAACTTATACGACTAGGCGATGTTGTTGCGTGGTCGCATGGGTCGCAACCTGCAAGCTTGCTTCTTTCTCCAGTCCCGACTTCCCTTCAGTCACTCCCCTCTATGTCTCGTGCGATCCTTTACTGACCTCTAATTTAGGTCGCCGGTCGGCCCCCTGAGCGACTAGTATCCTTGTAGGATTGTACGCTTTCGGCGAGGGTCGTCCTCACGCGACCTTAATCAGATGATCGTTGCCGACTCTATGGTCGCGGCCCTGTTCTATCCTAAAGGCTAGATAGGCAGTTTCCGGGGACTCATAGGTGGCGGTATGTTTAGGCATATCAATGGCCCCCTACTCTATGTCTTAGGCACTTCCCTGAAGTGCCAAGCGTAGAGTAAAGAATGCACAAAGATCGCCCAGCTTGTTGGGGTCTTTCCGACCTCTGTCATCTGAGGTGACTCGTTCACTAAGGGCCGCAATATTCAAGCATCTTGCCTTGATTTTGAGTCAATGGCGACCTTGTCGTCTGAAGCGACTTATTCACTAAGGGCCGCGCCATTCAAGCGTCTTGCCTCGAAGTGATTTTGGGTCTATAGCGACCTTGTCGTCTGAAGCGACTTATTCACTAAGGGCCACGCTATTCAAGCGTCTTGCCTCAAAGTGATTTTGGGTCTATGGAGACCTTGTCGTCTGAAGCGACTGATTCACTAAGGGCCATGCTATTCAAGCGTCTTGCCTCGAAGTGAATTTGATTATAGCCTGCTTATGCCGCGCTATTAAGCGGACGGACTTTTGTTGGAGGTAAAATGGTTGTGGTGAGCCTGAACGGGGCGATGTGTGCAATCAAACGTGGGTAGGGGAGCAGTTGAAGTGTCAGATCATGGTCTCCTCAATCCTTGGTAACTGCAACTACGTGGGCACTGATGACGTCTCGGTAACCGCCCTAGTAACTGTGCAGTCATTGATTGACGTGCTGGCGTGGTTACGTGGGCATTGAATGACCTGCCGCAATGATGGCGGTTTTTGAATTTCGTAACCCCGATGTAACCGCCCCACTCGGGACCGTTGGATGAGTCATTTCCGGACCGCACGATCAAGTCCCCTCTTCCTATATATAGAGCTGTTAACGAGCCAAACCGAGCCGAGTATTGGTGGTTCAAATTCGAGCTCGTTTAGCTCATGAGCTCGTTCGAGCTCGTTTTTTTGTTAAACGAACAAAAAATTCTGTTCGAGCTCGGCTCGTTTAAAAGATGAAATGTTCGAGCTCGTGTTCGAGCTCGGCTCGTTAGACATATTTTTTGGCTCGACTTTGGCTCGAACATGTTCGACTTTGCCTCGACTTTGGCTCGTTAGACATATTTATATAAGCATGTTCTCGAACATTATATAAGCATGTTCACGAACATGTTTGCGAACAATATATAAGCATGTTCACGAACATAATCGAACGTTCGCGAACCAAGCTCGTGTTCGTTCATAAAGCAAACGAGCCTACAATCATGTTCGAGCTCGGCTCGTTAAGATAAACGAACAAACGATCACGAACACTAACGAGCCAAACATGAGCTTGTTCACGAGCGGCTCTGTTCGTTTAACAGCTCTACTATTTAAAGATCCAGTCCCAACTCTTCCAACACTTTTCGCCCCTTTCGATCTTTCAAATTTTCCTCCTCCTCATTCTTGAGAGCTCTCTGCTGGGTTGAGCGTTTTCCGGTGAGGTTTCAAAAAGACTTAGAGATTCCGACGGTCATCTTTGAGGCTTAAGGCTCTTCCCGGTGGTTCCGTTGAAGATTTGAAGCTTTCGGCGGTTGTTTTTGAGGTTTCCGGCCCAGTTTTCCAGTTTCCGGTCACTTGTTACCGCTAGAACAGGTAAATTCTCACTCCCTGAGCTTCTTCGATGCTTTTTCATTCGTATTTTTAGTCATTTCTCAAGCTCATTTCATCCCTTAGCATAATGTCGATCGGTTTAGAATGTTCGGGGGGAAAGTTTGGGCTTTTTGAGTGAGTGTTCTTGTTTTGGTATGGTTTTCTTCAAAGCATGAACTGAGCGCTTTGTGTTTAAAGAAAATGGGCATTTCTGGGGGCGTGTATCTGGGTTTCTATCGTTCCGATGTCCCGCTATGTCCTCCCTTCGCTTTTTTCTCTAGTTTTGTTATCACACTTAGCTTCTCCTGCAAAAACAAAGGGGAAGGTGTCGAGATGGGTGCGATCACCTCCCTGGTGTGATCCTCGTTATTCCAAGCGACCTAAAAAACTCCGACGTTCCTTGTTTTGCAGGATGTCGGATGGTGATTTCAGTCTTGGGGGCGACTCCGAGGATCAAGAGGCGTATGACTATGCCCTGGATGATGAATTCGCGGTATCTGGTCGCGAGGAGGTCGTAGGCGACGATCTGGAAGATGAGTTTGTTTGAGAGGGATGCGGCCTACGAACCGGAGGATCCTTTCGGTATAGGGAGCCAACTTCCTGAGCCAGCGCCGCGGCAGAAGAAAAGTCGCAAAGAGGCTGCCCGGAGTCGGGGTGAGACCATTACCCGCGGCCTTGGCGGCGATGGAGATACCCTGGCTAAGGACCAGGCTGCTGAAGCTAGCACAAGCGGAGCCGCGGTGCCCGGAGACGACATCTTGTACGTCGAAGACGCCGCATTGCACGAGTTGATGGGGTCTAGCAAAGATGATACTGAATCGGTCCCTCGGAAACCATTCGACCTTCCGAAGAAACCGAAAAGGAAAAAGACGGACCCTGCGACCATGACGGTAGGGGAGGCGGCGGCTAAAGGGAAACCCCCAAAGCCTAACAATCCCGAGGCCCTGAGGGAGTTCGCCATTATGGCACTGTATCAGAAGGAGGTGGAGAAGCATTGGGCTCGAATACTGGAGAGCGAGGACCTTGGGAGGACTCTCCAGCGCCGTTACAATATTGACCCTGCTATTTATAAGTTTTCCTTGATCGATTTCAACAAGGATGAGGATAAGCTAAAACCTGGCGATCGATAAGACTTTATCTGTGCTCGCTGCCCCGGTGATACTATAATTCTCCACTTTGATCACTTTTTTGCCGGCTTCCGGCCTCCTTTCGACCCCTTCTTGGTTCGGCTGCTGTGCGAGCTGCAAGTATTACCCTGCGACCTAGCTGTTGGGGCCGCTATTCAGATTATGTCCTTCATTGTTCTTTGCCGCACGATGAAGAGAGAGCCCACCTTTTCTTTATTCAAACAGTTTCATTTGATCTGTGGTACCTCTTTCCCCGGGCAGGCGAACGTGAGGGCCCAGACTCCCCGCTTATTTTTCCATCTTCCTAACAAGATACACCACTGGGGAGCCCGCGTCTTTAAGGTCGAATCGAAAGTTGGTTGGCCTTTTCCTCACTTCCCTCCCCGTAAGTTGAAATTTTCTACGATTGGCTTTGACGATCCTTTCGTGTCAAGTATCGATTTCTCAAAGGACTTCTGGCGATTATAGATTCCGACGGAGGCGAGGCATCAAAGAGGAATGTGTATTGGGTCGATCTCCTCGACATGGCAGAGCCCTACGCAAGAAGAGCCGGGATCGTGGGTCCGCCGAGAGCCCAACCCTTGGTGGCTATAAAACCGGAGGAGAGCGACTCTGATTGGGTCGGGGAGTGCCACATAAACCACTTCTTTCCCTCTGAATGTCTGGTGTGTCAGGGCAACCCAAAGAAAAGGCCCCGCCGTAATTTTCTTTGCTTTCTACTCCATTACTTTTTGCGCCCTACCGCTTTGTTTTTTCATTATTTATTCAGCTTTTGATGAACTTTTCCTTTGTTTTTCAATCAGCGAGATGGATGCCAGTGAAAGGCGAGCTCAAAGGCAAAGGTTGGCGGATGAGGCCGCGAAAGCTAGGCAGGCAGCGTTGAAGCAGACCCTGGGTAGAATTCCCCGAACAGTTGATGCCTCTGTCGTTGATGAGACTTACAATCCCAATCTGCAACTTCAGACAACGACCCCGGTAGGTGCGGGCTCAACTCAAGTTGGGAGGGCCCAGAAGAGGCCGCAAGCTGATGCGCCTGTGAGAGAGGCCCAAGAGCCCAAGCTATCAAGAGCCGAGAAGTCCAAAGCTGTTGGTGGAGCTAGCAAGGGCTCTGATCGTGCTGCCAAGCGGTCAGAAACTGTTATTGTTGAAGAGGTCACTGATGAAACGGGGGCGCCGCCCAGAGGGACGTTGCCTCACGGATACCAAGGGAAAGAGGCTCTTTGGCTAGATGCCGAGTTTACCAGTGGTCCGCTGGACATGGCGAAGGCGAGCAAACTAAGGGAGGCTATTGCTGACATTATCCCTCTGGGTGTAACACCCCGGTTCCCAATCCCGTCGGCCGCCGGTATTGGTCACTGTAGTGCCACCCATCACGACACCGCGATCGTGGCGGTAACATTCAACATTCCACAACAGAAAAAAAAAAAATAAACATTCACCATTCTTTATTTTGAGAGAAAGTATTAAAGTGAGTACAAATATCCTGAAGTAAATGAAATTATGCGAACGTCAAAATCTTTAAAATTGAAAATTTCAAATAATGTAGACGACGTGTGATCACGACTACGTGGCTCTCAAACCCCGCGACATCCCAAAGAACAAGCAAACATCCATAGGAATACCGCTAAGAATCACTCCCCCATAAATGGATCATAACAGGGTCAAACGAGAGTACAAACCGTCAACTACAAGGTTGAGTAAGAATAAATCTAGTGTACATAAGGTAAAACCAACCCATGAGGTACCCCAATTTATGCAGACCCAACATATCAACAAAAGTTACGACCAACCATAACGGACACCATACTTCACAACTAACCACCTAAAGGCCCCGAATGTGCACATCCTCAAAAGGTAAAGCCACAGAGAGAGAGGATCTAGAGGTCACCCAATGGTACCATAACTAGGATGGACCACCACGTCTTGGGGTGCAAGGAAACCTTCCCGGGTTCCCGGCCGGTTGCTACCCTATCCGGCCCGACCACACCACTGCCTGCGCAACTCCCCAGTACAATAAGGACACCGAAGTCGTAAGAAACCTTCCCGGGTTCCCGGCTTCGGGTGCTACCCTATCCGCCCAACCACTACGGGTCTACGAACTTCGATGCCCAAAATCTGAATCTCACCAAGACACCAAAATTCTTAACTCACCAAAGCACAACCCACGAAACATGTTCGTAAGACTAGCCAACAACCCACAACGAAGAAACAATATAGATCGGCGCGCCCGTTTGGAAGGCCGGACGCCCGTCCAAAGACTCTACCGGGCGCCCGTCCAAACCATCGGACGCCCGTCCAACACATCGAGTTAGATCCCGAATGTAAAAACAACCCTCCAGGCGCCCGTCCAGTAACCAGGCGCCCGTCCGGGTAACCCAGACGCCCGTCCACTTAACCAGGCGCCCGTCCACTAAGAATCTGTTACATCACGAATCAAATTTAACACCCCAGGCGCGCCCGTCCGGCTAATCAGACCCCGTCCGAAGTGTACCCGGCGGGCGCCCGTCCGCATGAATCGACGCGTCCAACCTTGGTTTCGACTAGAACCCTAACAGCTCTCTATGCGATTTCTGAGCCGTTTCTCCACAACACAGCAGCAAAACAACACTTTAAGCCCAGAAACTCAATACAAAAGCATCATATCAACTATAGGTTTCAACCAACGCAAAAACACACCACTATCCATACACAACAAAGCCAAGTATCCAAACAGGGCACAAAACATAGAAATATTCTTACCGGTTAAGCTGCATTTCTTGAGAACCCTCTGCTATCGAGCTAAAATCGCTCCTCCACGAAGTCCGAATCTATAAAAAGAAAACAGCGATCACCGACGACGAATTCCTAAACACCAAGGAGAGATTTTCTCCTCTCCTTCTTCCTTACAAGGGGGGTCGGCGGCAAGGGGGGTTTTGGGCTGAAAATTTCTGTTTTGGGGGAAAAATAAGGGAGGAAAGGGGTGAAAATCCGTTTTATTAAGTGATTAAAACTCCTTACTAAAACTCCTTTTTAATTATTACTAAATCTCTCCGTACAATTAATAAACCCCATAATTTCCCAAATAACTAGATCTTTTACTAATTAATTAGGAAGTCAAAATTTCGGGATATTACATCCTTCCCCCCTTAAGACAAAACTACGTCCTCGAAGTTCAGGTTCGTACCGGGCGTTGATCCACCCCCCCTTAAGACACCCTTCGTCCCCAAAGATAAGCGAAAGGATTAAACGTACAAGACTTGAGAATTGCATACCTTAAGAGAACAAATGTGGGTACTTTTGTCGCATAGCATCCTCAGCTTCCCATGTCGCCTCCTCGGTGGCGTGGTTAGACCATAAGACCTTGACGATGCTAACTTCACGTCCTCTTGTTTTCCGTACCTTGGTATCCAATATCTGCACCGGTACCTCCTCGTAAGTCAAGGACTGATCTAACTCAACCACCTCCGGTTCGATCACGTGAGAAGGATCACTCACGTACTTGCGCAATTGAGATACATGAAACACGTTATGCACTTTATCCAACACCGGTGGCAAAGCTAGTCGATATGCCACTTCACCTATACGGTCCAAGACCTCATATGGCCCCACATACTTGGGACTCATGTTCGGTAAAAACACGTTTTAATATTTATAATACCGACACACCCCAAGTATAAGGATCTGTAGTAAAGGATGTTATCGGGTCGTCCTAAGGGAATGGAATGTTTATCGAATTCAAGTATAAATCTATATCGATTATGTCACAATTATCTATCTACTAAGGTTGAAACTAACTAAAACCTAAAACAAAGAATAACAAATAAATTGAAAACAAGAAAGATTCAAGGTCGGACGAGCGTTCACTAAAGTGGACGAAAGCGCCTGAAAGTATAAACTAGTGGGCGACGCTCAATATTTCGGACGGGCGCCTGGCTCACGAATTGAAGCGAAAAGTGCGAGAAAAAACTAAGGCTTTGAAAACTAAACTTAACCAAACGAATACGAACGAATTGATCAACAAATAAGTAAAGGAACACAAATGAGGCAACGAATCCACCCATCAACCAACAACCCCAACTAGATGGTGATCTAAAGATGTAGTTTTTAGTAGTGATCTATTCACGAATTCAATTAAATTTCTTCAACCAAATTCTAGGGTTTCGTTTATCTTTTCCAAGTAAACTAAACAGCATACCAAACATGATCATGAGATTATCTCTAATACTCTTACTCAATCAACTATGCATAATCTCTTATAACACAATTAATCGCATCACTTGAACGAAATAAAACTTAAACCAATATATTTTCATACATAGATCCAAGCATATAGATATAGATAAATCGTTTCATCGAATCGTTAATTCCAACAAAACATGATCAATACAAAACAACATCCAAAGTGATGAAAAACTATAAATTAAACTCACTAACATAAAGCATCGAACTCTCTAGTTGGTTGTGTTGATGATGGGCTTCCTCCGTCGACTCACTGCAAGGTTTCTAGCCAACAATCATGTTGAATATGATTGTTGGATTGGAGAAATTCATCTCTATGGAATTAGGGTTCTGGCCGCAGCTTTTTGGTGTGAAAGTGCGATCTCAATGATGTGGTAGTCGTCTCTCCATTAGGGTTTTAAGGCTGCTGTATTTATAGATGGATAAGTCGGCTGTGAGTAAGTCGGCCCCGGACGCTCGTCTATCAAATTGGACGCTCGTCTGTAATTCCCAGACGCTGATTAAATGCTCGTTCGCACTGCGGCTGAACTCTCAGTATTGATTTTATGCCTTTGAACGCCCGTTCGAATTCATGGACGCTCGTCCATCATGAACGGAGACTGAACGCTCGGCTGGACTGCTTGGGATCGGATTTCTTCATCTTTATCCATTGTTCTTCAAGCCTATTCCAACTTTATCTCTTGTAATTCGAACTTGAGCCTTTTTTTAAATCCTCTTTAACACTCGAAATTAAGCTCCTATAAGATAATTAAACATTGCAAAATGTAGTGAAATCCAAATAATCATAATTTAATCAATTAAACACTTAAAATAACAAATTTTGCAAATAACCATATAAAAATGACCTTCACTTAATAATCACACTTAAACCCTTAATTCTTATGTAAACCATGCAAATGTGGGGAAATAATAATGAAATATACCCCTTAATAATCATATAAATATGGCCTTAACAACACCCCCACACTTAGCTTTTTGTACGTCCTCGGACAAAACAATCAAAACTATAGCTCAACTTTCATGCAATCCACATAGATCTCTAACTCACGTAACAAAAGATACAACAACTATAGTAAACAATACCATCACAGAGATAGATTCAGTGTATGTGTGACAAGCCCTTTTCAAATTTAACAAGCCTTTCAAAGAAATATCCTTTCAAAAATCCAATGACCATCCTAGATATAGGCGTGTAATAGCTCCACTCAAAGCCTTCCCACGCACTCAAGTAGATAATCCCTACAAACATATCATGCGGTTCTACTGGGTATAAGATCCATGATAACAAAGACTTCACTTTATTTTTACTCATCATTTTCAAAATTTTCAAATTTGACGATATCGAGAATGAGCTTTTACCCATCATGGTAGAGTAGGACATTTCAAGATAATCCCCTACCTTACTCAAATCATAAGGTAGCTTTTACTGACTGTCGTGAGCTATTGGTCATCATAGTGGTATAGGACATACGTGGTATACCCTACCTCACTCAAATCATAAACCAGCTTTCGACAAACGTATTTATTAATAATTCACTACTTATTCATTCTTTTTTCAAGACATAAGTTACATCTCACTTATCACATTCAAAATTTATGATATTCACAGCACACGGGCTAACTAAGGTGTTACTATACTGACCTTCCTAAGATAAATCACTAAAACAATGAAAGGATATAGTTCAAAAATCTTGCTTCAATATCAAAGGCTCTCGTGAACGTGAAAAATGAATACTAGCTCCATGAAAGTAAAGACATGCTATAATTATCTCACTAAGTCACATACTATCATCGTTAGAAAACTACAACTAGCAAGCATTTAGTTTCAACCACATGCTCGAGACTAACAAAAATTTTAAATTTCGTGGTTTCAAAGGATATAGCATAAAAATATATACCCCCAATTTACCCCCCCCCCCCACACTTAAATCACATTATGTCCTCGTAATGTGCGTAATAAAAGAAAAAAAAACTTAGTGGTTTCAACAAAGGTTGTCGGATGAAAATTGGCGGAGGTCGCCGAGCATGAATGTACCGCGACAACTCGAATAGACAACACTAGACATAAAAGCTTGCGAACTCGCTCAAAAGTATCTCGCCACACTCGACATACCATATAATCTCGGGTACACGGGGGTATATGAGCAACACATAACACAAAACACTTACAATGAATGTAGGAGGAATAACCATCAACACATAATCAACTAAAGTACTACTTCTAAAACAATAAAACAACCTAAGAGAAAAAAACAAATAACTAGGTTGCCTCCTAGGAGCGCACTTTTAATGTCAATAGCTTGACACAGATTTCAAAAGATCAACCCGATCGGGCCACTTTGGTTTGACTACCGCCACCTCGATGATCGAATCAGAGCATTGGGCGGAAATGATTTTCACCACAACAACAAGTCAAGTGTGCTATAAGATCATTAAATTTTTCTCTCCAAACTACACCGACTCTCTTCTTCGTGTTCTTGCGGATGATGGGCGTAGGTGTGCTAACATGCTCGAGTCTCGGGAGAAGGGTCCTCACAGTAGAGGTAGGAATGTCATCATCCGACTCAAAGAAATAAGATGGAATCTCTTCACAAATCGACATCATCAGTACTCTCATCTCTTCTTTGGAAATAAAGAGTCTCAGGCTTTTCCTTCGGTTGCCCAAAATATTTCTTAAGTCGATGACCATTCACTTTAAAAGCTTGATTACCATACCCGCTTCAAAGTAATTACTCCACTTGGATTAACCTCGAGAATCTCAAAGGGCGGACCATCTAGACTTGAGTTTACCCGGAAACAGTGAAGTCTAGTATTATAAAGTAAAGCCATTTCACCAACTTTGAATTCTCGGTCCTTGATCTTAGCGTCATGGAGTATCTTCGTTCTTTCCTTGCTAAGCTTAGCATTCTCGTGACGCTCTGAGTCCGAATTGCCGAGCTCGCTCAATTGTAACAACCGTTTCTCCCCACAGAGTTGGCTATCGAAATTTAAGAATTTAATTGCCCGTAAAGCTCGTGTTCAAGTTCGACAGTAAATGACAAGCTTTGCCATAGACCATTTGGAAGGGTGACGTGCCCATCGGGGTTTAAATGCGATGACGATAAGCCCACAACGCGTCATCCAACTTAAGACTCCAATTAGATCGATTATTGTTCACGGTCTTCTAAAATTCTTTTCAAGCTCTGGTTGCTTACCTCGACTTGGCCAATGGTTTGGGGATGATATGGTGAACCAACTTTGTGTTTGACACCATATTTTTCAAGGATTTTATCAAGCGGCGCATTGCAAAAGTGGGTACCCTCATCACTAATGAGTGCTCTCGACAACCGAATCTGGTAAAGATATTCTTTGCAAGAATTTCTTCACGACTTTATGATCATTAGTTTGGGTCGCTATGGCTTCCACCCACTTGGAAACATAGTCGACACGCATTTAGGATATATTTATTACCGCATGAAGATGGAAAGGGTCCCATAAAATCTATGCCCCAAACGTCGAAAACTTCACATTCAAGAATGGGCTTAAGTGGCATTTCCATCCTACTACTCTGCCGTCCCGCCTCTCGCACCTATCACAACCTTTACAAAAGGCTTCAGATCTTTAAACAGAGTCGGCCAGTAGAATCCAGCTTGAAGGATCTTTGCAACCATCTTCGGTGTTCCATAATGACCTCCGGTAGGACCACTATGACATTGCTCCAGAATATCCCATTGCTCATGTTCCGGAACACACCTTCTAAGCAACCCATCTTTACAAACCCTGAACAAATAAGGATCCTCCCATACGAGATATTTAAGATCAGAAAAGAACTTTTTCTTCTCCTGATACGCATGTCCTCTAAATGACCACTCGCTAAATAGTTGACGTAGTCGACATACCACGGCCTAACCGCTTTCAAGCTTCATCAATTGCTCACCGGAAAATCAATGCCTATATCATTGTGATTCTCTCTCAGACCCTCATTTACTAAGCGAGATAAATGATCACCACAATATTCTCACTACCTTTCTTATCTTTAATCACAAGGTCAAACTCTTGTAAAATCGTAATCCATCGAAGTAACCTTGGTTTTGCATCCGCTTTGTCCATAAGGTAGCGTAGGGCGCATGATCGGTCCATACAACAACTTGAGACCCTAGAAGATAACTTCTAAACTTGTCAATGGCAAAAACAACGGCTAAGAATTCCTTCTCGGTTGTGGTATAATTGCATTGAGCCGGGTTCAAGGTGCGGCTCGCATAATAAATGGGCCTCAACCTTTATCAACTCTTTGACCTAAAACTGCGCTTCACGGCGTAATTAGAGGCATCGCACATCAACTCGAAAGGCTTGGTCCAATCAAAGCAACTAAAATAGGGGCACTGATAAGCTTGTCTTTCGTGACAATTGAAAGCTTCTTTGCACTTCGTGATCGAACAAGAAATCTACATCATCTTTCAAAAGATTTGATAAAGGCTTGGCGATGGTAGAAAAATCTTTAATGAAACGCCTGTAGAAGCCAACATGACCTAGAAAACCTCGTACCTCTTTCACTATCTTAGGGTACGTCATCCTTTCAATGGCTTCGACCTTAGCCTTATCAACTTGAATACCAGCATTGGACACTTTATGTCCCAAAACGATTCCTTCGTCTACTAGAAAATGGCATTTTTCCCAGTTAAGCACCAAATTTTTCTCAACACACCGTTGGAGTACCATATCTAAATTCTTTAAGATTTCATCAAAGCTATCGCCGTAGACTGAGAAGTCATCCATGAAGACCTCCATGCACTGCTCCACAAGTCCATCAAATATAGCTAACATGCATCGTTGAAAAGTCGCGGGTGCATTGCATAGGCCGAATGGCATTCTCGAAAAAAGCAAAAGTGCCGTGGATGGACACGTAAAAGTTGTCTTCTCTTGGTCATTAGGATCAATGGCTATCCGGAAGTAGCCGAATAGCCATCAAGGAAACAATAATACTTATGACCACTCGGTCGTTCAATAAGTCGGTCAATGAAGGGTAGGGAAAGTGGTCCTTGGCGTAAGAACCTCATTAAGTCTACGATAGTCACTCTGCACTCATAGCTCGTCACAAGTCGTAAAGCGCCTTCCTCCCTTTTTTCATTCTTTTCGATCGTGATTCCGCCTTCTTTTGGCACAACTTGAGTAGGGTGACCCATTCGCTATCGGCGATTGCATAGATGATGCCCATGTCAAGCCACTTTATCACTTCTTTCTTGACAACCTCCTGCGTATACGCGGATTCAGCCTTTCTCTCGAGGTTGTCTAACCTTTTAGCTCCCTCCTCCGCTCGGATTTTATGCATGCATACATCCGGGCTGATTCCTCGGATATCACCCACTTGCCATCCGAATGCGAGGATATTCTTTTAAGCACTTCTATCACCATGTGTGCTTCTTGCTAAGGTCGAGTTTCAAGAAATGATCAAAGGCAATTTATCTCCATCCTTAAGAAAGATATACTTAAGGTGTTTCGAAGCGGTTTGAGCTCTAAATTAGTAGGTGGTTGCTCAATACTAGACTTTAACGGGCCACCTTTCTCTTTATGAGCTTGGAGTGGTTGACTAAAGAATAACTCATCTTCCCGAGGCTCAACCCCGTAAAGGCACGGATCAAATCATCCATCGAAATCCTCCGGTCAACACTTGCTTCCTTTTTCTTGTGATCGATCATTTTTCTTAACTCTTCATCTTTAAGCTCTTCTCGCCACTTCTTCCCAATCATCTACTTCCCAATGAGTTGTCTCTCTCCAAAGTCTACCTCGTCCCAACTACCCATCGAGCTTCTTCTTCACCAGGGATGAAGTCTTCCCGACTCGATTCTTTGAGATCATCGTTTGTTGTCCGGGCATCTCCATGCTTCTAACTCACTAACAGTGCTTAAGTGTGAGCGAGTGAAGATGACTCGCCAATGCCTACGGCTTGAAATGAATTAGAAGATGGTCCGCAATCGACTTGATCTTCAATGTCCATGACTTCAAAAACACCTATCTCTGTCAACTCCTCTCGCTTCTTCAAAGTAGGCATCTTTTCATCTTCGTAAATTGCTTCAACAAACGATATTTCATCGCTTATGGTTCTTTCAGACTTGTCCTCGTGTGAAGGTGACGGATGTGTCATCGACTCTAAGAGTAATCATCCTTTGCGTAAGTCGATGAGAGCGTTAGAAGTGTCTAAAAAGGTTCGGCCTAGAATTAGAGGCATCTCCTTATCGTGGATAGTCTAGAATAACCCAATCCGGTAGGGAAGACTAAATGTTCAACTTGAAGGAGAACATTAGCTACACAACCGGCCGCGCAGACCGGCTAGATCTGCTTACCATCTAAAGAGAAATCAGGCGTTCCGCATCCTTTTATCTAACCCGAGCTTTTGCATACGCTTAATGGCATCACATTAATAGAGGCCCCGAGTCGCATAAGACATTTTCGAACAAATGGCCTTCGATCTCACAAGAGATTGAAGGTCTGCCAGTGTCACACCTCGCTAATAAATGACTTTCTGTGAAACCATTGCGCAATCTTCACGTAGCACTTCTTCACCATCCCCTGGAGCTTTCTCTTATTCCCACGCAATTCTTTAAGATACTTAGAGCATTTAGGCATTTCGGTTAATACCTCGGCTAAGGGCATACTAACTTGAGTGTCTCTAAGCATCCTCCTCACTCCAAAGATACCGCTTGTCATTAGTGAGGGCTTTCTTTTTCTTTTTGGTGGATAAGGAAGGGCTTTATCATTCCCTCGTAGCTTGATTCTTTATCGCCTCATCCTCCTTATCCTTCCATCTTACGAACTTTTCTTCCTTTTTCTTAGTCGTGGTACCGCCCCTGACTTTCCTTTTTCTTCCTCATCATCGAATTATTTTCGCCCTCCAAGAATCATCACTAAGATCCTCATCGTTGCTTTCTTCGCCATGTGGTTTTCGATTTCCCTCCCGAACTCATGGCGCCGTGAGGGCTACTCGCTTTCCGACATCTTGCCGGGTCCAGCCTTTTACCACTTCTCAACGTTACTTCATTGAGCTCTTCTTCCCGTCCATACTCCCATTGTGGTGTAATGGCAAAGCAAACATTCACATCGCTTTTGGGTTCCTCTCGGTATAACTCGGAAGTTTACCGTGAGGTCTCGCTTGCTTGTTGATCCGCCATCCGACCAACTTGTCTCTCAATAGCTTTAACGCTAGTAGACAAGGTCTTCACCATGTCTACCACTCATCGAATTTGTGTTGAGGACACACATGAGGTGGTATGATTTTGAGTTTGGTTCCATCCACCTCATGCCTTTGGGAGTTAGGAGTCATCGCTTTTGATAGTTTGAGTTGAAAGAATTCGAATTTGAAGGGCCAGTGGTAACTTGGCTTGATTGAAGTTTTGTCGTTGAAATCCTGAGTAGTTCTCGGCTTTGATTGAAGTTTCGGAAGGTTGGTTTTGATTATCCATTAGATTTATTTCTTCCGCTATCTCCGTCCCTACCGCATTCCAAGATCGTAAGGTCGCGTCTCAAGATTGGCCACCGCTTGCTTATCAATTCCATCCGAGCAACCAACACTTTTGTATCGTGATCGCTTGCGTGATTTTCTTTCTTAACAACATTGGTCTTCTTGGGAGTCGACCACATATTGTTCTTGGCGATGGTCTCACCACTCAGAGGCGCCTCATCACCTCCCCTAAGAAGGATCCATGAGTCGTGAGTCAAGATAGTCTCTATTAGGTTGAGAGACACCTCTATAGAACAGCCCCAACAACTCATGTCTCATCATATCCGTGATTGGGGCATTTCCTCATCAAGAGATTCAATCTCTCCCAAGCTTTGCCAATGCAGCCTCATCCTCCAACCGCCAAACGTAGCTATTTCCCGCTTCATCTCCATAATCTTGCCTGGTGAAACCCACTTAAGAGCGAAGGCTCTTTTGACATCATTCCATGTATGGAGAGAATGATGTGCCAACGATTTAAACCACCGACTTGCTTCACCTTTCAAAGCAAAAGGAAATAGCTTTAACTTGACTATCTCGTAATCAACACCAGGATAATGGCCTCGCTTCACGATTTGTACGAATGTGGACAAGAAGTCGTGTGGATCTTCCCGAGCAAAGCACTCATGGAAAGAGCTATTCTCGAACTGTAGCAACTACTCCGTTCTTTAGATCAAAGTTCACTCCTCCCATGTCAGGAGGACGAATAGGTCTATGCCCCTCGAGAAAGTCTTGATTTAGATATGGGGTGTAGGGGTCCTGGTTCAGTTGATTAAGCTGGTTCTGGCGAAATTGTTGAAGTTGTTGATTTATGCCAGCTTGTTGATTCTGCTGTTGCTGCAGAGCTTGCATTTGTTGCAGAATTAGAGCTAATTGAGCTTGAGGGTCTGGATTTGGATTAGGAGGATCTTGATCTTGCCCATGGCGTCCAAGATCGTGAAGAAGTCTCCTTCTTAGGATAGATCGTTCGTGTTCGTGGATCGAAGATCGAAGTCCTTCTTACTTCTCGCTTGCATAAACCGTAAGAAAAGAAAAGGAAAAAATCAACCTTAGGGTTGATTAGAACAGGTTTAGAAAAGGTTTGATGGTTTAGAGGGAGAAAAGAAAAGAGAAGAGAAGAGAAGATAGAAAAGAAGTGATGATTGAACAGACTGAACTGGCGTCCAGTGTTAGTGGACGTTCGTTCAGAGCCCGAACGCTCGCTCGTTGATTTATAAACGGTCGCTCGAGTGCAGGATTGAAGTGGACGGGCATTCAAGTTATTAAACGCCGTCTGCACTTCAAAATCTAAAACTAAGGCTTAAAACTTAAAAACGAAATAGAAATAATTAAGGAAACTAAAAAGAACGTACGGAAATAAAAAAAAACAAATCTAAAATTATAGAAACTAATATAACTATCAAAAATTAAAGAAAATAATTGAAGGAAAATAAAATTAAATAAAACAAGGTAAAACGAAAACAAAAATAAACGTAATTCTAAAATTTAGACCTACGAATTAAAATTAGAATCGATATAAAATTTTATACCTAAAAGAATCCGACAACCGTTACCGATTCCCCGGCAACGGCGCCAAAAACTTGTTCGGTAAAAACACGTTTTAATATTTATAATACCGACACACCCCAAGTATAAGGATCTGTAGTAAAGGATGTTATCGGGTCGTCCTAAGGGAATGGAATGTTTATCGAATTCAAGTATAAATCTATATCGATTATGTCACAATTATCTATCTACTAAGGTTGAAACTAACTAAAACCTAAAACAAAGAATAACAAATAAATTGAAAACAGAAAGATTCAAGGTCGGACGGCGTTCACTAAAGTGGACGAAATGCCTGAAAATATAAACTAGTGGACGACCGCTCAATATTTCGGACGGGCGTCTGCTACGAATTGAAGCGAAGCGCAAAGTGCAGAAAAAAACTAGGCTTTGAAAACTAAACTTAACCAAACAAATACGAACGAATTGATCAACAAATAAGTAAAGGAACACAGCGAGGCAACGAATCCACCCATCAACCAACAACCCCCAACTAGATGGTGATCTAAAGATGTAGTTTTTAGTAGTGATCTATTCAAGAATTCAATTAAATTTCTTCAACTAAATTCTAGGGTTTCGCTTTATCTTTTCCAAGTAAACTAAACAAAGATACCAAACATGATCACGAGATTATCTCTAATACTCTTACTCAATCAACTATGCATAATCTCTTATAACACAATTAATCGCATCACTTGAACGAAATAAAACTTAAACCAATATATTTTCATACATAGATCCAAACATATAGATATAGATAAATCGTTTCATCGAATCGTTAATTCCAACAAAACATGATCAATACAAAACAACATCCAAAGTGATGAAAAACTATAAATTAAACTCACTAACATAAAGCATCGAACTCTCTAGTTGGTTGTGTTGATGATGGGCTTCCTCCGTCGACTCACTGCAAGGTTTCTAGCCAACAATCATGTTGAATATGATTGTTGGATTGGAGAAATTCATCTCTATGGAATTAGGGTTCTGGCCGCAGCTTTTTGGTGTGAAAGTACGATCTCAATGATGTGGTAGTCGTCTCTCCATTAGGGTTTTAAGGCTGCTGTATTTATAGATGGATAAGTCGGCTGTGAGTAAGTCGGCCCCGGACGCTCGTCTATCAAATTGGATGCTCGTCTGTAATTCCCAGACGCCGATTAAACGCTTCGTCGCACCGCGCGCTGAACTCTCTCGTATTGATTTTATGCCTTTGAACGCCTGTTCAATTCATGGACGCCGTCCATCATGAACGGAGACCGAACGCCGGCCGGATCGCTTGGGATCGGATTTCTTCATCTTTATCCATTGTTCTTCAAGCCTATTCCAACTTTATCTCTTGTAATTCGAACTTGAGACTTTTTTTTAAATCCTCTTTAACACTCGAAATTAAGCTCCTATAAGATAATTAAACATTGCAAAATGTAGTGAAATCCAAATAATCATAATTTAATCAATTAAACACTTAAAATAACCAATTTTGCAAATAACCATATAAAAATGACCTTCACTTAATAATCACACTTAAACCCTTAATTCTTATGTAAACCATGCAAATGTGGGGAAATAATAATGAAATATACCCCTTAATAATCATATAAATATGGCCTTAACAACTCAACTTCCCCTTTTTGCCAAAACGCATTACTCCTCTGGTTGGTGATACTCGTAGCAATACTTTATCGCCCACGGCGAACTCAATATCCCGTCGGTGTAAGTCTGCATAACTCTTCTGCCTATCCTGGGCAGCCCTCATCTTTTCTCGGATTGTCTGCACCTGCTTGACCGTATCTTCGATCATCTGCTGTCCCAAAACCACTGCCTCGGACGAATCGTCCCAACAAACCGGGCTCTTGCACTTCCTACCATAAAGTGCCTCAAAAGGTGCCATCTTAATACTGGCATGGTAGCTGTTGTTGTATGAAAATTTGATAAGATCGAGCTTTTCCTCCCAAGAGACTTTGAATTATAACACACATGCCCTCAGCATGTCTTTCAAGGTTTGTATGGTCCTCTCCGTCTGACCATCGGTAGCAGAGTGAAAAGCTGTACTCATTCGTAGCTCCGTCCCCAAGGCTGTCTGTAGCTCCTGCCAAAACCGGGATATGAATCTCGCATCTCTATCTGACACAATGCTGCTGGGTATACCATGTAGTCTCACAATACTCCTCCGATATGCCATAGCCAACTCCGTCTTACTCCAAGTGTCTTTCATCGGAATAAAATGCGCCGCTTTAGTCCGTCTATCCACAACGACCCAAATCATATTATTCCCTTTAGGGCTCTCGGTAATCCATGATACGAAATCCATGGAGATGGAGTCCCACTTCCAAACCGGCACATCCAACGGCCGCAAAGATACCTCGTGTGGCGCCGATGTTCAATCTTGATCTTCGACAAGTCAAGCACTTTGACACAAATTCTGCTACTTCGTTTCATATTGGGCCACCAAAAGGTTTTCCCGAGATCTTTATACGCTTTGTCTCCTCCCGGTGAACCGAATAAGGCGTACTCGAGCTTCACTCAAGATCCGCCTCTTAAGTTCTTCGTCGGCCGGGTACGTACGCACCACCGACCCTTAAACCGGATACTACCATCCTCGTGTAACGTAAAATCACCGCTCCATCTGCACTCAATCTTGGCCTTCTTTGCCTCAATTACTTTGTCGCCCACTTGTCTCACCCGGATTTCAACGATACAACTCGGGTTGCAAGACGGTCGCTTTTATCTCCGCCTTTCGGATGACACAAATATCCATACGGTCCAACTCTTCTCGCAATCGATCCGTGCTACTTCCTCGCACAAGGAATGAATCGACTTCCGACTCAAAGCGTCCGCCACTACATTGGCCTTCCCTTCGTGGTATTGAATTTCCATTTCATAATCTTTAATTAACTCCAACCAACGCCTCTGACGCATATTGAGCTCCTTCTGTGTGAATGTGTACTTCAGGCTCTTATGATCTGAAAACACCTTGAAAGTTATTCCATACAAGTAGTGTCGCCATATCTTCAATGCGAAGACCACAGCTGCCAACTCTAAGTCGTGGGTTGGGTAGTTACTCTCATACGGCTTAAGCTGCCTTGATGCATACGCGATCACTCGCCTCCGTTGCATCAGCACACAACCCAGGCCATTCTTCGATGCATCGGTATAAACCTCGATGTCCTCATTCCCATCCGGCAACGCTAACACCGGAGCTGTAGTCAACCGTTCTTTGAGTAGTTGGAACGCCCTCTCACAATTGTCATCCCACTTAAACCGGTTCTCTTTCTGCATCAATGCAGTCATCGGTCTCACAATCTTGGAAAAGTCTTTTACAAATCTTCGGTAATATCCAGCCAAACCCAAGAAGCTTCGAATTTCTGCAACATTCTTAGGTGTTGGCCATCTCGCCATCGCTTCTATCTTGCCCGGTCAACGGATACACCGTCTTTCGAGACAACATGCCCCAAGAATGCCACTCGCTCCAACGAATTCACATTTAGACAGCCAGATATCGCTTGTTTTTCCCGTAAAACTGCAGCATCTGAGCCTCGGTGTTCGGCATGTTCTTCCTTAGTCTTAGAGTAGACTAAGATGTCATCAATGAAAACTACTACAAACTTGTCTAAGTAGGTCCGAATACACGGTTCATCGGATCCATGAAAATCTAGCAGTGCGTTGGTCAATCCGAAGGCATGACCGTGAACTCATAATGTCCGTGCAGTGCGAAATGCGGTCTTTGGGATATCCGCATTTGCTACCCTGGTAATGGTGATACCACGATCGCAAATCGATCTTCGATAAAATACCGCCCCAGTAGTTGATCGAACAAGTCATCGATCCTTGGTAACGGATACTTGTTCTTCACTGTGACGTTGTTCAGCTCCCGGTAATCAATACACAGCCGCATACTACCATCCTTCTTCTTCACAAACAACACCGTGCTCCCCACGGTGACACACTCGGTCGGATGTACCCCTTCGAGCGCTTCCTCCAATTGTACCTTTAGTTACGCTAATTATTTAGGTGCCATACGATAGGGTGCTTTCGATATCGGTCCGGTCCCGGCACCAACTCCATCGCAAACTCTACCTCCTCCGGGGTGGCATGCCTGGTATCTCATCGGGAATACATCCCCAAAATCATGGACTACATCAATGTCCGCTAGTTTAGGATCCCCGTGCTTACACATCATGTACGTGACACATAAACAACGGGTACCCTTTCTCGACGAGAGATCTCAAAGTCATCACCGGAATAATCTTCACATTAGGTTTATCCACAAATCCCTTGTAAGATACCCGTACCCCTTTAGGACCTCTCAAAGTCACCTTCTTCTGCTCACAGTCAATTTTGGCTTTATGCCGGTTCAACCAATCCATACCCAAAATAACGTCGAAGTTCTCGAGGGGGAACTCGATCAAGTCAACCAACAAGTTGACTCCCAAAATCACTAATGGTACATCTCTATACAACTTAGAACATGGTACTAACTCTCCTGATGGTTGCATAAATTTGTCATCAATTACCTCAAATGTAGCTAGACCTAACCTCAAAACATGCGAACTTGCTACAAAGGAACATGATGCACCCGAATCAAAAAGTACATAGGATAAGAATGAGTTAACCAGAAAATTACCCGTCAATACGTGGTTGCTCTGCTCGGCCTCCTCTCTGCCCAGTGCGAATAATCTCCCAGTCTGATTTTTCTCACCCTCCCAGGCCGGGCCGACCACGATGGTCGGTTTCTGTTTCCACCAGTGGCCGTAGGTGCACCCCTGCCGGCTCTGTGCGAGTACCACTCTGCTGCCGGTTACCCTACCCATGTTCCCGTGTTGCTCCCTGGAGTCCCACCCATGTTGCTTCCGTAAATCGATGCCGACCCGCAGTGTGGGAGCCGTAAAGCACTCATACCGTCTATGTCCAAACTTCCCACAATCGTGACATCAACTGCGCTTTGAACAATCGGTACCGGATGATTTCTCTGCACCGCTTGCAATGATAACCGTGGCCGACTAAACCCCTGGTGTTACCTCTCACCGGGTGACCACCACCGCCCCTGGTAAGGTGGGAATTTTCCGAAAGGACGGTCGTCTTGGTGGGTTTCGGAATTGCTCGCTTTTGCTTTGCCTCGATTGTCCTCGAGACACTCTTCCTCTTGTTAGTAGCGTCGCCGCTTTAACCTCTCTCCGAATCCTCTCAATGTTGCATGCTACTTCACACATCTCTTTTAAGCTCGTGAAGCCCTCAGCACACCCATACGATCCCGGATCGCTAAATCTAAGTGTTGCTCAAACTTCACCATCTTGGCCTCTTCACGGCACCACTCAGATGCATAAACCGCCAAGTCGACAAACTTCTCGTAGTATTCTTGAATAGTCCATATCCCCTCCTGAGGAGATTATCGAACTCGACCCACGCCTCTTTCCTCTTAGATTCGGGAAAGAATTCACGCCTCAGCTCCTGCTTAAACTCAGTCCAGTTCAGTGGTACCAATACCGTTTCCCCTTGCTCATTTACAGTCTGAGCCAACCGATCTTTGTTAGCACCCCACCACAAATCAGCCCTGTCAACCAAGTAGAAGGCAGCTTGGTCGACCTTCGCCTTCTCTGGCGACCTAGAGTGGCGAAGATTTTCTCAAACTCCCTAATCCACCGCTCGAGTCCCTTAGGATCTCCCTTACCATCGTACTGACTAGGCCTCTGCTGACTCACGGCCCTAGTCATGCCGGTGGTCGACCCCTGAGAACGATCCTCTGTCATCTTGTTGACCACCTGAATCAGGTCTTGATTCATCTTAACCAACTGATCAATCAGCTGGTCCCTCTCATTTCCATTCCTAGGAGGCATAGCTAAACAACAAAAGTAAACAATCATATATTCAATTATCACCTATATCATGCCACAGAATATTTCACATATACTAACACTTACCGTACCTTCCCTACATAGGACTCAATACCTACCCCACACATCCTCACTGTGCTCATTTTAGTGGACTTATTCTTAAGGTTCATTTTAGGTGGTGGTCCTGGAGTCGAACGGCTCTGATACCACTTTGTAACACCCCGGTTCCCAATCCCGTCGGCCGCCGGTATTGGTCACTGTAGTGCCACCCATCACGACACACAGTCGTGGCGGTAACATTCAACATTCCACAACAGAAAGAAAAAAAAATAAACATTCACCATTCTTTATTTTGAGAGAAAGTATTAAAGTGAGTACAAATATCCTGAAGTAAATGAAATTATGCGGAACGTCAAAATATTTAAAATTGAAAATTTCAAATAATGTAGACGACGTGTGACTGCGACTACGTGGCTCTCAAACCCCGCGACATCCCAGCAACAAGCAAACATCCATAGGAATACCTGCTAAGAATCTGCTCCCCATAAATGGATCATAGCAGGGTCAAACGAGAGTACAAACCGTCAACTACAAGGTTGAGTAAGAATAAATCTAGTGTACATAAGGTAAAACCAACCCATGAGGGGTACCCCCAATTTATGCAGGACCCAACAAATCAACAAAAGTTACGACCAACCATAACGGACACCATACTTCACAACTAACCACCTAAAGGCCCCGAATGTGCAGATCCCTCAAAAGGGTAAAGCCCTAGAGAGGAGGATCCTAGAGGTCACCCAATGGTACCATAACTAGGATGGACCACCACGTACTGGGGTGCAAGGAAACCTTCCCGGGTTCCCGGCTTCGGGTGCTACCCTATCCGGCCCGACCACACCACTGTCTGCAACTCCCCAAGTACAATAAGGACACTGAAGTCGTAAGGAAACCTTCCCGGGTTCCCGGCTTCGGGTGCTACCCTATCCGGCCCAACCACTACGGGTCTACAAACTTCGATGCCCAAAATCCGAATCTCACCAAGACACCAAAATTCTTAACTCACCAAAGCACAACCCACAGAACATGTTCGTAAGACTAGCCAACAACCCACAACGAAGAAAACAATATAGGCGGGCGCCCGTTTGGAAGGCCGGACGCCCGTCAAAGACTTCTCTGGGCGCCCGTCCAAACCATCGGACGCCCGTCCAACACATCGAGTTAGATCTCAATGTAAACAACCCCTCCAGGCGCCCGTCCGAGGTAACCAGGCGCCCGTCCAGGTAACCCAGACGCCCGTCCACTTAACCTAGACGCCCGTCCACTAAGAACTGTTACATCCTGAATCAAATTTAACACCCCGCACGCCCGTCCCAGCTAATCAGACCCCGTCCGAAGTGTACCACCCAGCGGCAGCGCCCGTCCGCATGAATCAGGCGCGCCGTCCAACCTGGTTTTCGACTAGAACCCTAACAGACTCTCTGCGATTTACGAGCCGTTTCTCCACAACACAAAGACAAAACAACACTTTAAGCCCGAAACTCCATACAAAAGCATCATATCAACTATAGGTTTCAACCAACGCAAAAAACACACCACTATCCATACACAACAAAGCCAAGTATCCAAGCGGGGCACAAAACATAGAAATATTCTTACCGGTTAAGTCTGCGTTTCTTGAGAACCTCTGCTTGTCGAGCTAAAATCGCTCCTCCACGAAGTCCGAATCTATAAAAGAAAACAATCACACCGACTTTACTTAATTCCTAAACACCAAGGAGAGATTTTTCCTCTCTTCTTCCTTACAAGGGGTCGGCGGCAAGGGGGTTTTGGGCTGAAAATTTCTGCTTTGGGGAAAAATAAGGGAGGAAAGGGGTGAAAATCCTTTTATTAAGTGATTAAAACTCCTTACTAAAACTCCTTTTAATTATTACTAAATCTCTCCGTACAATTAATAAACCCCATAATTTCCCAAATAACTAGATCTTTTACTAATTAATTAGGAAGTCAAAATTTCGGGATATTACACTGGGTCGCCTCTCATGGGACGCGCCGCCTGGTGTACAGATGGAGATTGGCAGAGGAATTACTGACCGAGTGGTAGTTCACGACGATGCCCCCGCTAGAGATGAAGTCGCAGAGTTGAAGGATCTTGCTGGCCATTTTGGGATCGCACCCTCCACGGTAAACTTTACTGTTTTTCTGTCAGTTTTTATTCTCTTTTCTTTTCTGCGAGCTTCCCCTGTTTTCTCTGTTACAGCTTGGAACTCACATCGTGAAGGCTACTGAGGCCGCTGAGAGGCATAGTGCCGAGTTAAAGAAGGAGACGGCGGCCCTCGGTGCTTCTGAAAAGGCCAGGCTTGCCGCCGAGGCCAAAAATGTCAAAGCCCAAGCTGAGGTAGATCGCATGAAAAAGGCTATGGAGGCAAGCGCGAAGATAGATGCGGAGTTGCAGCAGAAGGTGAAGGTCTTGAGTGATAATTCTCAGAAATCTGCTGAGGCTTTAAAGGTCGCTGAGGGGGAGATTGATAGCTTGAAGGAGCAACTTGCTGCTGCTAACAAGGCCGCGGAGGAAGCTGGTCCCGCGGCCGTTGCGGCCTTTGAGAATTCTGACCGATTCTTTGACCTCCTGGAGGCGAGCTTTGATCGGGGCTTCAACCATTTTGCTCGCTGCCTCTGGGCGTACCATGGCAGGGATTCAGCCACCTTTGAAGAGATACTTCGGTGGGTTAACATGTCCCAGCGGAATCCTGACTTGTAGGCCCTCCACCCAGATATTCCCTATGCTCCGGATCACATTGTCTCTATCCAAACTGGGCAAGTAAAGGACGGCGAGCCTGTCTGGGATCCTCCTCCGGTTAACCCTATTAATTTTGCTTTCTTGAAGGCTTCACCCACTATTGATGATTCAGAGCGCGACCCTGTTGACGCTGCCGACCATACTGACATTCCTCCTGATCAAGTTTAAAGCCTCTGCTTTTGTTTTTGCTAACTTTTGGCGATCTGTAATCCATTAACTCTGCTTTTGTTTCAAACAATTTTAATGCTTCCTTTGATGTTATTGTAATAATTTAGCTTTCATTTTCTACACCCTGATTTGTGGCCGCCTGTGGCCTGTTTGAACTTGATCTGTAATTGCCTCTTGGCCTTGTTAATGTATTATTTCGTTTTGCTTCATCTCGTGTATGTGTGCGGCCCCCTTTATTTTGGCGAGGTTGAAAACCTAACTCGCTAAAATAATAACCTTTGAATCGGCCTTGTATTTTTTGAATTGAAAATTTCTGTATGCGGCCCCCTTGTTTTGGTTGGAGCTTTGACGAGCTTGACCGAAACAAGGCAAAAAACCAAGATGCGGCCCCCTTGTTTGAGACAAGAGCTAAGGCGATCTCGCTGAGGTACGATGATCGTACTTGGAAGTTTTGAAAATTTCCCCGTGCGGCCCCCTTGTTTTCGGCGAACTCGAGGACATTAAAGCATCGAACTTTCTAAAAATAACTGAATCGTAAAAATCGGACCTGTTGTTGTCAGGCCTTCAGTCTGAATTAAAAATTCCAATGTGCGGCCCCTTGTTTCAAGCAAGGTCGCCCCGGGCTTGGTTGAAATAAATGTCGAACTCGGGTCATTCCAGTTTGTTTGAAAATTTCCACTCTTGGCCCCCTAATTTCTTTGCGAGTTTGTAATATTGGGCTCGCAAGAAATTTAAAGCTTAGACATCTCAAATTAAAAAAGAAAATCCTCTTCCGGCCCCCTTGTTTTAGTCATGGTCGCTGTGGGCCTAGCCCTTAGGCGTGTAGTAGGCGTGCTGTGGGAAAGCTGAAAACCTGTCTTGATTGGATTGCGCATTGACAGGATTTTGACCGTGTTGATAACCGTTCCGTCACTGTAGCCTTGAATTTCGCATTGATAGCTGTCAGGCGCTTTAAATATGCGTTTTGAATTCCAAAAGTCGGGTAATCTGCGTGAAGACTGACCGTCCGATCGTATGTATCTGGACTGTCCGTTCCACTAGGAGCTTCTATAAAAGGTGGTGCTTATCCCGCTCCTTCCCTTGCTCTTCATGTGATTTTTATTTTTCCTGGCCATATCTTCTGGATCTGGGGAGAGTAGCTTGGTACGAGTGTGGAAAGCCCGTCCGGTGCGTGATGTTTCCCCTTTCTTCCTCACTGCTTTTGCTATGGCTAAAGACCGCTTTTGGCGTTACTTTGACGTCGTCAAGCTTCTGAAGGACAGGGGCTTAACCAGGGACAAGTTTGAAGCTGATAATTTTCTATTATGGTTTCGGAAATTTGGGTGGTCGAACTTTGTCTCTCCGCCTGTGCCATCTTGCAATCTTACGGTGGAGAGAGAATTTTACTCCGTTCTGTCGGAGGTTTTTGGTGAGGGAAAGGTTAGCCTTGTTTCTCTGTGGGGTGTTTCCGTCAATTTTACCCCATAATCCATAAATGTGTTTTTCCGTCTTCCCGCTATCAGCCCTTCTGGTCATTATGAAGATGTTTGGAACCTTGCTGACGAAGAAAATAGGCAAACCTACTTGCGCCGCGCTATGCGCGAGCTATTTCCTGATCGCCCACGGCCTCGCATTTTAGGCCCTGCCAGTGAACTGTCCCGTGGAAATCGAGAGTGGAAGAGATCATCAACTCGTGGGCCCTTCTGACTTCGGATTTTGAGGTCGTTACTGAGGCAGAGGCTTTGCTGCTTTATGTTGTTCACACCCCACAGGTGGATGTTAATTGGGGGATTCTGATCCATCGCGGGGCTATCAAGTTCGCCGCTGCAATGGACCCTGATCGCCGTATTCCCTTTGGTTCGCTGACCTCTCATCTGTGCATAGACGTTGCTAGAGTGCCGCCGCATTCGCTGGACCACTGCGGTTTTACTTGATCGTGTTTTATTTGATTGTAGTTTGAAAATTTCACCTGCGGCCCCTTGTTTTTTGGCCAAACCGAAGGAACTTTTTCGTTCGATGTGATCCGCAAGTTCGTCAAAAAACAGGACGGTCGGCCCTCATTCATGAATAAAGGAATTTTTTCATTCGATGTGATCCGCAACATACGCTTTTTGCTTAAAGTAGATAGTCTAGGATTACATGTAATATCTTTTCAAATTGTCTGCATGCCAAGGCCTGTCGTACTCGCGGCCTTGATTATCCTTTAAAACATAAGTTCCTTTCTTGATAATCTTTGCGACTTGGAGCGGACCCTCCCAATTTTTAGATAGTTTTCCTTTCTTGGCCTCGTGGCCAGTGGCTTGTCTTTTCCTTAGAACATAATCTCCAACCGCGAAGTAGTGATCGCGGATGTGCTTGTCATGATGTCGTTTAGCCGCTTGTTTGCAATTGAGTAAGCGACCATATGAGTTGATTCTCTTTTCTTTTGCGAGATCGAGGTCAAGCTGCCGACTCAGTGGGTTCTCGGCTTCGCTGAAATGTGCGACTCTGAGGCTATGCAGGGCCATTTCTACCGGTGCCATAGCCTCTGACCCATAAGTCAAAGCAAAAGGAGTTTCCCCTGTTGTTGTTTTCCTTGACGTTCTGAGGGCCCACAAGGCCGCCGGCAGATGGTCCGGCCATCTTCCCGCTTTTTTGTCCAAACTCTTTTTCAGCACGCATAGTACCTGTTTATTTGCGTTTTCGGCCTGACCATTTCCCTGTGGATAGCACACTGAGGACTGCCAATGTTTGACGTTGTGCTCCTTGCAAAAAGTATCGAACTCATCCTGGAATTGAGGCCCATGGTCAGATACTATCACCCTCGGGACTCCAAATCTGGTCTAGACTTGATCGAGCAGAAAGTAGATTACATTTTTGGTTTTGGTTTTTACCAAGGCCTTAGCCTCGATCCATTTGGTGAAGTAATCTACGGAGACGACCACGTATTCACATCCGGAACGACCCCTTTTCAGCGGCCCTATCAAGTCGATAGCCCACATGTCAAACGGCCATGCTGCGACGACAATTCTTTGCTCAACTGACGGCAACCTAGGGATGTCCGTGAACCTCTGACACTTGTCGCACTTTTTGGCGTATGTTTGGGCGTCCTCTGCAAGTTTAGGCCAGTAGTACCCGGCGAGTAAAACTTTCTTTGCGAGTGTGCGGCTAGCCGGATGGCCGCCGCACATGCCCTCATATAGCTCAGTGAGTACTCCGTGAACCTCCTCAGGTCGGACGCATCGTGACAAGGGTTTGGAAAATGATTTTCTGTATAAAATATTGTCCAGTGTGGTGTACCTGGCGGCTCTTCTGACCAGGGCTTTGGCCTCCTTGGGATCATCGGGGAGTGCCCCTGAATCGATATAGGCTTTTATCACGTCGATCCAACATGGATTAGTGGGTTGGAAATCCATGACTTCGGCTCAGTCGATAGCGGGCCCTGTTAGATGTTCCACCATGATCGTTGGATTGCTTATTTCGTCGTCGGATGTTAACTTTGACAAGTAGTCCGCTCGATGATTGTCCTTCCGAGGGATGTTGATGAATTTACAGTATTTGAAGTTTCCCTCGAGTTTTTTGACCAAATCTATATATTTTTGTAAAATTTTGCAGTGAACCCCGAACGACCCCATCAGCTGGTTGACCACCAGCTGCGAGTCGCAAAATACCTCTACATTTTCGACTTTCATGACGTGGGCGAGCTCGATCCCTGCTATGACCGCCTCATATTCTGCCTGATAATTTGAAGCGGTGAAGTCAAACCTTAAAGCTTTCTCAATTTCCTCCAAGGTACTTGGTTCTAGCAAGATGATCCCGGCACCGCAACCCTTCTGACTAGCGGCGCCATCAACATAGACCTGCCAACAAAGGTTCGTCTTTTGAAGCTCGGTTGGTGTGGCCGCGCTTGTGGCGGCGTTGGGTGGAGGATCGGTTGCTCATCTGTCTGCTCGTTAAAACTCGTTTCCATAATGAAATCAGGTAAGGCCTGGGCCTTGATGGTTTTCCAGGGCTCATACCGAATATCGAACTCAGTGAGCTCAATGGCCCATCACAGCAAACGACCAGATAAATCCGACTTGTGCAAGACTTGTCATAGCGGAGCATCTGATAGAGCCGTTATAGTATGCGACTAAAAGTAAGCCCTTAGTTTGCGGCCAGCTATGACAACGCAGTAGGCCAACTTTTCAATATTAAAATAGTGACTCTCAACGGGACTGAGAGCCTTAGAGACATAATAAACGGGTTTTTGGAGGGTACCGTCCTCCTTGACAAGTGCTGCGGCAACAGCCCGGTCCGAGGCTGCAAGATACAAAAGCAAAGTGTCCCCAAAGCTAGGAATGACCAACAGTGGTGGGTTTGACAGATACGCCTTGAGATCCTTGAAGGCTTGCGAGCATTCTTTAGTCCACGAAAAGGTCTTGCATCCTTTGAGAATTTTAAAGAAAGGCAGACTTTTTTCTACAGACATGGAGATTAACCTCCCCAGAGCGATGATCCTGCCATTTAACCTCTGTACCTCTTTGATCGTGGTTGGCTCGCTCATGTTCATTAGAGCTTCTATCTTCTCAGGGTTCGCTTCAATTCCTCTCTAGTTTACCATAAATCCCAGGAACTTTCCGGCCTGAACCCCAAATGTGCATTTGGCAGGGTTGAGATTCATTGAATGTTTTCTCACGTTCGCAAAAGTTTCACGAAGGTCCGCCAGATGATCCTGACGGCTTGATTTCACGACCATATCATCGATGTAAGCCTCCATATTTTTGCCAATCTTCAAACGGAAGACCCTGTTTACCATCCTTTGATACGTGGATCCCGTATTCTTCAGGCCGAATGGCATCATCTCGTAGTAATAGAGTCCACCAGCAGCTCTAAAGGCGGTCATTTCCTTGTCTTCGTCAGCCATTTTTACTTGGTGATACCCGGAGTAGGCATCCGAAAACTCAGCATTTCAAAACCAGCGATCCCATCGACCATCTTGTCGATTCGAGGCAGCGCATAAGGATCCTTGGGACAGGCCTTTTAGGTCGATGAAGTCCACGCACATCCGCCACTTTCCGTTGTGTTTCTTCACCATTACGACGTTTGCTAACCAAGTTGGATACTGAAGCTCCCTGATTATGCCCGCGGCCAAGAGTTTTTCAACTTCGCCCTTTATGGAGACCTCTTTTTCAGTGGAGAATTGACGTGCTCGTTGTTGGATTGGTCTGAAGTTAGGGTCAATGCTTAAATAGTGTAGCGCGACCTCCGGCTCCACACCCCTCATGTCAGGTTCCTCCCAAGCGAAGGCGTCCACATTTTCTTTTAAGAGCTCGATCAGCCCCTCTCTATCCTTTTCTGAAGCCTGCGACCCAATTTTTACTTTCTGGTCGGGATATTTTTCATTTATGACCGCTTCGATCAACTCATCCTCGGCTGTGAAGTCGGGGTGATCCCGTACCTGTAGTGTTTCAACCTCTACGGATTTTTCGGCGGTCTCTTTTACCGCGGCGATTTGGATGGTATTGGCATGTAATTCCTTGATTCTTGGTTTTTTCGAGTCGACCATTTTCTTAGTCATGTAGTCAAGGAAGAACCCTGGTCGGCTCATGGCGACCCCAGTATCGTCTCCCACATGAAACTTCACCCTTTGGTGTGGTATAGATACCACCATCTGGAACTTTTTCATGGCCGGAATCCCCAAAATCATATTATAATAAGACGGAAGATCGATGACCAAAAAGGTGATTACCTCGGTTCGGCAGGGCTCACAGTCGCCTAAAGTGATATTAAGGTCGATGGTACCTTTGACCCTCACAGTGTTGTTGGTGAAACCCTCTAACATTCTCAGATAAGGTTTCAGCTTTGCTTCTCCGAACCCTATTTGCTTGAGGCATTCAAAATAGATGATATCTCGGCCTGCGCCGGTATCGACCATAACTCGATTAACACCGTGCAGCTCATTAAATCCGATCTTGAGGATGATTGGCACCTCCATGACGCCTTCCACTGTCATTAACTCACTCTTGATGAACATGATTCCTTTTTCTTTTTCTCCCAAGACCATCGGCTTTTTGAATCCTCGCGTGTTGATCGAGTGCATCTGTGACTTCAGCTGATTGTTGCTGGGAAGGCTTCCGTGAATAACCTGAACCTCCCTCTGGTAGACGCGAGGTGATCGCCTTTTATTAGCGCCGGCATCACCATCACATTTATACTTGGCGGCTGGTCCCTCTCTTATCAACCTCTCGATTTCCCTTCTCAGAGTGAAACATTCATCAGTAATATGTCCGTGATCCTTGTGGTATTCACAGTACTTTGATTTATCGCGGTTACTGCCGCCGCCCTTCATAGGCCTGGGTCTCTCGATATGTTCTCGAATTTCGAAAATTATCTGGGACGGCTTAGTGTTGAAAGGGATGAAATAACTTTCATTGAATTTGTACGGCCCCTTGGTCTCGCGGTCTTGGTTCGCGCCCTTACCGCGCTCTTTCTTACGATCGTCCCCGTGATCCTCTTTCTGTGAATTGTGCTCGGCTTTAGATTTGATTTTCCCGAGAGGGAAGGCGCCTCTCTTACCCCCATCATCCTGGCCTTTTCTAACATTTCCCTTAGGCCCGCTCTAGGGGGCGCAGGTTAAACTCCGTTTTCATCGGACCCTTAGTGATTCCTGTAAGAAAGCAAGTTATGACGGCGTCGTCAGGAATGTTCCTTGTTTGGTCGTAGATCTTGACGAACCGCACGTAATAGTCCTTTCCTGTTTCGTTTTCGCCCATACGGACCTCGTAAAGATCCTCAATGGTTTTCTTTGGCCTGCTTGCTAATTCGAATTCCCTCACGAATTTTTCAGACAGGTCCTCCCAACTTTCAATCGAACCACGAGGAAGCCCGCGGATCCATGAAGCAGCCCAGTCTTGCATACTTCCGACCAGAGCTATACACCAAGCGGATTTGTTCTGGGTCGCTAGAGTGATGCGACCCTGGAAAGCTGTGAGACAATCATTTGGGCAGGTGTTTCCGCTATAGTAGTTGTAGCTGGGGTAACTAACCTTATCCTTGCTGGAAGGTAGTGTTTCAACGATCCTTTTGGCGAGCACATCGATTCCTGAGATCGGGGTGGCCTTTTCTGTGGGCCTTGACCTTTTAAGCTCGGTGAGCTCCTTCCTCATTATTTCCATCTGTTCTGCGAGGACCGGATCACATCTCAGTATGGGTGGGGGCGGGTTGGCCGCTAACTCAATCCCACGCTCTGAGATCGATCGATTCTGCGACTCCTCCTGTTGGGCTCGCTTTTCCCTTATTATCAGTCGGGCATCTCCCTCATTTCTTCCTTCTTGCCTGGGTACTACACCCCTCTCGGGGAGGCTTAGCCTGCTTAGGGCCGGACACTTTTCTTTCTCACCCAGCCTTTTAAAAGTAGATCTCCTTTCTCTGATTTTTTCTCTGAGATTTTCACGGCTAGGTCGGGCAGGGGTCTGGATGACCTCATGCTCTCCCCTGCGTCCCTTGCGACCTGAAGATTGGATGCTCTCTTCGACCTCTACCCTTTGTAGTTGGCTCTGGCGCCCTTTTTCTGAAGCCTTGAGATTGAGCTCGCCTCTGGATTGGGCTGCCTCCCGTACGGGCAAAGGTTCTCGGCCCAGTGCCACTAGCCGGGAATTGGCCAAGTACATTCTTTCGGCATACTTGGCATACTCTATCATTTCCGCGATCTCGGGATCCTCTTGGAACCCTGGTACTTTCTCTGGTACATCCCGACTACGTTGCAGCCTAGGTGCCCTGATTGCATTCTTTTCTCTGCGAGCCTCTTCGAGGGCCGCATGGGCTTCTTTAGACTTTGATTTCTGGTTCAAGACGTTCCGGACGTCTCCGGTAGTTAGGCCCTCTCTGTGCGATCTTCCTCCGTCTGCTGTGGGATTGTCAAGTGTTTCCCCGCGCCCTCGGAGCGAGGCTGATTGTAAGCGCCCTCTTTATCTGGGATGGGCGGTATTAGTGGACCCTTACTTCTTGCCATAGTCGTGGAGGTGAGATGGAAGCTTAGAGATAAGATCGCAGCTCTGACTATTACCAACTCTGACAACCTGGCCCTGCGTAACAAACTGCCCCCTTCTGACAGCCTCAACTAATTTGTACTTTTACTAACTTCGGGCAGAGTGGTCGAGCAGTCCTCTGAACGAGTGGATGAGAGATCTTTTCGGACGGTGGATGCTCAGGCGAGAATTGGTCGGAAATACGAATTTCTAGGGAGAGAGGTGATGATTCAAACGCAATCACCCCAGAAACCTGTACAACCTCCTGTGGAAAATGTATACATTGTCGAGTATGAAGGAGATTTTGCTTGAGATGGAATATTTCCTGGTGATATGGTAGGCACACCAAGGCCTTTTCTGGGGAATTTTTCTGGTGAGAAGACGGAACAAAGCTTTGAGAGGACCAAGTGAGGTGATTATTCAAATGCAAGCTTGGTGTTCCCAAGTTTCAATGATTTGAACGAAGAACACTACGAGAGAGGTGATTTCTCAAACGCTAACTCGTGAGTCTAGTACAAATCGTGATAAGGTTACCTTCTTGATGTAATGTGAGCTGGTAGTTCTTCTCCTTGTGCAAGAAATCTACTGGGTTTGAGAGGATGATGAAGATGATGATCAGCCTCTCCTTCGTGTACAAACTTTCTGGGCTGCTTCCATCGGAAAACCGTGAAACTATGGTTTTTCCCGGTAACGGAGCTATTTTTGATGTGTTTATTATGTTGGTAGCCGGTGGTGCATGGCGGCGTTGTGGTGGCGTAAAGAATGCTTGAGAGAGAATGAATTTGATAAGAGTTTAGCTCTCTTTGTCTATTTTTTGTATATCCCTTATGAAGTTACACAAGCCCTCCTTTTATAGGCAAAGAGAGGAGCTTAGGGCACGGGGTAGAAACAGTAACATAAAATACAGTGATATTAAGCGAACTTATACGACTAGGAGATGTTGTTGCGTGGTCGCATGGGTCGCAACCTGCAAGCTTGCTTCTTTCTCCGGTCCCGACTTCCCTTCAGTCGCTCCCCTCTATGGCTCGTGTGATCCTTTACTGATCTCTAATTTAGGTCGCCGGACGGCCCTCTGAGTGACTAGTAACCTTGTAGGACTGTACGCTTTCGGCAAGGGTCGTCCTCACGCGACCTTAATCAGATGATCCGTTGCCGACTCTATGGTCGCGGCCCTTTTCTATCCTAGAGGCTAGATAGGCAGTTTCTGGGGACTCATAGGTGGCGGTATGTTTAGGCATATCAGCTATGAACAATTTACTTCAGCCTTATTTGAGAAAGTTTGTGTTAGTCTTCTTTGATGACATCTTAGTATATAGTCCGGATCTAGCCTCTCACGTGCAACACTTAAGAACAGTCCTAGATCTCCTTAGAGAGCACAAGTACTATGCCAAGCCTAGCAAATGCTCTTTTGCACAGAAGCAGATAGAATATTTGGGACACAGGATACAAAATGGGGTTGTGCAAGCTGATGAAGGGAAGATTAAAGCAGTACAAAAGTGGCATATACCTGCTGATATTACTGCCTTAAGAGGATTCATAGGACAGACAGGGTTCTACAGGAGATTTATAAAAAGGTATGGGACAATAGCTAAGCCCTTGACGGATTTGCTTAAGAAGGACAACTTCCAATGGAATTCTGAAGCTAGGACCGCCTTTGAAGAGCTCAAAAGAAGTTTGTGTGAGTCCCTAATCCTGACTCTGCCAGATTTCTCTCTTCCTTTTTGTGTGGAAATTGATGCTTGCCTTTAATACTAAAGAATTAGGCCTATCAATTTATGAAAAGGAACTTTTGGGGGTGATATTAGCTGTCAGCAAATGGAAACACTACTTGCAGGGTAGTCCATTTGTAATCAGAACTGACCAGTAGAGTCTTAAATACTCGTTAGACCAGAAGGCTTCTACTACATTGCAACAGAAGGGAGTGTCTAAATTATTGGGAATGGATTTTACTATAGAGTATAAAAAAGGAAAGGACAACATAGTGGCTGATGCTCTATCCAGGAAGCCACACATGGAAGGCAGTTCTTGGGCTATTACTACAATGGTACCTACTTGGGTGGAATAGATAGTTGAAAGTTACTCGGGGGAGCAATGGACAACAGACAAGATCAGTGCTCTAATAGTGGATCCTCAGGCTATCCCTGATTATTCTGTGCATCAAGGGCTATTGAAATATAAAAGGAAGATATGCATTGGGCAAAATGGAGAATTAAGAACTCAAATTCTTCATCAGCTCCACATGGGGCCAATTGGGGGCCATTCTGGAATCAATGCATGCCACAAAAGGATTAGCAACCTGTTCTTCTGGCCAGGCATGAGGGGAGACATACAGAGGATGGTTAATTCTTGCATAACATGTCAGCAATGCAAGGGTACTAATGAACTATACCCAGGTTTGCTCAAACAATTGCAGATTCCCACCCAGGCATGGCAAGGCATTAGTATGGACTTCATTGAAGGTTTGCCAAACTCATATGGGAAAACTGCTATCATGGTGGTGGTGGACAGAATGACTAAGTACAGCCACTTCATTGCCTTGTCAAGTAACAATGGGGCTGAAGATGTAGCAGAGACTTTCTTTCACAATGTTTATAAGCACCATGGGCTGCCACAGGACATAGCATCAGACAGGGACAAAATATTTACTAGTACTTTTTGGAAGCAACTTATGAAGCTCACATAAGTTAAGTTGTCCCTCTCCACTGTATACTATCCACAATCCGATGGGCAATCTGAGAGGGTGAACCAGTGCTTGGAACTATATCTCAGGTGTATGTGTTTTATGAGACCTAAACAATGGAGCAAATGGTTGACCCTGGCAGAGTTCTGGTATAACAGCAATTTCCACACTTCCCTAAATATGACACCATTTGAGGCTCTCTATGGGTATAAGCCTACTTCTATACCTTTAGGCAGTTTTGAGGCTCAGCAATTCCCAACTGTTGAAGAGTTTTTGAAGAATAAGCAAATCATTGCTAGGGAGTTGAAAGATCAGTTAGCTTATGCACAAGGGAAGATGAAGTTCTTTGCTGATAGAAGAAGGCTGGACAAGGAGTATTCAGTAGGAGATTGGGTTTTCCTTAAGATGCAACCATATAGACAGCAGTCGTTGTTCCTAGGAAGCACCTGAAGCTTGCAGCCAGATACTTTGGACCATACAAGATTATTGAGAAGATAAATTCAGTGGCTTATAAGTTACAGCTGCCTGCAAGTTCACAAATCCATCTTGTTTTCCATGTCTCGATGCTCAAAAGGTATAAAGGCATCAATGAAAGAGTGGCCTCCTCACCCCCTATTATTACTGCTGAGGGCCAGTTAGTTGTCTATCCTGAAAAGATTTTGCATATCAGAACAATTAAAAGAGGAAATGCTCCAATTGTGCAGTGGAAGATGAAATGGGTAAATGTGGATGAAGAACAGGCTACTTGGGAAGATGCAAGCAAGATACGGGCAGCTTTTCCAGAATCTCCTTTTCCTTGAGGACAAGGCAACGCTTAGGGAGGGAGATATGTCATGATAATGTCTTTTATTATAATTTTAATTGAGTAATTTTCGAATTTATATTTTGCAGCTATGATGTCATTTAACTAAATGTTGACATCAGCCTAAGTTAGTTTTGTCTTGTAGTGAGGTGAAGGTATAAGGGTGCAGACGGATAATCCGAAGGCATGTTGAATGTGATACCTCTCATTTTCCTCCTTCTCAAGCTATTCTTTCTCTTTTTTTTCTGTTTTTCTGTTATATATTCTTCTTCCTTCTTACTGTTTCTGCAAATCTCATCCTCTAATTTCTCTCAAATTTCTTTAATTAATTCTCCATTACACGACATATGGCTGATCGGAACATGTGTAAACTTCCTTGGCTAGGTCTTGCTCCAGCTGGACACAAAATATGGGATGAGAAGGTTCGCAGTGAAATTGCTCAAATAATCATATCATACACCAAATACAGAGTGCATTCCTTACAATTTCTCTATAATGAAGAAGGAAACTTGGTTTTATCTGATGTATTTGGAGATAATCATGGTACCAGCTTTCAAGTTGTGAGTCTACTCTTTTTTTTTCACGGCATCTTTATATTGAATTCCTTAAGGGAAGATCTTTATATATATAGGGATACATTTAGGGGTTTTTATTTACAGCATAGCTATTTTACCGATGCGTAGAATTGATCATATGAAAGTCGATTTTTGACTTCAAAACCAATATAATTGTGTGATTGCAGATAATAGCTAGCCCTTACATTTTACGGCAGTACTGTATTTCTGTTTGAATATAGAAGCCTCAAACGTATGGCTAATGAAACATCCTTTTTACATTTTAATAATTTCAACCCTGTTTTAGTTAATAATATTGCCTTGCAAGTATGTACCTTTTGGTATTGATATGAGATATAAAACATAAATGTATTCAAGTATTAAGTAACATCATCAAACTCTCTTATATGTTTTGGGATTTGTTTCATATGCATTTTCAGGTGAAGTTTAACTATCCTTCGGAGTACATCACTTGCGTCAGTGGTTTATATAGTAACAGTAGTGTCCTATCTATTAAATTTACAACATATTTGGGAAGATATGGCCCTTTTGGTGACACTTCGGCTGCCGATGCCGATTCGTACAAGGACGAGTACAAATTTTCCTTTGGAGAAGAACGTGTTTTTGGTGGATTTCATGGCTTCGAGAATTCCAATGGTAACGGCATGTCTATTGGTGTGTATGTGAAGCTGCCAACCACTCTCAAGGTCGTACATCAAAGTGCTTTCTTGATGGGCTGACGTGGCGAAAGATAAGTGGACGATAAATATAGAAGGATAATAAGGATAATTATTGTGTGATGTGATGTTGTAATAGTGATGATAAATATAAAAAGATTATATGGATTATTTGTGTGCGATTAGATTTGTAATGGTGGCAAATATTTGAATTTATTGATAAAATAATATTAATAATTGATAAGAAAAGGTTTGACACATCTTTTGAGAGAACATTATTTTAGTTGCTTTCATTTTGCTTTGTTATTTCATGAATCACTTGGAATGAATTGGTTTTTAATCATTTGATTCTTTTGAGAGAGAACATTATTCTAGGTGTTCTGTGTACTTTGCTCTCCATGAAGTTCATGGTGTCTTTTTTTTTGGGGGCAAGTAGGTTGCAAATGATGTCACAAGGGATACAGTGGTTGAAAGTGTCAGCATTGCAGTGTTTTCCCCTAAGATTCGGGGGAACAATATCCGACTTTTTCAGAGTCGAATTTAAACTCAAAATTCGACTCTAAAGAGATAGAATGCAAAATCAATTTTTATATCAAGGTTTTAGGAAAAATAGTTGTCTGATTTCGTTTATACACTACAAGAAATTTGCCAATTTACGCCGTGCCATAGATGGTAAATTACGGCACACAGATGCAAGCCATTGATAGACACACCGTAAATCTATGTTGAAAATTACAACATGCTTTTTATAGGCCATAGATAAAATTCACGCTGTAAATATAGTTTGGGCCCAATAGAAAAATTTGTTCGGGGCATGCAAGAGCACGCCGTAAACACTAACTAGAGCACGCCATAAATGTCCTATCTACGTCAAATTACAATGTACAAAAAATGTCATAAAATCACTAAAATCATCTACCACGGCATGCATATGCATGCCGTAATGACCAATTGGATGCAGGCCATAAATTAACATTAATGCAGGCCATAATTGCTACTACATACATACACCCTAAACTATGAAAATGAACATTGTATTTTGTACACCTTATAACTTCTTCTTTTTAAACAATACATGTTTTATTACAATTCACCATGTAGCGATGCTAAAGAGAACCTCACCCACAACTTGTCCAGCAATTTCTGATTTATTGGAGTAATCCAGTATAACCTCTTCAGCCATCTTCTTCCCCTTGCCATATGGATGGATTGGATTCTAATTTTGATGATCACTCTGATTAGTGACTTCCTTTGCAATTAAATATACAATAATTCCTGGACAAACTTTGACAGCTCCCATGTTTCCACGAGAAAGGTTGTCCTAAAAGAAGAGATGAAGTCTGGAGTTAGCTAATGTTATTATCGTACACCTTCGAACCAAAAGACGTGATCTTTTTCATTTATGAATGTAAAATTTTTCATACCACAATTGTTACGCGATATGAATCCTTCAATAATCGAAGGGCAGCAAGAGAACCTATGTAACCGGCCGGCACCTCCAGTTACTAAGACATGTGTAACTCCAGGTTCGTGCTTGGAAAACTGGAAATTTTCTTCAAGTGAGATGTGTACGTATAAACAACCTTCTATAACAATATATGAAAAACTTGAATCTAATAAAACACGAAATCACGCGCAATGTTGTCACACTCAGCTAGAAAGGCCGGTATGTATCATTCAGAGTGTTGATTACACTGGCCACTGCTAAAGATGTTGAATGGTATAAATAAACTTATGCATAGATGTACTTAAAAATAGGACAAGTGTACCTTGAAAGAGCTACTTAAAGCTAGGACATCTCTTCAAGAATATGATGAACAAAGTGACTATGCCAACAGCCAAAACAAGCTTTTTAGGAAACTGACTCTTTCTTCTTGATTTCATAAAATCCATGAACTGCAAGTGAAAACAAATATTTCAGCATCAGCAAACCGATCTTCCCTTGTAAAATCGAAGAACACTGTAAAGTAGTTTGATAGAGGATCTCACATCTAGACCAGAACAACCCCACAAGCTTAGTTCCTTCAATCGGTTGTGTTTGATAATGGGTTATCAGCATTCAGCATGTCGGCATACAAACATATTCACAAACATGAATTCAGCAAAGGTCCTCATTTTTCTTAAAAGTCTCAGAACGAGCTTTTCTCGGGAAGAAGCATGTGGGAACATTGCTAAGAAAATGTATTCAAATTGATTAAAATAAGTAATAGATGAAAACAGAAAAATAAAACTGCTCTGAAGTAGGCCAAAGCGGGAAGTTATTCTACGGTGAATCCATTTGAGGAGTATGCACGTGGATGATTATAGGCCCACACAGCTTTGACTCAAATTCAAACTGTGGTCCGTAATCATCCACGCGTGTCTACTGAAAATGGAAATGGAGTATTGAAAGAATTACCCCCAAAGCTATATTACTTCATCAAATAAATCATGGACAACCATCTTTCTGACACGAACATATTACAATAGATAGATATCCAATATCAATAGAAACTCCAGGGTCATTCTCTACATTTTCTTTTACTTGAGTTCTTATTGGCAATTCATCGAGCACCTTGTCTTCTTTCCACTTCACCTTTAGAAATTGCAGATGGTTTACACCATACGCACAACTTACATCATATATGTCAATTATGCTCTTGAAATAGGAGAAGAGAAATATCTACATATATTTGAAATAGAAAGTTATTTGGTAGAAATGGATAATGATTTCATTGCATAATTCTGGGAATAATACAAGACTAAATACACAAAAGTAATAACATAAGTGTACTACAGAATCTAGTCTTGGATATTGTGTGACACATGTCACTACAATCTCATTACACTTGGCCATCCATCTATGTCATCATTTATCACCTTCAATACTTTAACAACCCCCTCAAGGCGGATGGTGGAGCAACAACATTCAACTTGGACTTAAAGTGATTAAACAGGCTGAGGGGAGAGCCTTGGTCAAACAATGGGCTAGTTAATCAGCTTGATGGTATGAATTGCACCTAGATGGTCTTTTTAAGTACCAAGTCTTTAATGTAGTGAACATCAACCTCAATGTGTTTTGTCCTAGCATGGAACACTGGATTCTGAGCCAAAGGTTGCACTAATATTATCACACCATGCTACAGAATTGTAAGAAGTTTGAGGCCTAACTCATTCATCAAATGTCGCGACCCATCAAGCTCAGGGACGAGTTTTGCAAGGGACCTGCAAATGTGATATCTGGCCTAGTCAAGGTAAGGTATTGCAGGCCTCCAATGGCACTCCTGTAGATGCTAGGATTAGCCATATGAGTACCTTGATCTGCTGTGTAGTATCTTCCAGCTACCATAGGTGTTGGACATGCCTTAATATTTTCCATATTCAGTCTAGATAATAGTTGAGAGGCATAGTGCTTCTGTGTTAAGTACAAACCAGTGCTATCCCTGTGAGCCTCCATGCCAAGAAAGTGTGACAAATGCCCCTAGGTCCTTTAATGCAAAAGTGGAGTTCAATTGAGTGACAAACTTCAGATGTGTTGAGAAGAATTACCAAAGACAAGTATATCATCTATATATACCGTAACATACAGAGCTACGACCTCTTTTGAATAAAGAATTGTCACATCCGATCGCAGAACCCCCAATCAATCATCTTACTTCGAGTGCATCAAACCAGGCCCTGGGGCTTGTCTCAACCATCTGAGCTTTCCGAGTTTACACACATAAGTAGGTCTTTAAGAGTCTACAAATCCTTCAGGTTGGGGCATGTACACTGTCTCTTTGAGTGGCCATTCAGAAATGCATTATTGATGTCCACCTGCCTTATCTCCCAGTTTAATGTCACTGCAATGGCAAGGATGACCCTGATGGTGGATGCCTTGGCAACAGGGCTGAAGGTTTCGGTAAAGTTGATGCCATAAGACTGTAGGAACCCCTTGGCAACAAGTCTTTCCTTGTGCTTCAGAATTGTACCATATGGATTTAGCTTCAGTTTGAAGATCCATTTGTTTCCCACCAGTTGCTTTTTAGGGTCATGAGGTACCAGTTCCCAAGTTTCATTCCTCATTAGGGCATTATATTCATCATGCATAGCCTTCTTCCACTCTGGTTGAGTCAAGGCATATGACACTTTAATAGGTTCTGTAGGGTGAGAGACTGATAGTGGTTCAACACTTGAAGTGTAGGTTTTGGGCTTAAAGATCCCACTTTTGGATCTGGTCTGCATAGGATGTGTTGTATTCACAGTGGTTTGTGTGTGTGGTGGAACATGCTCTTCTTCTTTAGTAGAGTTGTGTGTGGATGATTGAGAATGTTGTGAAACTGAGGGTGAGTTTAGAGGTGAATGTCTTTCTTTGATTTATTGGTGAGTGATCGTGTCTCTGTGTGTGTGTGTATCTTGGTGTGTGTTGGAAAGGTGTCCTAAACCCAATCGGGTTGGACCGATCCGACCGGTCGGGTCGTTCTGATCTATTTAGTTCATGTAATAACTTTATTATGATTAATAAAAGCACTTATGTTATTATATATTGTTTATCTTCATATTATTTGTTGTGTATATATAGTAACGTCCCTAGTATCAATCATGATAGAGAAACCATGATAGTGATTATGGTTGATGAGATCTCTAATCACTATAACAAGGTTGGTACTTAAATGTCTCTAGTCTTATGTATTATCAAATGAGATATTGATAGTATAATCGACTAGCACGTATTGGATGTCTTCTATCATTTAGAAGGTAGGGATAGATCTCGCTCATCGAAGTGTAGAGACACTTGGGTATGCGTGGGCGTGTATTGTAGAATGCGTACATCGAGATCGACCCACTTACATTAAGTGTCACACTATGTGGCGGTTGTGTAATTATCCTTTGACCGAGTCTTCATGGCATCACGGTGTGGATTGTCATGCTTTGACACTATTGAGATTTCTCCTAACCACGGGCGATCATGCGGTAGTGATTGGGTATGATATTGAAGCATCGCGGAGTATACATGATTGGTCGTCCGGGAATCGCGTATCCTATGATTGGGATCGAATATCCGAAATGGCCTTCTTATAAGGAATGTCTAGCTCTCGAGAATCTTTGCAAAGTGGGAGTAAATGTGTTATTCCGAGAGAGCATGATATCCAGATTATAAGATACGATCGTCAATGTATTGACACTCGAGATACGATCGTATGGATATTATTACAGCGATAGGATTGTAAGTTACACGATAACTGCTTCACATGAAAGGTAGTAGTCATTGCTTTTGACTCTTCCGATATTTGGGGGTCACGGTGTGTTGCTAGGCCATCCCGTGATCGTTAGTATGGAGGGCATTTTAGTAAATTGCACTTTGTGTCTACGGCCAACATATTCGAAGCCTATCGGGTCACACACATATGAACATCGAGTCGGATTAAAATGCGGTTATAATTGATAACCAAATAAGGAAAGTTTATCTCTAGACTATAAAGGTTATAGTGGTAAATTAATATGGTGGTATTTATTTATTATGAATAAATAAAATACAAGATATTGATTATATACAAATTAGATTAATTAAAGAATATTCTGGAAGCCAATTTATTGGCATATGGGGCGCCACATTTAAGTGTATGAGATACACTTGGATTGTGCACTTTAATTAATAAGATTGCCATAATATTAATATAAGATATTAATTGATTTTTGGAAAATAGATTTATGGTAATAAGATAATTATAATCAATATAAGATATTGGCAAAATAAATTATAATTAAAGAGATAAATCAATCTAGTTGATTTCCTTATTTTATTGGAAAAATGTTTTCTTCTCCTCCACACCATACGGGGCGCCCCAACCACTATATATATAGGAGGTGGGTGTCAAGCTCTTTTGTACATCACAATTGCAAGAGTTCATAATTCTTGTGTAAAATAGAGAGCAATCCATAGTGAGTTTGTGAGGAAGAAAATGTCCGATCTAGCGACGGAGTTTTTCCGATAAAGAATCCAAGGAGGATTCCGGCAAGGGGTTCGTGTGGATTAGCGATAGAGGCCGGACGCGTGGGCGGCTTGCGCATTGAACTACTCTCCGTTGGCGGTCAAAGCGACGATCTTATAGATCATCCGAGGTATAACCGTCAAACTACTTAACGTGTTTATTGCATTAAACGAAGAACGATCTAGAAAGGAAATCAAATTTTAAATTCACCGTTAAACTAGTGATTTCCTAACAAAGGTGGTATCGGAGCCGACTTGAGCTTAAGCAATAAGCATAATTTAAATGCTTAGTATTTAATTGATAGATGCAAGATTTAAATCACGAAACGCTTTTAAAAAAAAGTTTATGGGGTCGGCCGATCGGCGGCGCCTCCTCTCGGCGCGGCGGCGGCGGTGGTCTTCGGTCGCCGTCCGTCGGCTCTTCTTCTTCAATGGGGAGATCAACCTTTTCGCTTTTGTGATATTTTATTGTGCATTGATATCTCGTTTGTTTAGTTGTGTCATATACCAACCAATGGTTCAAATAGTTTGGATCATTGGGAAACCATATGGCATGTTGGCCTTCCAAATTTTGATTTGGAATAGCGCTGTGCCCTTTCAAATATTTGATTTGTAAAAGCTTGCTTGCAAGCCACTTCCAAAATTTTGATTTTGGAAAGTGGTCGGCCTAAACCAAAATTATTTGGCCTTTCCAAATATTAGATTTGGAATAGCCAGCGCCTTTCAAATATTTGATTTGTAAAGCCTGCAGCTGGCGCCACTTCCAAAATTTTGATTTTGGATAGACTAATAAATACGGAAACAATTTTAAATATGGTTTTTTTTTTGCAATAAATACGGAATCAGCTTTAAATGCGAAATTTTTTGCAATAAATACGATTTTTTTTAAAACGCCAATGCACTTTTAAAATACGGGAATAAATACGGAATCAGTTTTAAATGCGAAATTTTTGCAATAAATACAACAAAAAAAAAATTTAACGCCAAATCACTTTTAAAATACGGAATATTATATTGTTTTGAAACTACTCAACCCACTACTTATATGGCTATATATACACATTCACATGCTATCATTCATTTGCACAATTCCAATACAATCCATTTGTATTGTCATTTTCTTTAGTCCGATTTCTTTTTTCCTTTGTGATTTATTTCCCGATTATTTTTTGCCATGAGTTCACATGATTGTTATTGATGTTTTATCTGTTTCGAATTGTTTTCGCCATGAGTTCAAGAAAGTTTCACGTTTAATTTCTTTTTTTTCTGTTTATTTTGTTATGGTTTTCCTTCCATTTAACGTTAACATATGTGATTTTACCGTATTCATAAGCACTGATTGGAAATTTTGTTGTGTTATATGATGTATCAGGTGTAAATATTCTTCAGGTGGTTCTTAAATTTGGCGTATTTATTTGTTTTGGTGGACACATCCACTGCAAAAGTAACGTTGTATATATCTGTGTAAGTTTAATGTTTTTATTAAGACCTTTAGTCAGTAATTTTTGTTTCTTTGTTATAATACAATACAATGTTTTTATTTATCTCCCTTTGTAAAAGCATTTTATAAGTCACTATGATATAAAACATGGATGTTGGTTTCTTGCAATCATGGTTTCTTTGTTTTATAAGAGAGTTATTACAGATTCAATGATTATAGCAGGAAAAACTCATGGTTACGCAACCATGTAGTGAGCACAATTTGGATTTTCATCTTACCATCAACTTCAGCGTCAGTTGTGAGCAGGTAATTTGTTTGGTTATTTTTCGTGTTACGTGATATACCAAACATAATCAATGACATGCATGATCGAGGCTATACTTTATTAATTAAAAAAGAAATTTCATTGCTATTTTCTCTACTATTATTTTGACACTTCAATATTGATTAGATATACTTCGAGATGCCCATAGATTTAAAGAAAACCAGAATACTAGCAAAAATATAAAGACTGAAGTGGTGTTTTTATTGATTGATCAAAATGTTACACTCTGATTTCTTTATATAGAGAAAAGTGATTATTCAAACAATAATAAAATAAAGATAAACTCCTATCAAAACCTAATACTTAATTTAAAACAAATTATAAATCTTTTATTTAAACTAGACTTTATCTATAACAATTTTATCTTTTGACATTCTTCCATATCTCTTCAATTTAAACTAGACTTTATCTATAACAATTTTATCTTTTGACATTCTTCCATATCTCTTCAATTTTGTCTTCTATCACCTCCCTCAAACGGCGCCGGTTTTGGAGGCCGAGTTTGTCTTCGCATGATTTGGAGGGCATCTCCACTCCGGTGCTTTTTCCGGAGTCCACTCCGGTGCTTTTTCCGGAGTCCATAGTTGTGGTATTTTGGAGGGCATCTCCACTCCGACTGTTCTGTCGGAGTCTATAGTTGTGATTTTGGAGGGCATCTCCACTCCGGTGATTTTCCGGAGTCCATAGTTGTTGTATTTTTTTTTTTTTTTTTTTTGTTGTTGGAGGGCATCTCCACTCCGACGGTTCTTTCGGAGTCCATAGTTGTGATTTTTGGAGGGCATCTCCACCCCAGATGGTCTTCCGAGGTCCATAGTGTTGTTGTTTTGGAGGGCATCTCCACTCCGGCGCGTCTTCCGGAGTCCAACAAAGCTTGAATTTTTTTTTCTTTTTGTTTTTGTTTTGTTTTTTTTTTGTTTGTTTTGTTGTTGTAGATGATATCAGCCTCCAAATGCGATTACTCCGATGAATCTGTATTTTTCTCAATCTTACCTGATAGAAGACATAGATGAATGCCAAAAGAAAATAAAGATACTACGATAAGAAATTTCCTTTTTTTTTTTTTTGTGATCCATAATGACTATTAAAGAAAATTGGACTCCATAAAACAATATAAAATACGAGGCATAGGGGTATACAATGCTACTGGTATATAAGGCCAATCTAGACGGGAATTTTTTTTTTTTTTTTTTTTTTTTTCAGATTTTGGGTGGCAAGGATGAAAACACATGTTTATTTGGGTGAAAGTTAAAGAAGCTGCCGTGATTTGGTGGAAAAAAAAAAGGGAATGGATTTGGCTGGTGATCAATGGTTTTAATATATGGCCGGGAAGAAAGAAACTGGACTGATCAGCAATGATTACGGAAATTGTTTAATAGCGGAAGAGAATCGAGGTTATGCGCTGTCACCAACGCATGCACTCAACCCCGTCCCTGCCTCTCGATACCATAAAGAAACCGAATACTAAAGAAAAAATATAAAGATCGAAGTGGTGCTTTTATTGATTGATCAAAATGTTACACCTGCACTCCTTATATATAGGAGAAAGTGATTATTCAAACAATAATAAAATAAAGATAAACTCCTATCAAAACCTAATACGAATTTAAAACAAATTATAAATCTTTTATTTAAACTAGACTTTATCTATAACAATTTTATCTTTTGACATTCTTCCATATCTCTTCAATTTTTGTCTTCTATCAAGATTTACTTTTTTTTTTAGGGGATATGGCTTTACTTTGAAGGAGATTAATTTTTCTGGATATTTCTAATGTTAGTTAGTTTGTTTTTTTTTTTTTTTTATATGTTGCGGCATTCCATCTCAAACTATCCTAATTCTGAGTTAGCATTCTGAATAGGCCTACTTCTATTTACAATTTGCGTGCGGCAACCAAACCTATTTTTAATTAATTAACTTTTCTTCTGTAACTTTTTGTGGTTGTTAATTATGTGAAGTTGTGTAGTTTTCAGAGCATGCAACCAATACCTTCATATGGAAGGTAACATAATTTTTTTTGGTTTTTGAAGCTTAATTTGGTAGAGGGATAGAAAATCTTTTTTGTGTGCCATTTCTTTTCTTCAGAAAATGGGTACAACAACAGAACCAATAGCGCAGGACGACACATCTATCCAATAAAAAGGATTATAGACATCAAAACAAGTTGGATAAGCCCCCTAAACTATTCTAACATAAAATGTACGTTTTGTGTCAAAAAAATTCAACGAACTCTCACTATGTCTATGATGCAATTATTTTCCATCAAATTGTGCTCTTATTATTTCGCCGATTCAGCTGTCTTTTTTTTTTTTCTTTTTTTTTTTTTTTGTTGACAATTACAATTGATGTTGATTTCATATTTGTTGGGATGATGTCTAATCCTTTGATGCGTGCAGAGCCTTTGTGTTAAGTGTGTTTGTGTGCTTCTTTTATATTGTCAAGTATTTCAAATCTTATTTTTTGGATGCAAAACTAATTTGATTTTTTCATGGTCTTGAAAATGCTAATGTAAATCCATTTAAGAAAATAGTGATTTTAATTCTCTAAGTTGACCTATTTTGATTTTAGTTCTGCTTACGCTCTTCCAGTGAGGAAAATAGTGCTCTAAGTTGGTTTTTTCTGGATTTTAGTCTATCCGCTGATATTCTTGACCAAGACCGAAAATAATTTAAAATTGATAACGTGGGATCCTACATGGCTTGTGGGTCCCATTTCTCCTCCATTTACTAAAAATATAGTCCTCTAAGTTGGCTTTTTTTTTTTTTGATTTTAAATTATCCACGGATATTCTTGACGACCGAATAATTAAAAATTGATGACGTGGGATCCTACATGGCTTGTGGGTCCCATATCTACTCCATTTGGATTTTAGTCCCGCTTCTCGCCTCCGCGAGGAAAATAGTCCTCTAAGTTGGCTTTTTTGGATTTTAGTCCTATCCACGGATATTCTTGTGATCAAGCACCGAATAATTTAAAATTGATGACGTGGGATCCTACATGGCTTGTGGGTCCCATTTCTACTCCATTTACTCCGGTGAGGAAAATAGTCCTCTAAAATGGTTTTTTGATTTTAGTCATATCCACGGATATTCTTGACTGCACAGAATAATTTAAAATTGATGACGTGGGATCCTACATGGCTTGTGGGTCCCATTTCTACTCCATTTACTAAAAATAAAAGTTGAGGAAGAAGGATTTGAACTCAAGCGACTTGTGGTAAAATACCTAACACTTTGTCATCCAAGCTATAAACTTCAATATGTATACTTATGACACAAGTAATTACTTATGCACAATAACATTTCTTCCAACATTGCATGTGCCTAATTTAAAAACTTATTTACAAAATTAATTTAACTGTAGATGATATATATAAGAGCTCTTGCATAATGTTTTTTTTTCTTTTTTTTATAACCTATTATTCTTATTATTATTATTATTATTATTAATGTAAGTCGACCTTACATTACCAGAAGAGTAATAATTATATCCCACAAGATAAGTAGTTGTTTTTGTTGTTGTTGTTAAAAAAAAATAAATAAAAAAAAAGAGTAATAATTATAAATTTTTTTCTTATCTTACTATTAATTTATATATATTCGGTCAACTTTTTGAATATCATAATTATTACATTAATTAATGATAATCAAATTGTATATCTAACACTATAGTCTTTTTTGAGAACCAAACATTATAATAATATATTTAATCACTGTGTTTCAAAAAAAAAAATTAATCACTGTGTTTCAAAAAAAATTTAATCACTTTATTAATGTATATGATAATTCTAAATCCACTTACATTTAGGGACGGAGATAGTATTTTTTTTTTATAAAAAAGAACTACATCAAATTAACAAGGAAAATTAAACCAAAGGAAACCATATTATGCATAAGTAATAAATCTTGTCATAGTATAAACATTTTATTTGTAGCTTAGATGGCAAAGTATTTGATAGTTTACCATTAGGTTGCCGGTTCAAATCCTTCATGCATCAATTTTTTATTTTTAGTAAACGGGGTAGAAATGGGACCCACCGCCACGTAGATCCAACATGGCATATGATGTGGCGTCCATATAAGTTATTTTTTATGACACGTAGATCCAACATGGCATATGATGTGGTGTCCATATAAGTTATTTTTGATGATTCCGTGTCCAAATAACATAACCATATAAGTTATTTTTGATGATTCCGGTGTCCAAATAATATAAACCGCGGATAGGACTAAAATCCAAAAAAGCCAACTTAGAGGACTATCCCACCGCCACGTAGATCCAACATGGCATATGATGTGGCGTCCATATAAGTTATTTTTGATGACACGTAGATCCAACATGGCATATGATGTGGCGTCCATATAAGTTATTTTTGATGATTCCGGTGTCCAGTCAACATAAACCGGCGGATAGGACTAAAATCCAAAAAAAAATACCCAACTTAGAGGACTATTTTCCTCACCGGAGCAGGACTAAAATCCAAAATAGGCCAACTTAGAGGAGTAAAATCCTAATTTTGCCTAAATCCATGCAATGGGATTCTTAAAGAAACTTCAGAAAAACAATTTTTTTGGATGCTTTACATCGGGTTGTTTTGGTTTAATTTGGTGATCTCTTTTGCATTAGGAAAAACACACTGAACCATGCAGCTCAAATTTGGAGCAACAAATCAGCAGTTGAAATATGTTAAAAGAAGAGGTAAGTCCCCTTCTTTTAGAAGGCTGAAATATATTATAAATATTTTAGTTCTGCACTTTTATTTCATGAAAATGGTTCTTTTATGAGAAAATTGTGTCAGCTTGAATGCCTTTTATTTACATGTATTTTGGATGCTCTTTTAGCTAGATATTTGGGCCATTGGAAAACTCAAGTTATTGTCAATAGACTTCCCTTTGTGGTGTCAAATCTTCCACTCTTGCTCCTGTTTATCAAGTTGGCCCATCTTGGTGCTTCTTCGATGACACTCATAGGTTTAATTTCACTCAAATATTGTTTCAATGATGTCCTACATAAGGTTGCATTTTTCTCCATTTCGTGGCAGCTGTTTGATATCATTTGGATGCACCTAGGCCTTTGTCCTACATCAAGGTTGCATTTTTCTCCATTGTGAGGTTGTTACTGTTGGGACTTTTTCGGGATTTTGGCTTCTTTTGTTTCTATGATTCTCTGTAGTTGTATCAAACTTTTTAATTGTTCATTTTTATATTTGCAAACTTATAAGGAAAATATACTTCAATATTTTACATTGGGATGCCTAGGCAAAGAAGCGCGACGCAGCGGCGGATGCATGTACACTGCAGAAGTCACGCGTGGCGCACCGAGATCCTAAAATTTTTTAGCGATTAAAACAACGTAGCTTTGTTGTTAAAAACGCCATTTTATCATTAAAAATATAGTTTTAGCCCCGTGAACTTACTTTAACAATTTTTTGGATAAAATATAGTTTTGACGCTCCACGATCGCAGATCGAAAAAATTTTCGAATCCGCCATCGACGCGACGTATTTTCAGTGATATTCTATCACTCCAACACATTTTCCACAATGTACTGATGTTTTACCAAACATCACAGTAGTAAAATTTTCACCCCTGCTAATCTTATTTTGGATCTAAAGATTTGACATTTTTAAATCTTCATCCACGTGCCAAATGTCTTGGTAAATTCTCAATAATTTTTCTTATGCTTATTACTTTTGCGTTTCGGAAGATTTATGTCAAAAACCTCCGTTCAAACTCTTTTTTTGGACTTCAAAGCTCATTTATTGCTAATTTAATTTTTTTTACGTACGGGTGCTAATATAATTTTGAAATCAACCTTTTTGAGGGTGTCATTGGTGAAGCATAAGCTATTCTAATAATAAGTTTGGGCTTGGCTTGGGCTTGGGCCTAGGCCTGGGTGAGAAGTACTCTTATTATTTTTTATGCTTTTGGTGTGCCATATCATTGACAATGAGGGAAACTTTTTAATACAAATTTTCGCATTGTTGGTAGGTTTAGATATTTACATTATTCAAGGGAATTTGTATTTGCATGATATGTTTTTTCTGTCGAACACTTAAGGGTCAAGATGATGACCATAAGAAAGTTTTCAGTGATTAAATATGCTTATATTAGACCTTACGGGATAGGTTGCCCTTTGTGTTAGGACTTCGTAAATATGGTCAGATTTTTCACATATGCTTATATTAGACCTTACGGGTTAGGTTGCCCTTTATGCTAGGACTTCATAAATATGGTCGGATTTTTCACAGTTACATGCTGAAAATTTTCTTTTCCCTACCTATGCTCTATATATCGAATATTATATTGTTGTGCCCTACGACCCTAAATCATCGTCGTAGAATGTATTTTGAGTTATTGTGTCCTACGAATTGAAGGGCATTAATCATCGCCGTAGCATTATTTGAGTTCTTCAAAGAAGGCTTTATACTTTTTTCGAAGGGGAGAAGGCTTTATACTTACATATATATTCACTTTCACTTTTTATTGAACAATGTCATTAAATATATAATTTTATGTATCAATTACGATCTATTCTAAAAACATTTAAGGCACCTTCGCATGTGTGTTAAGTTTGTTTCCTGAAATTTTTTGTTGTCCCGTGCATGATGCACGGGTTTTTGGCTAGTGTTGAAGAATAGAAATAAGTATATTGTGATTTTTAAAAATTAAAATAAAATATTAAAAAAAAAAAAAAAAAAAAAAAGGAAATGAGCGTATTGTGGTATATCCGGTATTTTGCGTATAAAATTTTCTGCATTTATTTCATGGCGTGCTTTTCCCCTTTTTATATTTAAAATCGATTCACGTTTAGCTTATAAGAACATTAAATTTTATGACATACGTTATAAGCATGGCATAATAACTTAGTATTTAAGGTGATTAAAAAAAAGGCTTTACGGCATGCATATATGCATGCCTTAAATTCGTGTTGTAAATTCTTCATTTTCTTGTAGTGATAGTAATCTGTTTTTATCGTTTATAAAAACTTTTCAAATCGATTAGACAATATTCAACAAGAAAGATGAATAAACACTTTGCAAAAAATGTTATTCATATTTATATAACACAAAATCACAACTTTATGCACAGAAAAATGAACACGGAAAGCACAAGTAAAAACGAGAACTTATTGTTTAGACTGATGCACGTAGAACGATTTTCTTAAGATTTTAATGCCCCGACTATGTGCTCACGGTGATGGCATAAGTCTCCTAATATACAACAGTCTTCCTTCTTCTGGTTGTAGCACTTCAATGCGGAAGAGACGGCGAACTGATTAGGCCTTGTTATCTCTTAACTTGAATGAATGTTGGTAATATTTTCACAGAGTTTTGGCTATGAAGAAAATGAATTTTATGTCTAAGTTTTCATTCGGGGTTGTTTATTTTATAGGCATAACAATGGTAGAGTTGTATCATTTGAGAGATAGAAGTTGGGAACTGATGTCTTTCCTGTTGGCCAAACTGATGCAATGTTCCATGTTCGAGCTGAACTTTTCTGTTTAATTTGATTCAAAAATACAAATGTTGAGCTGGCCCAAAAATATTAATATTGAGTCGGCCCAAGCCCAAGCCTCAAGCCTCAAGCCACAAGTCAACCGAGCCGGCCGGCCGCCGGCGGCAAAGACGCGCGCTGTGGGGTTACAACCAACAAGCATCTATGTCCTCCTCCTTCACAAAATTCGCTTAACCCTTGGGCGCTTACCTCTAAGTGTCACACTACTTCTTAAGTAGTGATTTCACTTGAGTCTCATTACCTATGTGGGAATAAATGGAACACATTTCCATTACACCACCCACATAAAATCACTCTAACTTTAGGCATTAATTTCTCATTACCCGATATCGGAATTTAGTTATTCAAAAGCCTAACATCACCTACTGTCTTAGTAGTTTCCAAAAATTCTTTTAGCTCCCGGAAATTCATTCCTTAACATCATCGAAATTGAGGCTAAAGTGGATTGTTCGCCACTTGTTCCAAAACTCAATTTTAGCTAAAAACTCGAACAATCCCCCATATGAATGAAAATTGATGCATATGTTATGAAGACTAAGACTCGAGATAACAAACAGAGCTCTATTGCATCAAAGTAGGTGGTTTGTCGCCTTGAACCTTCCTTAGTAAAATACCATCGGACATACTCGGATAAGCGTTGAACTAGGTCTTGAATCGCTCAGGCTTTGGTGCATTCTGAACAATGATATCAACATAATGTACATCCTGGCCTTCTCGGTTCTCATGGTTGCGTCCATTTTGGCCCCGGAACACCTTGGCTTCAAAAAGTGTGTTAGATAATTCACCCTCAAATTCTCATGGCGGCCCCATTTCCACTTACATAGTGACCTCCTATAAAGAGTATCTCTTTGTTAGAAATCATCGTGAGAACGATCGAATTCAAAATTTTGATTTCCTTTTCCCAAGATCGACTTCGCTTAAGCAACAAATATATTAAGTTAGTATACGGTGGTTACACTTGCTTGATCTAAAAGATCAACACTTTGACCGCTCTACGAGAGTAGTAGTGCACGAGCCGCCCACGTGTCCTCGCCTCTATCAATATCCACACGAGCACCTCGACGGAATCCTCCTAGCTACTAGAAAAATCCGGTTGCTAGACCGGCCTTTCTCTCTCTCTAAATCTCTTTCTAAACTCTCAAATTATTTTGTAAATTAGAACTCTTCTAATCATGATGTCTAAAATCATGCTAATCAAACTCCTTTCTTATATATAGTGTGTGGCGCCCACTTATCATTCTCAATTTAATTGGAAGAAGAACTTCCCTAGTAGATTAATGAGAAAGAGAACCTTTTACTTGTAAAAATAAAGAAAATAGATATTCTAGATTTATCTAATTTAATATTCAATATTTTATATTTAAATAAATTTTCAAAATATATAATGATGATATCTTATATTGAATATATCTTTATCTTATTACCATAAATCAATTTATGTAAATCTATTAATATCTAATATTAATATATGGTAATATATCATTAATTAAATTCATGACTCCAAGTGTATCATATATATTCTCAAGACCTACTCCCCATATTGCCACAAATGTATTTTTGTATTTTTGGTTATTTCCTTGTAACTGAGGGTCAAAACGGTAATTGTCTATGTCTTTTGCCCTAAGTATAAAAGGAATAGAGTTGTATGAGAATAAGCAATACGACACACAATAAGAAAACGGGAAATGCTGCCGCTCCGATTTCAAGGGTTGCAGCTCCCATTTTAGGGTTCTTCCCCTTTCGATTTCGCATTTATTTTCTTTCATCTGTTTGTTTTTTTTGATCATTCTCCTTTGGATCGAAGGTTCTTGAAGATATGGCTGATCGGAACATGTGTAAACTTCCTTCACTAGGTCTTGCTCCAGCTGGATACAAAATATGGGACGAGAAGGGTCGCAGTGAAATTGTTCAAATAATCGTAACATACGACGGACGCATGGTGCGTTCCTTACAATTTCTCTATTCTGAAGGAGGAAACTTGGTTTTATCTAATGTATTTGGAGATAATCGTGGTACCGGCTGCTTTCAAGTTGTGAGTCTATACTCTTTTCCACGGCATTTTTCTTTTATTGAATTCCTTCAGGGAGGATATCTTTACATATATAATTTAGTTAATATTGCTTTGCAAATATGTACCTTTTGACCGGTGTTCTAAAAGACACTAGGCGGTAGTCGGGCGGACTCGGGACGTCTGGCACAGGCCCTGTTTTAGTTAATATTGCCTTGCAAAAGGTATGTACTTTTTGACTAGTGTTCTAAAAAATGGTAGGCGGTAGTCGGGTGTTACTTTTTGACCAGTGTTTCCAGGTCGCCTAAAGCCTGCCCGGAAACTTGCCTAGGAGCAAACTGCCTAGATATGGCCGGCTGGGGTAAAATCGAGACGGGCAGGGACCGCCTAGCGTCTAGATGCCGGTTAGGTGGCCGCCTGGACCGATTTTTAGAACATTGCTTTTGACGTCATAGGGTAACATCATCAAAGTGTCTTATATATTTTGGGATTTGTTTCATATGCACAGGTGAAGTTTAACTATCCTTCTGAGTTCATCACTTGCGTTAGCGGTTTATATGGTGGTTTTTCTCGTGGTGACAGTAGCGTAAAATCTATTAAATTTACCACAAATTTGGGAACATATGGCCCTTTTGGTGAGACTTCGGCTGTGGTTTTGTTCGGGCAAGGGTACAGATTTTCCTTTGGAGAAGAACGTGTTTTTGGTGGATTTCATGGCTTTGCAGATCCCAGAGGAAACGGCATAACTCTTGGTGTGTATTTGAAGCTGCCCACCACTCTCAATGTCGTAGATCAAAATGCTGTTGCTTCTAGCAGCAGGAGGAGGAACTGAAATTAAGCTTGTCCACAGGCCTCTAGTTCATCTGATGATGATTGCCTTGCAAGCGAAGTACGGTTAATGAGGATATATATATATACTGTAATCTGTAAGGAAATCAACCGGAAGAAGATATTATTTTACTTGCTTTCATTTTGCTCTGTATTTCATGATGAATGAGTTGGAATGAATTGTTTTTATCATTTGATGATTCTTTTAGGTGTTCTGAATACTTGCTCTCCATTAAGTTCATGGTGTCTTTTTTTTTTCTTTTTGTTGGATTAATTAGGCAAGTAGGTTTCAAGGAAAACGTAGAGAGAATGAAAAGAAAGAAAGAAAAAAAGTATATTAGGATTAAGAGTACAACTTTTTTTTTTTTTTTTTTTTTTTTTTGAGAACATTAAGAGTACAACTTGAAACGAAAAGACATAGGTGATAGGACATGACGGAGAATATATATGGTATATATCCATGATCATCATGATATCTTCAATGTCATAAAGAATTCAATTTTATTCATATTTATATTCCTCCTTCCTTATTATGTTGAGTTTTGTGCACTATTACACAATTTTTGACACAATTGAGGGCAAAATCAGAGTAAATATTTTTTTTTTGAGAAAAAGAATAATTATATAATTTCATAATGTTTATGAAGGTGTTTGATGGTATTAATATCATACACCAAATGCAGCTTGCATTCCTTACAATTTCTCTATTCTGAAGAAGGAAACTTACTTTTATCTGATTTATTTGGAGATAATTATGGTTCCAGCTTCAACTCTTTTTCAGGGCATCTTTATCTTGAATATATTCCTTAAGGGAGGATCTTTACATATATAGAGATACATTTAGGGGGTTTTATTTACACCATACCGATTTTACTGGTGCGTAGTACAATTGATCATATGAAAGTCGAATTTTGATTCCAAAACCAATAAAATGATATGATTGCAAATGATAGCCCCTTACATTTTACCGCACTGTATTTCTTTTCTGTTTGAGTAGAAGCCTCAAACGTAGTACGTACTAATGAAACATCCTTTTACATTTTAATATTTTCAACCCTATTTTTTAGTTAATATATTGCCTTGCAAGTATGTACCTTTTTGTATTGATATGAGGTATAAAGTATACATCATCAAAGTCTCTTATATGTTTTGGGATTTGTTTCATATGCATTTTCAGGTGAAGTTCAACTATCCTTCGGAGTACATCACTTGCGTCCTAGATATGTAGGACCTTTTGTGATCTTAGCTAAAGTGGGACCTTTAGCTTATCAGTTGGAGTTGTCACAATCCTTGTCAAGAGTCCACAATGTATTTCATGTGTCAATGCTTAAGAAGTGTTTGACTGATGTTGATGCCGAGGCAAACATTGACCTTGAAATGGTGGAAGAAAACCTCACTTATGAAGAAGAGCCAGTTCGTATCTTAGAACGGAAAGTGAAGCAAGACAAAGGTGCAGATGTTCAGCTAGTGTTGGTTCAATGGAGTAACCATACACCCGAAGAGGCAACATGAGAGAAAGAAGATGACATGATCGACGAGTTTCCAGACTTCAAGCATCTCCCAAGTATGTTCAGTTTCGAGGACGAAACTTTTTTTAAGGGGGAAGGGATGTAATATCCCGAAAATTTAAGAAGGGTAAAACAAGAAATGGAATTTATTTTATATTTTCCTATTTTATTTTATTTTTAACCTAAAAGATTATTCTTAAAAAAAAAGGGGATTAAAAGGATTTATAATTAAATGAATTAATTAAATGGGTATAAAAGGAAATTATTCCCCTAAATCCCCATTACTTCTATCACGTTTATTTTTCTCGAAAATTGGGAGGAGGTCACGCACATAGAAAGAAAAAAAATAATTTTTCGGACACTCTTTTCCAAATTCGGGGTTAACGGTTGATCTTCGTGCACTTATAAGTAGAAGAAATTGATCACCGCGAGGAGAGCGATCGCTTCGATACCACCACCGCTCTTTTTTCGGTAAGTTTTCCTTTCTAGTCCTAATTATAGATCCGTTTGTTCTTAAGAAAAATCTGAGATTTTGGTGAATTAGAGGATTGACTATTCGTAGTTTGTCGCTTTAATTATCGTAGGATATTCGTAGAGCGTTGGTTCGAGAATTCAAGGCTTTGCTTTCAATTTTCGATTGAATTTGTTATCAAATTGCTAAAAGGTAAGAGGGTGTTCTTAAACGGATAAATTGGTGTTTTAATTACGTTTTTATGTTATTAGATATGTTTTTGGTGTTGTGTAATCGATAAACCATTCAGGTTGGTTGAATTATGTGTACCGAATATAAAGTTGGTACAATAGTGTTGACGGAGCCACTCTGTTTTCATAGTTTTTGCATTTACAGCAAACATGGTATATATGCCAAGCTAAGCTATTTGATGTATTTGTTTGTTTTTATTATATTTAATCGTTGCCGGCGCTGAGAGCACCAAATTCCCAGCAGATATATAAATTTGCCGAGGCTTTGAGTGAAAAGAAAAGGGGAACTATTATTTATTATGTTGTTTCCATAAAATAAAAGACAATGATGATGATAATAATGATAATAATTAAGAATAATGATAATAATAATAATAATAATAATAATAATAATAATAATAATGATATGCAACGGTGGTATTTATTTACCTAAATATTATTTCATGTGTTATGGTTTGGTATGTATGTTCACCATGGAACATTATATGTTAATTCTGAATGTCTAACTACGCCTTCCAGTAGCCTTCGCTCTCGCACCACAACCGAGACCTCTGCGGGGAGAAGGTGGGAGCACCTGGAAGGTGTTGTTTAGGCCTTGTGGGACATTGACTTAGTAGTCCTCGATCCTTTTACAATGTCTTGGAGTCTTGTAATTAGAATGTCCAGGACTAGAATTCCTTAAAGCCTTTTTTATGTGAATGAATCGTGGTTAGAACGTAACTCGTAAATACATATATGGTTGTCTAAAAAGCTAAAAACATCATTATCATTGGTGAGGCGTCTATTTCTTCTTAGCATGGGACTATTACACTCCTCTACTTGGTAAGGGGCGCGTGTAACTCCCACACGGGGACCTAAGCCCGTGCCCTCGAGGTGCTTACCGTGTTATGTGCATTGTTCATCGCGTGCACAAAGGTCCTTTGATATTGACGTAACAAACTTACTTGTGCAAGGATGTACTATGTGATCTAGTAGAGGAGAGTGTGATCTCAATTACAACCTATGTGGTAGTGTTTGTAGACTTTATTCGATGAATGTTATGTGTATGTATAATAATATTGCGTGTAACTGCTTTTCTACCCTTTACTAAGACGTAAAGACTTACCCTTCTCTTTCTTTTGCCCCCACCCGAGAAGGTGATTATCGGGATGACAATGAGTATGGTTACGACGACTGTAATGACGGAGCTGAAGTTTAAGCTCAAGATGACGACTTTTATTTTATGCCTTTCTTTTTTTTAAACAGTGTCGAGAGACGATTTCTAGTATCTTTTCAGTTCATTGGGATGTAATAAAGTAAACAACATTTATTTCGTTGTTTTGTCGTTTCGCCTTCCTAGACGTAGATTTTGGGACTTGTTGATCCTTCTGATTGTCTTTTGACTTTCTTTCCGAGTAATTTTTTAGATTTAATTTACTCCGCTTTTACTCTGATTAAATTGTTACGAGGCTTATGTATATATTAATTTTGATTTATTAAAAGTTAATATATGCATGCCGGGCGTTCTTGACGGATAAGTATTCTAGATCCTAATCAGGCGTCACACATATGGATGGATTGGTTTCTAATTTTGATGATCACTCTGATTAGGGACTTCCTTTGCAATTAAATATACAATAATTCCTGGACTAACTTTGACAGCTCCCATGTTTCCACGAGAAAGGTTGTCCTAAAAGAAGAGATGAAGTCTGGAGTTGGCTAATGTTATTATTGTACACCTTCGAACCAAAAAGACGTGATCTTTTTTCATTTATGAATGTAAAATTTGTCATACCACAATTGTTGCGCGATATGAATCCTTCAATAATCGAAGGGCAGCAAGAGACCCTATGTGTAACACCCCAAATTATTGGGTTGTAGCAGGATATATAAGATACTATATTTGGTTATATTATTTACAATGCATAGTTATAAAATAAACAAATTAAACATATCAGAAATTCCATTATTTTATTTTCGTTTGTAAATAATCAGAATAATAGATATATATATATGTATATACACATGTATACAGATATATATTATATATATATATATATATATATATATATATATATATATATATATATATATATACGCACACACGTCTAACTCTTTCTCCTTTTTCTTTCAAAATAATGATTACACGTCTATCTCCTTTCTTTTTCAAAAAAATAATGATTAGGTTTGTATATATATACATACGTCTATATCTCTTTCTTTTTCAAACATAATGATTAGGTTAAAAGTGATAGGCCGCACCGCATGTGGTTGAGATTTTTTTTTTTTTTTGAAGATAATTTGTAACAAATTATGTGTTTAACTTAAGGATAAAGTGTAGATTGATACATTAACCAAAAATATCAAATTAAGAGATAAGAGATAAGAGATAAGTTGTTAAATCAAAAATTCAAATATTTAAATTAGGACCTATCCATGTAGGCTTAGTAGTATAAATAGGACATTGGACCTAGAGGTGGCCAAACCGAAACCGAACCGGCGGTTCGAACCGAACCGGCGGTTTTGAACCGGCGGTTCATCAAACCGCCGTGGTTCGAAAACCACGGTTTGCGGTTTGCGCCGGTTTGTGTTATTGGTAACCGAACCGAACCGAACCGCCCGGTTCAAACCGGATGACCGAACCGGTAAAACCGCCGAACCGGACCGAACCGGAACCGCCGGTTTAACTGCCCAACAGTTTTTTTTTTTTTTTTTTTTTTTTTTTTTTTTCTGATGCATGTAAATAAAAACAATTTATAAACCATAAAAAAACTATAAACCATAAAAAAATTGTACAAATAAACCATAAAAACTATAAATTAAAAAAACCTAAAAATTATAAACCTAAAAATACTATAAAATTATATACTAACCTAAAAACCATATACAAACCTAAAAATTATATGAAACTATGTAATACAAACACATAAGAAAGTACTATAAAATACTACAATAACAAACTATAAAAAAACTATAACAAACTATAAAAAAAAACTATAAGAAACTATAAAACAACATTTATAATCAAAGTATACTTAAAACCTACTTAAATAACTATAAAAATCATTACAAAGAAACTATAAAAGACTAAAAACATAAACAATTAGAACTACATTCGCTTTGATTTTTTATATGTGTTGTCATCCGACACGATTACACATAAAAAAATACGTAAAGTAGATTAATTACTCTGTGACAAAGCGTTGAAAAGATAACACAATTTACATATAAGAAAAACAACATAATTTTTTAAAATAACATTATTTACATATAAATAAAATAACACAATATTAATATTATTTTAAAACCGAATAGAAATCTATTTAAAATAATATATATATTACATTCGCTTTAATAATTATAATTAAAATAATAATAATTTGTTATTGTAGTGAAAATAATAAGTGTTATATAAAAATGAAAAGAAAAAAATGAAATTTTAAAACCGTGGCGGAACCGTGATCTCGAACCGTGATCTCGAACCGAGCAAACCGAGCAAACCGGGCAAACCGAACCGCCCAAACCGCAAACGGCGGTTTTGAATAGATAAACCGCCGGTTTTTTCAAACCGGCGGTTCAATCAAACCGGCTGATTCATCAAACCGGCGGTTAGAAAAACCGGCGGTTACACCATTTGGCCACCTCTAATTGGACCTGACTTCATAGCACACAAAGAGAAAAGGAAAAAAAAAAAAGTAACTCTTCTCCAGAAGCAGACGGTAGCGGGAGGAATAGCTGGAGTAGGATTGTTGACTGTGAATTCCATTTATATTTTTTTTTTACTGTGTCTTTGTGCCACTCATTAATTATTTTTTTTTAACCTTCTAAGCATGCAAATTATGCAATGCAACTGTGTGTGTATATATGTAAATATATATTAACAATTCGTTGATTGTGTTGTTTACATGACTATATTGTTTTAATTGTGTTAATCTAATCATCCTTTTTTTTTTTATTCAATCCACATGCATGTTGATATGCAGTACGTAACCTTTTGCCATGATTTCAAAGGCACTAATGCTCCAAATCTTTTACCTTTTCGGTTTAATAACGGGCTTTAACCTATAGATAGCGTTATCAATAATTTTTAGTTATTACTTTAATTTATTGTTTTATTTGTGAAATGCATTTTGATACATCCTTCACACTACTATGATTTTGTAAGAAGCCATCAAAGAAAATTCTTTATGCATTTATTTTCGGGACTTTGAGATTTCAATTTTTTTTTATTTTAAAAAAATAATAATAATGTAGCTAGGTTGTTTTGATACCATATACCCAAACGTTCGGTCAGTAAATCCTTATGATCTATATTTTCCTTTAAGAAAAAAAAAGGATAATGTATGTTTTCCGTTGTTTCAAGTAATACATATATATAGTGAAGTCTCAAAAGGCACTAGTTTAAAATATGAAAATGTAGTTTTTTTTTTGTACTCAAGGATTCTATAGTGAAATATATATATATTAGTCGGATCCATAACTCCAAGTTTTCCCTTTGAATAGACTAATATATTTGATGCAGAAAGTAACAACTCGTTTGGTCACAAGTAACAATTCGTTCCAATTTGTTAATAATTTATTAATATTACGATACATAATTCGATTGTCTGACTATTATAAGAACAGGTTTATTTTATGACACTAGCCATTTTGATCGATCATCTTTGACAATTATATAATTATTTTCATGTACTAATTATTCTCCTCACTACTTTGAGAAACCCAAAATATATTTTAGGGAGGATGTAAATTTTAATAGGTACCTCGTTCAGATTTTGCAATAAGTGTTTATATATATATAACACTAACTCTTATTTGAATAAGAAATGTCATTTCGATCTTATAAAGTTAGGTTTGACATACACACCTGTCATCTTAAAATTTATGAGGAGGTCGTCATGCTAACCAATTCTTGTTCCTACTTAATGCGAAACTCTCAGCGACTAGGTGAGTTTTGGGCCATTGCACCGCAGAACGGCTAGTCATCGGTCTCGGGGCCTCTTGACCTTGGCTCATCGACAGTCCTAGATAAATGGTACCTAGATTCCCCAATGTTCCATGTGCATGGCCGGGAAAGCAAGGGCCGACGGCTATGTCATGGTCCAGAGGGCAATGGGGTTGGCTGAAGCCTTTTGGGAGGTTCACTAGGTGACAGTCTGAACCCTTTCCCTGACAATCGGCCGGAATTGTCAGGCAATAGCTTGCTTGCTTGTGAAGTGCGGTAGAAAACATGTTGGAGTAGGGTGGTAATGACTCATCGGCTAAGGTAAACCGGTGTCAGACTTGAGTACGCCTAATTTCAAGAAAATTGCTTTATATTCCTTGCAAATATCATGTTTTTGCCGTGTTCTAACAACTTGATTAAGTGCGGTAAGGAAAAAACCTTTGTTGTAACATGTAACGCTTTTGTAACTATTATTTTTGTATATAAAGATTCACGGGCACACACCGAACTCACTCTGGCTATTTTTACCTCACGTTTGTGAAATGTTTTTTTAGGCTTAGAGGAAAATACCAGGGTGGTGAGGTAAGCGAGTAACTTTGGAGGCGGTTACGGGAGGAAGTAGGCGAGGAGTTGATGTGGACTGACGAACAGTGTCAAGCTTTTATTTTTTAATTTTTTTTTTCAACTCCTTGGAGTTTTCATGTTTCCGTTGTAATAAGAGTTGACGATGTTCTTCCATTTTGGAGTCGTGACATTTTATTTTATTTCTGGATTTAGTAATGTTGAATAAAGATCTAGTTCCCTCAATATTTTCTTGAGAATTTAGTACTTGGGCGGTGGATCGCCGGCTTGTCCCTTGACCAGACCCCAGTGGACCCTAGGGGTCGGGGATAGGCCTATTACACTATGTAACCGGCCGGCACCTCCAGTTACTAAGACATGTGTAACTCCAGGTTCGTGCTTGGAAAACTGAAAATTTTCTTCAAGTGAGATGTGTATAAACAACCTTCTATAACAATATATGAAAAACTTGAATCTAATAAAACACGAAATCACATGCAATGTCGTCACACTCAGCTAGAAAGGCCGGTATGTATCATTCAGAGTGTTGATTACACTGGCCAATGCTAAAGATGTTGAATGTTATAAATAAACTTATGCATACATGTACTTAAAAATAGGACAAGTGTACCTTGAAAGAGCTACTTAAAGCTAGGAGATCTCTTTAAGAATATGATGAACAAAGTGACTATGCCAACAGCCAAAACGAGCTTTTTAGGAAACTCGCTCTTTCTTCTTGATTCCATAAAATCCATTAACTGCAAGTGAAAACAAATATTTCAGCATCAGCAAACCGATCTTCCCTCGTAAAATCGAACAACACCGTAAAGTAGTTTGATAGAGGATCTCACATCTAGACCAGAACAACCCCACAAGCTTAGTTTCTTCAATCGATTGTGTTTGATAATGGGTTATCAGCATTCAGCATGTCGGCATACAAACATATTCACAAACATGAATTCAGCAAAGGTCCTCATTTTCCTTAAAAGTCTCAGCATGAGCTTTTCTCGGGAAGAAGCATGTGGGAACATTGCTAAGAAAATGTATTCAAACTGCTCTGAAGTAGGCCAAAGCGATATTACTTCATCAAATAAATCATGGACAGCCATCTTTCTGACACGAACATATTACAATAGATAGATATCCAATATCAATAGAAACTCCAGGGTCATTCTCTACATTTTCTTTTAATTGAGTTCTTATTAAGGCACTAACAACATGTGTCAAGATTAAAAGAAAGGTTAAATTAAGTGAAAATAACTGAAGTACAAAACATTATGTAAATTGTCGGGTCGTAAAAAGTACGTACATATTCAAATTTATTTTATATGACAAACAAAAAAAGTGAGGAGATCCTTTGGTTAAACATATTCTTCTTTTTCTCTATGTAACAAAGGGCATAAAGAGGTTGTCTCAATGATCCATAGATTTACCAAAGCACTGAGACAACATATTTATCAATACAAGTAAAAAAAATTAACATGAATGTAAATTAAGAATGCTAATCGTCTTTAGAGTAATTATAGGTGTATCAATCAAGTAAATGGTGAAGTTGCATTAAAAGAGAAACAAAATGCTCTCCCAAATTCAAAAAACATACAATAACAAAAAAACAAGAGATTATTTTTTAATAACTATTTATTTACGGGATATTCATATTCTCTTGATTTATCATATCTTAATAATATATGCATTATAACATTATATATTGTTAATTTATCAAATTTAATCAAAACACGTGCGAATGCACGTGCATTTTGCTAGTGTGTGTGTGTGTATATATATATATATATATATATATATATATATATATATATATGTGTGTGTGTGTGTGTGTGTGTGTGTAATCTCTAAGCAAATGATCTGACGAAGTAGATTTTATTTTAGTTGCTTTCATTTTGCTTTGTTATTTCATGATGAATGAGTTGGAATGAATTGTTTTTTTATCATTTGATGATTCTTCATCATCTCCACCATATTTTTTTTCTTCATAATTATCCTCATCAAATCCCACTAAAATAAAGGGGGAAAAAAGCATCTTTGGGTTGTAAACCAAGATTTGGATGGATCAAACAATGAAACAAAAAACCCAAATTGAAAATATTGGGGTTCCAAACAAATTGAATTAGAATGTAAAATCGTGATTTAATTCTTCAATCTACTTCTAAATATAATTTTTTTTCGATCCATTGTTGTCCAAAAGCCTCTTTGAATCTTTAAAATTGTATTTTGAAAATTTATTAAGAAAATAGCAATATGAGTTTGGTGATATTAAAATAGGTTTAGGTTTGAAGATGAAGATGAAAAAGATAGAAAAATGGGTTTGGTGATAGAAAAATTGATTTGGGCTTAAAGATGACGATGAAGATGAAGATGAAGATAGAAAAATGAGTTTGGTGATAGAAAAATTGATTTGGGCTTAAAGATGACGATGAAGATGAAGATGAAGATAGAAAAATGAGTTTGGTGATAGGAAAATTGATTTGCATTTGAAGATGAATAAGATAGAAAAATGGTTTGGTGATATTAAAATTGATTTGAGTTTGAAGATGAAGAAGATGAGTAGGAAAATTTATTTGCGTGATAGGAAAATTTATTTGCATTTGAAGATGAATAAGATAGAAAAATGGTTTGGTGATATTAAAATTGATTTGAGTTTGAAGATGAAGAAGATAGAAAAATGGTGATAGGAAAATTTATTTGCGTTTGAAAATGAAGAAGATAGAAATATGGGTTTTGTAATACGAAAATTGATTTGAGTTTGAAGATGAAAAAGATAGGAAAATGAGTTTGGTGATAGGAAAATTGAGTTGAGTTTAAAGAAGAAGAGAAGATAGAAAAATGAGTTTGGTGATAGAAAATTTGGTTTGGGCTTGAAGATGAAAAGATGAATATGGTTTTTTTTTTTTCCTTTTCATAAATTTTAAAAGTTTGGCGGAAGATATGATATTATAAAATTTTAGTGTGGGTAAAAAATGCTTAAGAATAGTTTTAGAGGTAGATTTTAAATTTTCGAAATACTAGGTGTGGTGCAACAAGTAAATGTCATATTTTTTTCAATAAGTGTGGTGCAGTGATATAGATTTAATGTGGTACGAAAAAAAAAAAAAATTCCGGTTACTTCCTTGTAATTAGCTGGAGAAATGAGGGGTAAAACAGTAAGTGTATATATGTCTTGTATAAAAGGATATAGTAGTCTGAGAATAAGCAAGATGACATAATAAAATAACGGGAAACGCTGCTGCTCCCATTTCAAGGGCTGCAGCTCCGATTTTAGGGTTCTTCCCCTCCTTTCCCCTTTCGATTTCGCATTTATTTTCTTTCATATGTTTGTTTTTTTTTTTGTTGAATCGAAGGTTCTTGACAATATGGGTGATCGGAACATGTGTAAATTTCCTTCAGTAGGTTCTACTACAGCTGCAACACGCCAAATATGGGATGAGAAGGGTCGCAGTGAAATTGTTCAAATAATCATTACATACACCAAAAACAGTGTGCGTTCCTTACGATTTCTCTATAATGAAGAAGGAAACTTGGTTTTATCTGATGTATTTGGTGATAGGCATGGTACCAGCTGCTTTGAAATTGTGAGTCTAGTCTTTTCCACGGCATCTTTTTATATTGAATTCCTTAATCCTTAAGGGAGGATCTTTACATAGGGATACGTTTAGGGGATTTTTTTTTTTGCACCACAGTAATTTTGTCGGTACACCTTATTAGAATTGACACGTTGTGAAAGTAGATTCTTGATTCTAAAACCCATAGATGTGTTTTAAAATCGGTTATGTTAAAATAGTGTGGTGGTGCACCGGTAGACGGATGGGTGCAATATATGAAACATCCTTTTACATTTTAGTATTTTCAACCCTGTTTTAGTTAATCTTGCCTTTGACGTCATATGGTATTGATATGAGGTATAAAACATCATCAAATCAAAGTCTCTTATATATATATTTTGGGATTTGTTTCATATGTGTGCATGCAGGTGAAGTTTAACTATCCTTCGGAGTACATCACTTGCGTCAGCGGTTTATATAATCAGAGTGATGGTGTGGTGTCTATTAAATTTACAACAAATTTGGGAACATATGGCCCTTTTGGTCACACTGACACTTCGGCTGCCGATTCCGATGTCTTTTCGTACCCGAAAGAGTACAGATTTTCTTTTGGAGAACAACGTGTTTTTGGTGGATTTCATGGCTCTACAGATCCCAGTTGTTACGGCATATCTTGTATTGGGGTGTATGTGAAGCTGCCCACCACCCTCAATGTCGTAGATCAAAATGACGTTGCTGTTTAATTTAGGATGAGGAATTCAAAGGTTGAAAATGAAGAATGATAATGTCTTTTAACGTTCTGCTGCGATTTTATGTATGTAATCTCTAATCAAATGAAACGGAAGAAGATTTTATATTAGTCTTTGCTTTCATTTTGCTTTGTTATTTCATGATGAATGAGTTGGAATAAATTGTTTTTTATCATTTGATTCTCTTTAGGTGTTCTCAGTAATTATCCTCCATCAAGTTCATAACTAAATATCAAGATAATAATTAGACTGAACTTGTAAATCGATTCATAACTTCATGGATAACGTTACATGCTGCACATTGCCAAATTGAGGACTCCGGTGCCCCCGGGTTAAGAATTTCCCCCATGCTTAGAAAATATAGTCAACATCTGATATTCATCAATTTTCTAAATACAAAGCTGAAGTAAAAGCTGCTCTATTTCAACATGGGGTACCAGTTACTTGCCCATTTTCTAGTCTGTACTTTGGCAGAGATATCAATTGGCAGAAAATTAAGAATTAAGTAGTGATAGACACACTCTATGGACAACATTACAGCTAGGAATCTAAAGAAAAAAGACTCATTCATGTATTGCACAATAGTCTTTCTACAACTATGCATGCTGCCTCTCATCTAACACAACTTTAATCCAACAAGAATCAATAATGATCTCATCTAACACAACTTTAATCCAACAAGAATCGTTGAGCAATCATTGGTTCTCACGCATCAATTAATGAGCCTCACCGTCATCTAAACCGACCCTTTAGACGACGGCTGTGGTTGAGAGGGTTTCTGCCAAAACAACAATCCCCACTAAGAAATTTATAGCAAGTTTGAAGAAAAAAAATAATATATATAAATTACGCATCCCTACGATCTGGCTATTTTAAATGCATTTTCTCCAATAGCACCTCCATAATTTGTAGCTCACTTTCGAAGTGTAAATTAAGCAATGTTGGCCAAAAAGGCGATCACCTCTCAAGCTAAATCTATACTCTCAAGGATCATTGTCACGTTAACAATATCCCAATTGAAAGATGAGAGCAAGCATCATCACCTCTAGTTGTACTGCATTACGCGGTTGAGTACTCTAAGTGTGGCTTCATTGCTGCCTTTTCCTGCCTTTTCCTGCACACATATCCACATATCAGTAAATAAAAAGGTATGGATCTGAACCATCTATACTAACAATAACAAATCTAACAGCAAGCATCCCATCATCAGAATCAAAGACAAATAAAAGTCGGGTCAGGTTCGTACAAGTAGTTAAACAACTTTCTCAAATAAAGCTAACAGATTTGCTACATTCTGGATGATCTTCAAACAGGACAAATACAAACATCTCTCACACAAGATACATGCTATACCGCAATTAAAGTTTAATTCTTTGGACATTGGGCGAAATGGGTGGTGGACTTTTAGATTCTTACATGAAAAAGCAAAATAAACCTCCTCATTCTTCAAGAATCAAGATATAATCCAAGGTTGCCCACTAATGTTTAAATGTAATAACATTTAATGAACAGCCAAAAACAAATATGCAAAGACGAATAAAACAAACTAAAGAGATTAGATTTACTTATCAAGCAACTTAATAAGTGATTGTGGCCGATCATATCCCTCTTTCTTTTCTTGCTGATTTTGTTTTCCAGAATGCCTTGATTCTGGTTTCCAAGAAGCATTAGCCAGTGATTCACCCAATAATTCAGCAATGTCTGTTGCCATTGTCTCCACCCTGTTTGTATACGGGAACTTTTCCCGTTCAAAATGATTAGATAACCACAGATACATGGATAACACCTGGTGCTTTGTCTCAAGATCCAGTAACTCAGAATCGTTACGGGCAGAACATTTTGGTATTCCCATTGCAACGTTAACCGGTAGCTGTTGGGCATATAATGATGCAAACTTCATGAGATGATATATTGCCTTTGGATCTCGGATATTAACGGGAGCAAAACAAAAATTGAAACGCTCTTCCAGTGACAATCCTTCCACTTTCTCTAGCATATAAGCAATTTTCTTAACATGATTATGGTGGCACAAGAAGTATGAACCATCTAGCCTGCAATTTGCAGAGAACTTTTCAAGCAGTTCAGGAAAATTTACATTTGCAAGCTGACTCATGAATAACTCGACTTGTTCAAAGAAAGGAAAGAGACCAACTTTCTTAACTTCATCAAATGGGATCTTCAAGCACTGAATCAGATAATCCAGATCTTCAAGATTTAAGGCGGTCACAAGTCCTTCTGGATACCGGCTTCCTCTTCGACCTGCTCTACCTGCTATCTGCTTCACCTGGGAAGCAGGAACTGGGACAATCTTATCACCATTATACTTTGACAGATTATAAAAAACGATCCTTCTAATATTCAGATTCAAACCCATGCCAACTGCATCACTGGCAACTAAGATGTCATAGTCTGTGTTTTCATCATTAAACAAATTGGCTTGCTGCCGGCGAGTCTCTGGAGGCAAGGCACCATATATAACACAACAACGGTGATTGGTGTGCTTCTCAATAACTAATTTTACTTCAAATATTTCCCTACGTGAAAAAGCAACAATGCAGTCCCCGGATTTCACATTTTTTAGATCTCCCAGAAGGGTTTTTGCCTCAACAACCAGTGGCTTGAATCTATCATAGTGTTGCTCAACCAACTCATCTCCGGTATCATTACAAATTTTCCTAACAATGTTGAGAACACTGGGATCTCCACATAAATGAATCTCATCAGCTTTCAAACCGAGCAAAGCCCTCGTCCAAGCATAGCCTCTAGAGGGATCTGCCATCATCTGGATTTCATCAATCACAGCCACATCATACAACTCATCCACCGAGACCATCTCAACAGTACAAGCTACATGATCTGAAAATGGAACATATTTCTTTTCTTGGCCAGTAAGTAGGCTACAGTATACCCCTAATCCGTTAACCTTATCAAAAACTTCCATAGCCAACAACCTAAGAGGACTACAATAAATACCCTTCTTTGCTTCCATAAACCTTTGCAACGCATTATAAGTCTTTCCACTATTAGTTGGACCACAATGATATATAATTTTCCGTTTCATGGCCCTAGCAAAAGGAAACCAAGTATGAGGGTTCGTCATATCCGCATAATCAACCATACTCCTGAACCGTTTAATTTCATCAGGAAACTCTTCCATACAAAACTCAACAAAAATAGGAAACAAAAACTTATCAGCTTCTATACCAGGTCCCAATGAAACCAAGTGTTTCACAACATCCCTTTTACACTTCTTAAAGAAAAAATTACGAAACTTATGCGCAGCAGTAGGAAAGAAAGAAGCACTTATATACACAGCTAAAGACTGGTTCGAAGCCCAAGCAGACTTTGAAAAGGCACTAAATACCTCTTGCATAACATCCCAATCTTCCCGAATTTGATTCTCACTTTTCTCAGCTTCCCTAAGCTCCTTATAAATCTCTACCGGATCCCGGATCAATACCCTTTTTTGCCCCAAATCAGGAATATTGGCTTCATTTCCACCCAATTCAAAATTATTACTTCTCGCTTCTTTCCCACCCAATTCAAAATTATTACTTGTGGCTTCTGTGGACTCTGATTCAAGGATTGCATTTGATTTCGAACTGGGACTTTCACTTTTTGCTAGAGTCGAAAAGCGGTGAGGAAAAGAACCCAAAAAGCTGTAATTCAAGGTCTTTGTCAAACGGGTTCGGAATCGTGGTGGGTTAGCAAAATTGGAAACAGGGGAAGGGTCAAGTTTGCATTTTGATGAGATTGAATGGATAAATCTGGTGGAAAACAGTTTCTTTGAGGAAAAAATTCGAAGGAGATGAACTGCAGGCCCTCTAGCCATCACCAGATGAGGATAGATTTGAATAGCTGAATAACGATTCAACAACGTTGCGTTATATCCATTTAGCTAATTGAGGGGGGAAAAAAATCGCCTGATGGTTGAGTGCGGATAAAGAAGCCTGAGAAGCAGAGTAAACAAAGGGAAAGGTATCGTGGAGGATTAATTGATATGTAGAGAAAAAAGGGTTGACAGCAGCAGAGCAAATTCAGGGAAATGAACGGTAACGGATCGGAGCTAAAAACCCTAAAACCCTAAAACCCTAAAACCTTTAACACATCATAAGATGGGGATTGGGGCGGATAACTGTGCTCCGACAGCGAGCCGAATAGATCATTGTTTTCTTTTTTTCTTTTTTCAGTGTACTACTGTGTTTTTTTTCCCTTTTTTTCGGATACTAAATATAATTATTTTAAGGAAACCAAATAGCCAAATTATTTCATGTTATATAAAAATAAATTAAAACTACGACCAAAACGTTTTCAAATTCAACACATCTTCCAAGTAAACTATTGATTTGAAAAAATAAATCATAAAAGTTAAACGAATGTTCGAGAAAAATACATTTCTCTTTAATTATAGAAAACAAAATAAAAAAACAAGGCATTTTTCTTTACACATTTTTACATAGCAAGTCCTTGGTTATTATATACGGTCATTCCAAAACACAATTGAAAAGCAATAGTATCTGCTTCCATGACATACCAGAAGGGCAATAACACATGACCTTAGATGTATATAGATTTTATTCATTAAGAATAAACAATTTCTTTTTAAAGGGTGTAATATACAAATTGAGATCACTACAATGGCAATCCTACCTGCAAGCAATAATCATAAGGGGCATTTAAAGATCACCACATTAAATATACTTTCAAGTATGTTTTTTTTTTATTTTTTTGAGGGAAAGAAAATAAATTCAATGGAAACTGCTACAAGAATGTGGTAAGTAAAAAATTCCAAAACACAATTGAAAAGCAATAGTATCTGCTTCCATGACATACCAGAAGGGCAATAACACATGACCTTAGATGTATATAGTATTTTATTCATTAGTAACAAACAATTTCTTTTTAAGGGTGTAACATACAAATTGAGATCACTACAATGGCAATCCTACCTGCAAGCAATAATCATAAGGGGCATTTAAAGATCACCACATTAAATATACTTTCAAGTATGTTTTTTTTTTATTTTTTTGAGGGAAAGAAAATAAATTCAATGGAAACTGCTACAAGAATGTGGTAAGTAAAAAAATGGAAATGCGGAGGATCGAACCCCGTGCCTCTCGCATGCAAAGCGAGCGCTCTACCATTTGAGCTACATCCCCTTGATCAATACTTTTCTATTTTTAAACATAATTGTCATGCCAAAAATAGGCTTATTATGACGCCGAACACAAATTAAGTGGCTTAACTTCCTTATTTTTGTCTACTTTGTTGTTTATACTGTTTGGAACACAATAGCTTATTCTTTTATTAAAATACTTCCTTCGACCCGTAATATATCGTCTTTTGGCCTTTTAGGCTCTTTTCATATAATAAGGTCTACTCATATTCCAATACAAATTTTTTGAGAGGTTTCAATATAATATTAAGTGTATTATTTTCACTTTCATATTAAACAATACAATATCATTAGCGAGTCTAAAAAACCAATACAATATTTTGGTTTGAAATATTAGTAAATAAATTATTTATATAAGGTTTTTTAAATCGTATGAAATGGCCAAAAGGCCCAACAATATTATAGGACAGTCTCCTTCTCTCTTGAACATTTTGCACAGCGTGAAATAGGAAATAAACCATGGCATAGAAGGGAAATACTATTGTGTAGAGTGTATTTTGAGGTAAAGTAATAAATAAACGATCAGCATCTGTACAGCTTTAAATACTGATTAAAATCACATGGTTGAATAATCTGCATGGTTTCATATTGAACCACACTACGGTTTCCACACGCAATGGAGACACCACACAAGTATTTTCCGGCTCAGAGTTTTTTTTTTTTTGGGGGAGGAGGGGGGGGGTTGTAAATGCATAAAAAACGCTGAACGACCGAGTGACAGCTTGGAAGGAAATACGAAACATTTGTTGGTAATAAGTGGTTATCCAAAGTAGAAGAAGTGAAGCCTTCTATTGCATTTTGCACCTTCTATACTTCCATATTTACAATGACCTTCAAGTAAATTGTTAAATGTGATGCCCTAAATTGAGCATTGCATGTAAAAGCATATCTGCATTGTAATATTCCGACTTTCGTAAAAGAGATGACGGCCATTTCATTTTGCGGCGTAATTAATATTCTTTTTTTTTTTTCGTTGGAATTTAAATCCTTTGAATTTTAACGGTTTCGGTTTAATGGTTGTTCGAGGGTATTGGGGTAAATTCGGGTTTAAAATGATAATTAGGTTGTCGTATATAAACGGAAATATACTAAAACCTAATCATTTTTCCTAAAACCCTGAATCTTGGAGCAGCGCACTCCTCCCCTCGTAAAAGAGAAACTTGTTTTGGGCATTGAAACCGCCGGCTTTCGATCCTTGATATCTCATCCGTTCCTCTTCCGCTTTCGGATCATAGCATACCGTTGGAATCCTCGTGACGAGCTTCGCATCGGTACCAGGCACAACTTCGATTACGAGTATTTAGGCGAGATAAGGTAAGGAGAAATCCTTACGTTTTCGATTTTGAATTTATAACAATTGTGTTGCTTTCCTTGCGGTATTAGTGGTTTAATTGTGTTAATTTGATGCCTAAACAATGGTTGATGTTTTGGTATGGGTGGTAGTTTAATTCGAGTACTTTTGGTCGAAAGATTGGGTTTTTGGTTTGGAAAACGGATGAATACGATGATGTGCTAAACCGGTTTACGGAAAATCGCCAGTCGGACGGGCGTCCGGTTTTTGGACGGGCGCCCAACCTTGACGGGCGTCTGGACCTCGGACGGGCGCCTGAGGTGCGCTTTTGATACAGATTGAAAGGGGATGTCCGGACGGGCGCCCACTTTTGGACGGGCGCCCGTGAGCCTTCGACGGGCGTCTGGTCCTTCGACGGCGTCCACCTGAGCCGGGTCTCCCACTTGTTTAAATTGGCTTTCGACTATCGCTTAGGGTTGTTTAATCAACCTTAAACCTTTGTAAACGATATTATTATTTTATTATAACACCTTTAAACCTTACTTAGGCTAGAATTGGTCTTTTGATCATGATGAGTGGTGTCGATAAGGATGTGTTATCTAAATGAACTAGGATGGTTAGTTAATCACCTAATACAACACAACTTGCTAGATAAAAGATTAAACACCATGTGGTCTTGGGTAGATCCTCGAAGATCTATAGCGTGATGTGTGAACAGACGAAATAAAGTGAGTGTCCTATCGGCCTGCAGAGCCTATAGCATCGCCAGTATGTTCATACTATCGGAACCGGTTATTGTATCCTCAAGATTTCAATACGCTCCGGGTTATTGTATCCTCGAAGATTTCAATATGTCACGCCCACCTTGATAGCATGTTGTAACAAAGATAAGCTAAGCGATTCTGCTTTAGGCATACCGAGAGATGTAACCTTTATGCGTAGAATCGAGTCTCGTTTTGCCTTTTAGTTGAAACCTAATAATGTTCAACCTTATATGTTCTAAACTTAAACGTATTTCTTCCTTATCGAGTATTATATACTTACCCTTGTGCATTTCTCATTTGTATGTGTCAAGGTGAGAAGGCGAATGCGAGTACGAGTATTACGAGGAGTATGTTCCCGAGGAGGATCTCTCGAGCTTGACATTTGTTTTTATGCACTTTCATTACGCAGGATATGTTGCAATCGCTTTTATACTTTGTTCATAGTACTTTGGGATGACGTGTGTTCATCTCTACTTCTTATTTCATAGTACTTTCCATTGGACTATTCGGGAGACTTCATTGTATTGTTTTGATACACTTTCAAATTTTTAGTACCTTTTTCTATCTAGTATCTTTATGGATATTTATTACCCGAGCATTTATTTTCCGCTTCGATTGTATTGATTGTAGGCTTACATGTATAAATGAATTAAATTTTATTTATATATGTGCCGAACGTCGTATTTCCGGATAAAGGCTCGGTATCAAGAATAAGTATCCACTACCGAGGATAGATGATCTGTTCAACCAGTTGCAGGGTCGGAAAGTGTTTTCAAAGATTGATTTGCGGTCGCTACCATCGCTTAAAAGTTAAAGTGGCGAGATATTCCGAAGACAAAGATTCAAGATTGGTAGATATGGACATTATGAGTTCCTTGTTATGCCTTTTGGACTCACTAATGCTCCATCTCGCATTTATGGATTTGATGCAATGGGTCTTCATGCCTTACCTAGATAAGTTTGTGATTGTCTTTATTGACGATATTTTGGTATACTCAGGGATGAGGCGGAGCATGAGGAACACCTACGGATTGTTTTGGAAACGCGTGAAGAAGAAGGAGCGATTGTATGCAAAGTTTTCCAAGTGTGACTTCGTTGGACCAAGTGAGCTTCTTGGGTCATGTCATTTCGTGTGATGGCATTCGTGTTGATCCGGCCAAGATTGAGGCGATTAAGAGTTGGCCTACACCGACTACGCTTTCAGAGGTCGAGAGCTTTCGGGTTTGGTGGTTACTACGTAAAGTTTGTGAAGAATTTCGCAAGGATAGCTACTCCACTCACCGCCGACTTACACGTAAGAACACCAAGTTTGATTGGACACCCGAGTGTGAGTTAGCATTTGAGTTGTTAAAGGACAAAGTTGACTACAAAGACCGGTTTTGGCGTGATTCCGAGGTGTTCGATGATTATGATGTCTACACCGATGCTTGAGCGGGTGGTCTAGGTTGTGTGTTGATGCAAGGAGGAAAAGTCATTGCCTATGCATCCAGGCAATTGAAAGTACATGAGAAGAACTATCCCACACATGACTTAGAGTTGGCGCAGTGGTTTTCGCATTGAAGATTTGGAGGCACTATCTCAGATGAGTCAAGGCTGTAATCTTCACCGACCACAAAAGTTTAAGGCATTTCTTCACTCAGGAGAATTTGAATACGAGGCGGCGGAGATGGCTGTAGAGTTCGTGAAGGATTATGACTTGGACATTCAAGACCACCCGGAAAGGCAAATGTAGTAGCAGATGCCTTGAGCAGAAAACCAAAGGGTTTTGGAGCCCAGTGTTGAGGCTATCACAAAGCAGGGTTGATGATTTGCGCTTTAGCGATTTGATCGATTGAGGACCGTCGGGCTTTACAAAGACCGTTGTTGGCTGGATCGAGTTGATGGATGAGATCGAGCAAAGCAAGATGAAGATGCGCTTTAGTTGATTTGAAGAGGTTGTTGCAAGGGAGAAGCCTACAATCGGCTATGTGTTGGATCGGGGTGGAAATCTGTGGTATCGTGGATCGCCTCTGTGGTGCCTAATGTTGGAGATTTGAGACGAAGAGTTATGGAAGAGGCACACAAGATTAGCTTTTGCAAAGACATCCGGTTCTACCAAGATGTACCGGATTTGAAAGAGAGATTTTGGTGGCCCTCAATGAAGGCTGGAGATAGCTAAGTTTGTTTCGAGTGTGACGCCTGGTCGAGAGTGAAAGCCGAACATGGAAAGCCAGCGGGATGCTTAAGTCATTAGATATCCCGAATGGAAATGGAAAAAGATCACCATGGACTTTATTTCAGTGTTTACCTAAGACGAAGGGTGGACATGATTCTATTTGGGTGATCGTTGATGATTAACCAAGTCGGCTCATTTCTTGCCTTTCAGATGAATATGCCCTTGGCAAAGATGACGGAACTATATATGGACAATATAGTGAAACTTCATGGAGTTCCAGCCTCCATTGTTTCCGATCGGGATTCGAGGTTCATCACCGGTTTTGGCGTAGCTTGCAGGAGGCATTTGGTACCCGGTTGGATTTGAGTACAAGATTTCATCCTCGCATGCATGGTCGGTCTGAGAGGACTATCCGCACACTCGAGGATATGCTTGAGCATGTGTCTTGGAGGTAGGAGGATCTTGGGTAGATTATCTACCGCTGCAGAGTTTGCTTACAACAACAGCTTATCACGCGAGCATGTGCATGCCACCGCTTGAAGCCTTGTATGGTGTAAGATGCAGGACGCCTTTGTTTTGGGATGATGTTGGGAGAAACAGACATCGGGCCAGAGTTAGTTGAGCAAGCCAAAGAGAGGGTTCAATTAGTGAAGAAAATCTGCAGATAGCTCAAGATAGGCGTAAAAGTTGGGCGATATGTCGACGGAGACCGCTTGAGTTTGAGGTTGGTGACCGTGTTTACTTGAAGGCATCACCAATGAGAGGAGTAAAGCGCTTTGGTCGAAAGAAAGTTGAGCCCGAGGTATGTTGGACCTTTTGAAATTCTCGGAGAGGATTGGACCTTTAGCCTATAGGACTTGAGCCAAGCCGTGAGTCTATGTCCGTGAGTTCACAACGCCTTCCATGTTTCAATGTTGAAGAAGTGCTTGACGAAGACAGAGGTTGAGTCTGCAAAGGATCCAGAGATACTTCAGACAACCTCGCTTATGATGAAAAGCCGATTAAGATTCTCGAACAGGAAGGAAAAGATGATTAAGAGGAAGATGGTTCATTGGTTCTGTTCAGCGGAGCAATCATACACCGAGAGAAGCAACTCGGGAAGTTGAAGGTGATATGATCAACGAATTCCCGGAATTTTGGATTTACTGTGTACGCTCTAGTTTCGAGGACTAAACTCCACTTAGGGGGAATGTAATATTCCGACTTTCGTAAAAGCGGCAGACGTGTCATTTTGCGAAACGTAATTAATATTCTTTTTTTTTTCGCTGGAATTTAAATCTTTGAATTTTAACGGTTTCGGTTTAATGGTTGTTCGAGGTATCAGTAAATTCGGTTTAAAATGATAATTAGGTTGTCGATATAAACGGAAATATACTAAAACCTAATCATTTTTCCTAAAACCCTGAATCTTGGAGCAAAGCGCACTCCTCCCCCGTAAAAGAGAAACCGCTTTTGGGCATTGAAACCGCCGCTTTCGATCCTTGATATCTCATCCGCCTCTTCCGCTTTCAGATCATAGCATACCGTTGGAATCCTCGTGACGAGAGCTTCGCGATCGGGTACCAGTGCACAACTTCCGATTCTCGGTATTTAGGCGAGATAAGGTAAGAGAAATCTTACGCTTTCGCTTTGAATTTATAACAATTGTGTTGCTTTCCTTGCGTATTAGTGGTTTAATTGTGTTAATTTGATGCCTAAACAATGGTTGATGTTTTGGTATGGGTGGTAGTTTAATTCGAGTACTTTTGGTCGAAAGATTGGGTTTTGGTTTGGAAAACGGATGAATACGATGATGTGCTAAACCGCTTTACGAAAAATCGCCAGTCGGACGGGCGTCCGGTTTTCGGACGGGCGCCCAACCTTGGGACGGGCGCTCGGGACCTCGGACGGGCGCCTGGAGGTGCGCTTTTGATACAGATTGAAAGGATGTCCGGACGGGCGCCCACTTTTTGGACGGGCGCCCAGAGCCTTCAGACGGGCGCCTGGTCCTTCGACGGGGCGTCCCACCTGAGCCGGTCTCCCAAACTTGTTTAAATTGGCTTTCGACTATCGCTTAGTGGTTGTTTAATCAACCTTAAACCTTTGTAAACGATATTATTATTTTATTATAACACCTTTAAACCTTACTTAGGCTAGAATTGGTGCATTCTTCATTTTCCCAAGCTTACACAAACCATTCATGAGAACATTATACGTTATTACACTCGGAGCTTCCCCATCTCTCTTCATCTTTTCAAGCAACTTGAACCCTTTATTAACTTCTCCCTTCTTACAAAATGCATCGATGACCATCGTATAAGTGCCATGATCTGGTTTCAGACCAAGACTCGACGTTTCCTTGAGATGTTTTTGGTGATACAGGAGGGAATGAAGGAGAGGGAAGAATCGGAAATTGGCGAAAACAAAGAGGAGGGTAAAGGACAAAGGACGAATACTCGTCAAGAATGCGGTGTCAGCTTTAAGAAGCCTGCTCACTTGAGGCAGCATATGCAAAGCCACTCACTTGAGCATATGCATGCTTGCAATACGAATATAAACTGTCATATTTAGGGAATAGGGATAGAAGTGCACTATGGTGGGTTAAACATCTTGCCCATAGGTGAGGCCACTGGTGCTCTGATTTCGGAATAATTGAGTCTAGATGTTTCACTCTTTAGTCAAGTAGCGGTCACAGTTATGATCATAAAAGGACTTCTCATCGGCATCTGACTGCAATAAACTAGTAATTGTGTTTTTATTGCGTGGATACTACCAATCTTTCAAGGTTTCATTGTTGATCAATGAAGTTAATGTCATAAGTAGAATATTGTTGTCTATCGGTCTCATGTAAGCAAACAGGTATTGTTGTCTGAGGAACTATTGGGTCATAACCCTGCTAAGAAAGTGGCTCAAGCTAAAGCTCGTAAGAAACGTGCTACACATACAAATCTTGAAAAGATACAGAAGAAGGCTAACACCATATCTGATATGGAAGACACACCGGAGCGTGCGTTCAAAGGGAAGAATGATTGAGAAACTTCACAAGAAAGCAACACCTCAAAAGCCTAAAAAGAAATATGTGGTTGCAAAGATAGGGGTACAAGTTAAAGGCTGGCAAAGGTAAAGTTTTTGTTGATAGACGTATGACGGACGGTCGCGTGGACTTAAACAGCAGGGCAAAGGGAAAACTGGGAAAGTTAAGGGTAGAAGCCAGGGAAGTTTAATAGTAACAATTAACAGGGAAAGAGAGGAAAGTGAACTGAAATTGAAAGGTTATAGTTGAGGCGTTGCATATGCTTCGTTCGAGCAACCGAGCAATTCGCCAAAGTTTTGTATTTTTGATGTTTTACAATGTAAACACCATAGTAGGCGCCACACTTCAGGGTAGGTTCAACTTTACAGAGGTCGAGTCGAAGATGGATACTCGACTTCCGCAAAGTCCAATGTTATGTTGAACCTACCTATTTTTGCATCAGATTGTTTTGTATCAGATTGTTTTGTATTTGCCAAATCACTATAGATATAACAACCCTTCTGCACCGTAGATTCAAGTGATATCGATTCATTGTTCCCGTCCAATCCAGCAAGAACGAAAAACAAAGCTGATGCCAATCCAAATACTGTAGACATAAATATAGACAATCACTTAACCGTACAATAGTGTCAATACGCAATTCATTCCACCACAACCTATTTCCACACATACATTGCAATAGGAATAGCAATGAACAACACTAGCAATTCACAAACACAGCAACAACCCTATCCGGTTCACTAAAGCATAAGTTTTACAACACACAAAGTTATTACATAACAACACGAAATACGAAACATATGATGTTCCACAATTTTGTTTCCCTCGACGATGCTTCATTCTCCTTTTTCCAGAAGAAACATGAAGATAAAGGAAATGGCTAGTAACATAAACAAAATTCCAGAAGGCATGCCGACATAAATTAGGCACAAGGAAAAGGTTGAACAAAAAACAATGGCAAGTAAAACCATTGATGACAAAGAATAGTGCTAGGCAATACGATGTGTGGCCAATCGTAAGTATGAAGTAGGCAATTGTTGAAATTCCATCTGTTGCTGAGATCTAAAACAAGCCTACTCAATTCGAAGAGAAGATCTAAAACAAGCAAGAATAACAAAGATCAAAGCCACACAAAAGAAATCAAAACACAGTACTCAAGAGCAAATTTCTCAACCAATGCCTGCATCGGGTCATAAATATGGCAGAACGCACAACAGGTTAACTAAGACACTTGATGTAAGAGCAGTGAAGAAGAATACAGGGTATAGGTTCTCAGTTTTGGGAACTTTTTTCTTTTTTGGAAGACGAAAGGTACGACAATTAGCCTTCAGAACTGATGATTTCAATTGCATTCTTAAGTCCTAAATGAAGCAGTAAAAGCATATGTAGAATTTGCTAAGAGTATCTGATGAAAATGCTTGGTAAAATGAAATGCAAAAAGGGCATACTAGAATCCACATTAATCAGCCATCTGTCTGTAGTATGTTTCATAGGATGTAGCGGTTATTTACGTAAGCAAGGATAAACTCAATTATAAACATAAAAATTAATTATTAAAGAACTCTTAGACTAGGGCACTGAACTACCTTCCTGGAAAACCAATACATTCAATAGTCATCTACTCTTCTTCTAGTTATATCCTTAATGATTTACCTTAATCCACCCAAAAGTCCAGACAGAAACTGTTGCAGCAGCCCAATCTACCCAGTAGTCCAGACAAAAACCGTTGCACATGTTCATTGTACCTTAGATGATTAGCTTAATCCAGCCATTAGTCCAGATAGAAACTGTAGCAGCTTCGGTTTTTCAGTAAGCTCATTCACAGGCTCAGGAGACGTTACAAGCTCAAAGGATTATACAATAGCAAGTTGAGCTAAGCTACATCGAGCTCATTACAGCTCAGAAAAGTTGCTTCTATTCGAATCGAGCCTAGCAGCAAGTGAGTCAGTCAAGTCGTAAGCAGCCGGGGCAGGGGATATCATCTTCTGTTCTGAACTTTTGATCTTTTACTTTGACTAGCAATCAGAGAAGCATAAGAGCCATAATCAAGAACTTGCCCTTTCTCGCTGCGTAGTTTGTCAGAATCTTCAGGGTTTCCATATTTGCAATGACCTTCAAGTAAAATGTTAAATGTGATGTCATCAGGTAAAACCCTAAATTGAGCATTGCATGTAAAAGCATATCTGCATTCTTCATTTGCCCAAGCTTACACAAACCATTCATGAGAACATTGTACGTTATTACACTTGGAGCTTCCCCATCTCTCTTCATCTTCTCAAGCAACTTGAACCCTTTATTGACCTCTCCCTTCTTACAAAATGCATCGATGACCATCGTATAAGTGCCACGATCAGGTTTCAGACCAAGACTCGACATTTCCTTGAGATGTTTTTCTGCATCAAGAAAACGGCCTTGCTTACAAAAGCCGGAAATAAGGGCTGTATAAGCCACATTATCAAGTTGAATACCTTCTCTAACCATGTCATTTCTAATTTGCACCGCCGTGTCTAAGTCCCCGTCTTTGCAATATCCATCCATAAGACTTGTATACGTGACCATATCGGGTTTTATGCCTCTTTCACTCATCTCTACAACAAGACTCCTTGCTTGTCTCAGATCACCAGCCTTGCAAAGCCCATCTATTAATGCATTATAAGTTATCAAGTCGGTTTGGATACCTAGCCTCAACATTTTCCGGTAGATTTCAATCCCCACGTCAAATTTTCCTCTCTTGCAATGTCCATTGATCAGGGTAGTAAATGTAACATCATTTGCAACCAAGCCTTTGCTTGTCATCTCATCTAATAATTCAATAGCACTGTCTAATTCACCCACTACGCACAAACCGTTTATCAAGACACTGTATGTATAAACATCAGGCAAAACTCCTGTCTCCTCCATTAGTCTTTTCAACTTAAACCCCTCACTTAAATCACCCAATCTAGAATATCCATTGATCAAAGTGTTAAAACTAACACAACTAGGCTTAAAACCTCTCTTAGATATTTCATCAAAAACCATCTGGGCTTCCTTTAATGCACCATCTTTGCACAATTTATGCATCAATCTATTAAAACAAAACAAATCCGCAGGAAACCCACGTACCAAAAGTTCCTTATAAAAATTCCAAACAACAATCGAAGATTTACATTTCATAAAATAATGAAGAATCCTCAAACAACCTTGAAACGGAAGGTGAAATCTATGATCTTTAATCAACTTATAACACTTAATGGCATCGTCATAGAATCCTAAATCCAAATAAGCATTAATAAGACCATTAAATATTACATCAAGATTCGATCTTTGGCTGCCTTTAGTCTTCACTATTACTTCAAACACTGAAAAAGCAGAATTTTTACCTTTTCTTGAAACAACTGTGCTGAGAAGATCACCTACAGGTGGGATTATTTTGTGGGTACACAGAAAATGGGCCATGGTGCAGTAGGTATCGATGGTGTGACGATAACTTGTGCGGAGAGTGTGAGAGGAAAGCCATGTAAAGAAAGATAAAATTGATTTAGGGGGGAGAAAATGAGGGTTGAGGTTTATGAGGTTTATAATGTGGATGGGTTTGAGAGATGGGAGGACGTTCTTGAGTGAGGTTTCGAGTGATTTTGATGAGGAGTTTTTGATTGCATCTGAGAGGGTTGTGAGAATAGGGTCAGATGAGTGTTGGAGTTGGAGTTGAGATGGCAGTGGTTTGTACCATGGCGTGGGCGTGGCTGTGTTTCCGGCGGCGGAAATTTGAGAATTTCGAGCTAACCGTCGCGCGGTTGTCATCTGAAAGAGGAGGGACTTGGCGGAGAGAGTACCATACTCAGAGCAACACTACTGGCGCGTTTGTATTGCAGAAATTGAATGGAATGAAATGTTTTTTTTTCATTTCATTCCATCATTTTGGTATGTTTGGATAAGAAGGAATGGAAATCGTTTTCATTCCAGTGGAATGAAATTGGATCATTTTCATTCCATTAAAAATCGGATGGAATGGAATGGAATGCATTACCATGATCACAACTCACCACCGTCCGATCATCCGCCGCCCCGCCACCACGATCACCACCCACCACCGATCACCCGCCATCCCACTATCACGATTGATGGAGTCAATCCTTTTATCATTTCACACGTGTTTTTTACCCTATTTTGTAGCACTTCAAGCCTCATTTCAATCAATTAGATGCTAATCACGCTTATTTTATCACCTCGAGGTTCACATCATACTTAGTCGGAAATCTCATTTTATCATTAAAATTTGGACATTTATATCGCACACACGAGTGCGTCAGTGCCCATGATTTTATGGGATATGTTTGTATTGTATTTTGCGGTATAGGGATTTACGAGCCCCAAAATGTCTCAAGCTCATATATCGGGATGGTTGGTGAGTTTGAACAAGCATTGGAGAGGAAGAAGTTTAAATTTTGGAAATCTGCATTCTTGGTACTTAACGAAATCATCTTGGTAGTCACCAGAACTTGAAAGAATTTGGACAGGATACATAGAAAACTTGGTAGCCACCAGACAAGCCTTGGTGACTACCGAGAATTGAGCAGAATGGTCCATAATCTGGGTACTTACCAAGAAAGCTGTGGTGTCCACCAAAGTCTGTTTTTGACCTATATTAATCCTCACCCTCATTTTGAACAAGGGCGAATTGAGAAGCTCTTGTGGGCGATTTTGAGGGCTTGGAGAGCACCCTCTTCTCACCTTAAATTTCTTAGTTCTAGGGTAGATTTAGCAACAAAAGAAGATGAAATCCAAACCAATTTATGTAATCTCCTTCTATTGTCTTAGATAGTTTCTCTTCTTCTTAGTTTCTTATTCAAAAACACAAAAAGACTTGTTCTTAGCTTTAATTTCCTGCAATTTCTTGTAATTGGAGCATGGGCTTTGTTCATCCATGGTAGATACATCAATCTTCATGGGAATTCGATTAATTTCATGTTTTCATCTTTGAATTGAGGCATCTCTTCTCCTTTTAGTGTAATTTTCTGTTTTCATGGATGTATTTGGTATGACTTGCTATTCCATTGCATTAATCATGAGTAGCTAAGTTAAATGTGGCTTGGGTGATGAGAAAATGAGCTAGAAATCTTGTAATTGCTTGAATTCAAGTTGAATTGTCTTGTATGTCCTTGATTTGTTCATGTCATGGTGATTGATCTTCATTGGTGTGATTAATTAATGACTAATTGCATCATCTAAGTGTTAATTCGAGGCGTAATTGTACGAATTGACATGGACACAAGTCACCATGAGCACTTAGTAAAATCATCTAGAGATTGAATTGATTTCTAGAGTATGTGTTACCTAATCTTAGATTGGAACATTTCATAGTTCTTTAATGTGTAGCCATTCATTCGAATCTAGTCCTAGCCGATAGATAGATGTATGGTTATAGTTCGTTGATGCGAGAGATCGATTGACGTTAACATAGTGAATTGCACCTTGAATGTGTTGAGAACTCATTAGTGAAGCTTGATTCCGAGTAGTTACAAGACCTCATATCTAGTTCATTGGAACATCACCCTAGCCACCTCGTTTCATATCATTTCCCCTTTATCCGAGTCATTTTATCCTTAGTTAATTGCATTTTTAGTTCGCTTTTCATTAGTTAATTTGTAGTTGGTTCATACTCGCTTCTTGATTAATGGATACACTGTACTAATTGTTTGGGCGCTTTGGTACTCAATTGAGATTTCTCCTGTGATACGACGCCTTGACTCACCTAACTAGACTACAATTGACCCGGTACCACTCCATCCCACTATCACGATCACCACCCAACACCGATCACCGCCATCACGGGCACCACGATGACCACCCAACGCCGTCTGCCACCGATCACCCACCGCCACCATTATCACCACCTACCACAGTCACCACCGATCACCCGCCACCACCGCCACCACGATCACCACCGATCACCCGCCACCACCGTCACCGCCGCAGCCGCCACCGATCACTCACCGCCACCACGATCACTACTTACCACCGATCACCCGCCACCACCGCTACCACGATCACCACCCACCGCCGTCACCTGTCGATGTCACTACCCGCTTCATTCACCACACACCGTAATCACCTCTCATATCTCGCTGCCGTCACCACCCATCACCCGTCACCTGCCATCTTCCTTAGTATCGGACATTCCATTTCAGTGTGCACCAAACGTAGTAATGGAATCAAGTCCATTCCATTTCATTCCAACATAGTCATTCCATTCCAATATAGTCATTCCATTTCATCTATCCAAACGTGCCATAATGGTAATTGTGAGATAAGTTTGTTGATAGTTGATGTTGGGCTGACGTGGCGAAAGATAAGTGGAAGATAAATATAGAAGGATTGTAGAGATAATTATTGTGTGATGTGATGTTGTAATGGTGATAAATGTAAAAGGATTGTAGAGATTATTTATGTATGATTAGATGTTGTAGTGGTGGTAAATATTTTGAATCTAATGATAAAATAATATTAAATATTGGTAAAGAGGGGTTTTGTGTGTTTGGGAGACAAGAATATTGTCTCATTGGCTCTCTCAAATTAGATAATGAAGTAGATAATATCTATAAAAACCTCTCTATTTTAACACTATTATTTTGCAACTTATCTAACTTCATTCTCTACTTTGCCAATTTGTAAAGGGAGATCGTCTAGATGGTGCCCACTATGGTTGCTCTTAGAGCAACCGTACTGAGAGCATTTTGGACATAATCTCTTCAAAAATTGACAGAAAAGAGAGAAGAAATTTTGAATTTCAAAATAATGGGGTTGAAATGGAGAGGATTTTGTAGACATTCTCTACTCCATTCTCTCTTTCTAGATAATGGGAGAGAACATTATTCATGATTCACAACTCATCTTCTTCCCTTTCTCTTCCTTCCGCCCTTCTTTTACCAAATCTCTTCCTCTGCCAAATTGACAAGGGCCACGAGGCTATGAAGATGGTGAATCAAAAATAAAAAATAAAAAATTTATGAGAATCCAAAGCCACCACTTTTTTGGTAGTTGACAAAATAACTCAGCTGGCTCTTGTCAGAATTGCCTTAAAGATAGATAATACCATTACTCTTGCTCTTATGATTTCTAAACCGTTCTCTTTCCTACCAGGTTTTCACCTTTCACCTTTTTTTTTTTGTTTGTTGATACAATTCACCTTTCACCTTTTTTTTTAAAAATTTTATTTATACTATTCATTCATTCTTTTTAAGGGGTAAAAAAAAGAAAATTGATTAAATGCAATCGGCGAGACAATTCAAAGTATGACTAACAAAAAATCTCATATTCTCATACCTTCTCGAATTCTGACTCCTGTCGAACTTGAGTTTTCCTGAATTGAATTACTTCCCGACCGTAACATTCGGATTTTATCCCGATATGACTTAGTTTCAGGAGGGGTTAGGGTAGGCCAGCGCTATTGCCAAAGCATTCTTGTTCCAACCAGAGCAAGTTTCCGAATTTACCCTCTAAAGCTCCATCTATTTAATAACTCTAATTTCCCATAAAAGCTGGAAGCATGCATTCAGTTGTAATATCTTTTTTTTTTTTTTTATAATTTAAGTAGACCATTTTTTTTTTTTTTTTTTTTTTTTTGCCCCTCAAAAAAAAAAAGTAGACCATTTTTCTGCTCAAAAGAAAAAGGAAACTTCACAAAAAAAAGGGTAGACCATTTATATTAAAAATGATCAACAAATCCTTATGTATAATTAACGAAATTTTTTAATCAATCCAAAAATAAATAATGAGAAAATGTGAAAAATAAAATTAATTATGTTTTTGAAAATGTATTGCATATCTGTCAAAAAAAAAAAAAATGCATTGCATTAAATAAAGAACAATTTTTATGAAAATAAAATCATAAAATAAATAACGGAGAAAGTAACATATATAAAACTTAAATTAACAGAAACCAATTTATAACTTCATTTGCAAGAAATAGATAATGCAAATGAAAACATAATAATCAAAAAAGAAGAATCTTTGTTAATTTAATTTATTTTTTTAAAATTTTTTCATTATAAGTATAATCACTAAAAATTACGTCAGATTCTAAGGTTTGTATGGTGATAAACTTTTTTATGAACCACTATATATAATTATTGTAATGGAAATACTTTAATATTTTTCTTTCTGTCATGTAATAAATATATAATGTCAAATTAAATTTGACTTATTTTCTTAAATTTGAATGTTATATTTTTTTAGGTGCTTGCATTATACTCCTTCATCAGTATTATAACCAAATTTATATTTTAAGTAAAAATATTGTATTATTTTTAGGAGTGGCTTATAAATATAATATCAGTTGTTTAGTGTGAGAGTGAAAGCAATGCATTAATCTCGTATTGAAATGTGGAAATGACTTATATTTTGAGACAGCAAAAAAAAGTTAAAATGACTTAGGGCCTGTTTGGTAAACCAATTCAGCACTTATTCTTAATATATTAAGTGGCGGTTATATTTAGAGACGTTTGATAATGTTTTATAACACTACTTAAAAATTTAAGATGTTCTGAATTCTAGTGTAAAATTTTCAGAGATAAAATACTAGCTTATCACTGAATCATTTTAATCGCTGAATATGATAGCTTAGCCGAAAATAAAGGTAACTGCATTTCCACCCACGATTACATTAACGTGTGTTATTTTTTTGTTTGGAAAAAAATCCCTTCACGCATTCCATTTGCTTCACCCTAATGCTAATTAAAATATTGGTAGGTTTAAAATACTGTATTATATATTATATATATGATATAAATAATAATATATATATATGATATTAATTTTTTTACATATTTCTATTGATATATATTTTTTTTTTACATATTTAAGATTACAAGTGTTATTAATAATTAACTGCAGTATAGTTACATAAATAAACACACACACACACACACACACACACACATATATATATATTCAGAAATCAGATTCAGACATTTTTATAAGTATTTCAAAGACTTAAAAATTCGATTCTTAATTACATTCGACTTCTTGATTTGATTTAATCACTTGACTTCAGATTTAACAAATGTTTTCAATAATATTACGGGACGGAGGGAGTATTATTTATTCGGGAAATAAAAACAAACAAACTAGTAGAAAATTTATCACCTAAATGTATGCAAATGTAACAAATGAAAGGACTATAAAATAAAATCATAAATCATAAATAAATAAATAAAAACCATATGAAAGGAGATGCACTAACGGCAAAAATCACGTAAAAAGAAATTAGCGCTACCAGGCCCGGGGTTGGGAGCGTTATATTTGTTTAAAATAGTTATTCTTCACAACATTAAATAAATAATTGCCCTTAAAAATAGCCGATACAATTAGGAAGAATCGGCAAAATAAGGTTTCTTCGTCTCTTCTTCTAATTTAATTTTTTCGTTCTTCGTCTCTTCTCTTAAAGACATCTAACCGCCCATTTATTCAACCATTGTAACCTAACTTTCATGCTTTTCTTTCTTCCTATTCTATCGCCTTTCAATTCAATTCTTCACCTTGCATCGGGCCGGTCTGTCCTTATCCATGGATGAATAATGGACATCTAGTTATAGTTCAAGAAAGAGTCGTCTCATTTCCTTAATTCTTCTTTTTTTAGAATTCATTCATTGTCTCAAGAAGTTGAGTTCAAGCTCTCCATATTGGGTTATACCAAACATGTCGTGATACTTATGAACCTAAAAAAATATGTAACATGGAAATATAATAAGTAATAAATGAACGACAAAATGTGAATAGTTATGGGTAATTGTTGCTTTTTTATATTTGTCAAATAAAGGTAGAGGTACATGCTTGTAGATTCTTAATTATGTGATTGTAATTTAAGTTTTTGTTTTTTATACAAGTTACGTGGTTCATATTTGTGAAAGAGAAACCGGAACTCCGACATGACTTCCACTACGTGGCTTAGTTTCCTTTGATGTTGATTTCTCTATTGAGCTTTATAACTCATCATTTACTTTAACATTTTTAGTAAATTGACATCTTCTGTTATGAAATGAAAATAACATAAGAGAAGAAGACGAAGTGAACAAAACTTGTAGAATTCTTATTCATAAAAGTTGAGTACAATGTGTTGTGCACCAGTCTTATATATGCTACCTGGTAACTGTTTACAGAAGTGTAGCTGATAACCAACTTCCTAACTTACAACGGTTACTAACCAAACTAACTAATTAACTAACTAACATTATATCATACACTTGACATCAACACCATAACTACCCTATATCACCAACATCCCCTCCGAAGCCGAAACGTAGGACATTGAAAGCTTGACATCAACACCATAACTACCATATATCACCACTTGAAGATGATTGATAGATGTTTTTGATAGGATAGATTTGCGACAATCGTGTAGAGTAGTGTGATCCACTGGTTTAATTTGTAAGAAGATCAGCCAAGTTGTCAGATGAACTTACTGGTACAAGTTTCAGAACTCCTTGTTGGTATTTTTCCCTCACATAGTGACAATCTATCTCTATGTGCTTTGTTCTCCCATGGAAAATGGATCTTCCACAATGTATATGGCACTTTTTCTATCACAAAACAAATGAATGTATTAACTAATTATGAGAAATATGGAAATATTTTAAAAGATACAATATCCATTGAATTTCAGCTCTTTGTAATAGCCATAGCCCTGTATTATGCTTGGATGAGCTTCTATCGACCGTGTCTTGATTCTTGATCTTCCAAGAGATCAGTGATCCTCCTAAAAATATGTTAAAGCATGTGACGGATCTTTTAGTGATTGAACATCTGCCCCAATCAAAGTCTGTGAAAGCTTTGACTTCTGGTTCGTATGAAGAAGGAAAGAACAGACCTTGACATGGTGCTTCTTTAAGAAATTTGAGGACTTTATGAGCTGCATCTAAGTGAATCTCAGTTGGTTTGTCAAGAAATTGGCTAAGTTGTTGTACTGCATATCCAATATCACGGCTAGTGTTCCTCAGGTACAAGAGCTTGCCCACCAAACTTCTATAATTGGTATTATTAGAAAGCAGGGGTGAGTCTTCGTTTTCTAACTTGACTGATGGGCTCATAGGAGTTTTTGAAGGTTTAGCTCTCAAATAGCCAAAATTTTGTAGCAAATCCAAGCAATACCTTTTATGATTAATAACAATACCTTGATGAGATCTAGCTACTTCAAGGCCCAGAAAATACTTCAAGGATCCTTGATTGTAAAAGCACCATGTAACATATCCTTAAGGTCTTGGACAAGCTATAAGAAAGGACTTCCTACAATAATGTCATCAATATATACTAACAAGGCAATGAAAGTGGATCCTTGACCCTTGGTGAAAAGACTATGGTCATTAGGAGACTGAGAATAGACATTCTGTACTAGGAACTGTGTAAGTGTCATTCCATTGCCTACTTGCCGGTTGTAAGCCATATAATGACTTATTTACTTGCATACTATGTTGGAATCTGATGTCTGTAATCCCAAAGGAGGTTTCTGTCCCGGATTTTATCAATACAAAACAACAAGTAATAAACCGGTTAACCTCAAGTGCAAGGATCGTAGTATGGAGGCTAATGCCGGGTCGATCTTACGGGGAACTAGACTGTTGTGAACCCTAGCTTTTGTTTTTAACTAATTATTGTCACGAAAACTAACCTAAACGAAGAGCTAGCCTAAACAAATATTGCATAAAAGTAACTGAGCAGGAGAGATGAATCCAATGCTAGGGAAGATTGAAAGCGATAAACTAAACTAAACTAAAGTGCATAAAAAAGTAAACTAAAGCTAAACAATTCAAGTTTCAAGGGATTAAATCAAGTATAACGAACGAACAAGCTATTGATCCACCTATCCTATCAACATTCAATTTTAATTCGGATTACTTTGTGATCTCTACTCAAGTCGTGATTCACCTAACCGAAGGCATAAACTCCTACTCTCGTAGACAAGTTCGTTTTCTAACCTTTTATCTTTCGATGTTAAAGATTACGTCTTTCTAACCTAGGCGTGAAATCTTTCGATTTATAATCTAGAAGATCAATCTAATAACTTTCGTTTTATTTAGATCAACGATCCAAACTTTTATCATGGTGATCTAAGGTTGACATGACTCTCATCATATAAACAATCATCAAAGCAAGCATCTTTCGATTAAACATGCAATAAAACATACAAAACATGATAAAAGAAACGAACTTGAAATAGGACTCACAAAATAATCACGAACTAGAAATCAACTGTTGAATTGGACGGCTTCACAACGCTTGTTCAAAGAGGTTTAGCCTCTTTGCATCTTCTTGAAGGCTTGAATTGCTTGAATAAAATACATAAATTGAAAGATCTAATCTAGAGATTTAAAAGCATAAAATTTGAGTAAAAACTAAGAAAAACCGCAGACACCGCCTGCCCAAGGTTTTGGGTTCGAATATATGATGTCTTTGTGGAGAAAACACGCGCTTTATATAGAAAACTAGGTCGGTTTCAAAGATGGCGGCGGATGGGCGCCCGTCCGAATGGGTGAACGCCCGCCCACTCTTCATATGAACTTCAAATCGGGCGAGTCATGATCGAGGCGCTCGTCCACCGGCGTCCACTCTGCGTCCAAACTCTCTCAATCACTTTTCCTCTTACGACGCTGTTCACTCGGCAGACGCCGTCCCACTCTGGCGCTTGATTCAAGTTTCTGAACGTTCGTCCATTATGATCGAATTTTGATTTCTTGATCTTTATCTCTTTTATCTCTATCACATTCCTTCATTATCTCTTTTATCATCAATTAGCTCGAACTTAATCAACTTTTGATCATCTTTTGAACTTCAACCATGTATCTATAACACATAAGAACATCGCAAAAATGTAATAATGTCCAAATAATCATAAAAACATAATTAAAACACCAAAAAAACCTATTTTGCGATCAACCCTTTTAAAATATCATTCGCTCAATATCTAAATTAAATACTCGTTTCTTATGCAAACTCATACAAATATGGGGGAAATTAACATAGAATATAGCCTTATAAATCGTATAAAATCACCCTTAACAGTTTCATATAAACTTCCTCATTTAGATCACCATGAATGAAGGCATTATTTACATCCAACTGATGTAAATGCCAATTGTAGAAGGTTGCAAGACTCAAAAACAGTCTCATTGTGGTCATTTTTGCAATAGGAGAAAATGTATCCAAATAGTCAATCCCTCGCTTGAGTAAAACCTTTTGCTACAAGCCTAGCCTTGTACCCTTCTATGCTTCCATCAGATTTCTTTTTGACTTTATACACTCATTTACACCCTATGGGTACTTTACCAGGTTGCAGGGGTACTAACGACCAAGTGTTAGTCTTATGAAGTGCATCTAATTCCAATAGCATTTCCTTTACCCAATCCTCACTCTTGACTGCTTGATGATAGGTTGTTGGCTCTTGATCAGAAGAGATGTTGCAAATGAGAGACTCATAAGAATCTGAAATATGATCATTATAAAAAACATCTAGAATATCATGAGAAGTGGTCCCTCTAGCAGCTAGGTTAACTTGATAATCTTACAGGTATCTTGGCAATTGTCTCACTCTGGGTGGCCTCCTAGATTGATCGAGAAGATGGTGGAGGAATCTCAAGATGATCTCATTGAAGTGACATTGTGATGCTGTGGAAGTACTAGTGGTACGAACCTCAAAATTACACTTCACATCTTGAAGATTAGTCACAGGAACAACAGTATCATTAATAGAAGGTATGATAAAGGGAAACTTATCCTCATGAAAGATAACATCTCTAGAAATAAAGATTTCTTGGGACTGTACATCCTGTAGCAGGTATCCCTTTGTATGAGCAGGTAGCCCTAAAAACACAGATTTCCTACTTCAAGAATCAAACTTTCCTCTTCCTTGACCGTTAGTAGTAGCAAAAGCTAAGCAACCAAAACTTTAAGTGAATCATAATTATGAGACTTGTTATAACACAAAATATGGACATGCATTAGTGAGGAGAGATGTAGAAGTGTAATTAATTACCAGGACAGCATGTTGCAAACAGAATCCCTAGTAAGGCATAGGCAAATTGGAATGGAATCTTAATGCCCTAGCAGTATTCAACAAGTGTTGATGTTTCCACTCCACTATATCATTTTTTGTAGAGAGTTAGCACAACTAGTTTCATGAATTATGCCTTTTTCAGCATAATAAGACTGCATAACAAACTCAGAGCCATTATCAGTCCTAATGACTTTTACAGGAGTACCAAACTGTGTATGCACTCTATTACAAAAAGTTTGTAAAATATCCCTAGTTTCAGATTTAGCACACATTAAAAATACCCGTAAGAATCTATCCACAATAGACAAGAAATAACATTCACCATTCGAGTGGATACTCTGTTGGGTCCCCAAATATCAATATGAAAAGATCAAATATCTGCTTTAAACAAGTAATGCTTTGGGAAAGGAAATCACTGCTTTTTGCTAGTGAACATTCAAACATTCATTTTCCAAAGGAACTTTTCCATGAGGAATAACATGTTTTAATGCTTTAAGCCTAGGATTAGACAAGTGCCCTAGTCTATAGTGCCAAAGTAGAGACTGTGAAACAGCATTGCGGGCAGGTTTTGTATGAGACTCATCATGTAAAATGTAGAGTACATTAGAGATTCTAGTTGAACCATGTTGGTCCGTAGAAGGGTAAAATTATAGTCGGAAGGGGTGAATGACTATAGTGGAGTTTCAAAACTTTTGTTAATTTAAAAGTTTTGGGCAATGAATAAGTCCTTCTTGAAAGTTGTTTCAAAGTAGATTACGCACACACAAGTTATGAATATAATGCAAAGAAAGTAATGTCAGTAAAGTAAAGTGATGTAAGTAAATGAACACAAAGAATTATAGTGGTTCAGAGTGGTGTAATCCCTTAATCCACTCTTCTCCTGTGATGATTGGAGGAAATCACTATTGTCTTTCACCAATACAATAGTAGGATTGTCCTTGGCTACACAAGCTTCACAATCTCCAAGACTATCACTCCCTCGCTACAAAAGCTTGAGTGACTCAGTCTTCAACACTGCTCCTTAGGAACAAATCCTTCAAAGACTATCACAAAGGGTGCGGCTCCTTCTCGACTTCTCTCGATTCAATTGTCGCAAACTGGTGTGAATTGATTCACGAGTTTTGATCAATCTCGATGCATGATATGACTTTATGCTTTGAATGCTGAGTTGATCACTAGATGTGTTGTTTAAGTTCAAGAAGAAGGCTTAGGAAATTTGACAGAGTTTTCTGCTCTTTCAGTCTCGTGTATATAGTATCTTGTGTATTTTCTTGTCTGTCAAAGCCTTGATTTTACTTGATTTGAAATTCTATCCGTTGGCTATTTATTGTGGAGAATAATTCTGATTTAATTATTGATTCCTCCTTGATTTTATTCTCCTTAATTTCAGTGATCTGGATTTTCTTCAAACGTCCATCATAAAATCCGTCCTTGATTTGATTCCGCATTTATTGCTTGATTACCTTATTATCCACGTCGTAATAAAATGCGATCCACATACTTCACTTTCTTTGTTGAAGTTATTGCTTGACCGGCATAGTGAATATTCTTTACTGTTTTTCTTTAGTCAGTCGGAGAGCTCTTACTTCTCCGTTTTGTTGTTTCTCTTCTTTCTTTGATTTTCCAAGTATGCTTGTACATCACTGATCATTGATTTGTGTGAGATCAGTGATGTAGACTTTCTAGGTGTCCAATCTAACCAGCAGTGTACCGGGTCAATTGTTGTCTAGTAAGTGGTCAAGGTCGTATCCACGAGGATTGTGAGGTTGAACACCGAAAAGCTATTATTATCTTGATCTAATTCGCAACAATACAAGAAGGTAAATTTATATAAAATCTACTACTACAAAGGGTGATCAAATATAAAAGGGCTAACCAAGACAATGCATTGATCAAGTATATCTCTACTAGCATCATGGGAATTAACTACCTACCAACCTTCCATTAGTGTTCAAGTGTGTGTTATCCGTGCACTCCTAAGCTAGTAATTTCCCCTCATACGAGTGAATGAAACTACTCTATGTCTCCTCCTTGGTCTAAGAACCCTAGACCTAATGATTCAAATGTCATATTCGCTTGCTTTAAGGCAACTATACTATCGATTTGAAAGTGAATCCATTCGTCCCCACGAATCTGAAAACAGAAATTAAATTTCCGTGATATTCAAGGATTAAAATCCGAAATTTCTTTCCTTATATCACTCCCACTATCTTAGCTGAAATAACTGCCCATTGTCTTTTCTTCATCATGAATGCCCAAATACCTTGTTCTTACAAAATAAATTAGCTTATGAGTCAAATTACTCGGTAAGAAAGTCTATAAGGATTCATAGTTTAGTGATCCGAAATCACTTTCCTTAACCCTTACTTTCTTTCATTAATATTTCGGTTTAGCTTTTAACTTATTTAGTTTTGATGACTTACATTTGTAGACATTACCGTCCAGTTCTTGGCTTTCTATAAAGGAAATCGCCGTGAACAAGACACTACTCGTGAACTGTGGGATGTCCAGTGAGATTGTTATCAAATCATTCTCGTCATCTTTGAACTAAATTTTAATTTATCTCTCGTTCAGCACAAGTGACAGCAGTGACATACTTATCAATGTCAGTTAAGTTTGTAGGCTCAAGAGGAACATCCTCTTCCGAAAAATTAATTTTGCATTCTCGATTATTGAGTTCAACGTTCTTGTTACTTTTACACTTTTACGAAGTCATCGTCAGTCAATTTTAATCATTTAAGCTGTCTAGATGCCTAAAGATGATTTGTAGTCATAAAATAAATTATGACAGAAATATAAATCAAATCATACACCACAACAAATAATGATTTTAGGAATTATAAACATGATGTCATGCATGCAGTTTATCCTACCATTTCAAGGATTTAAACACCTCAGTGCCGCCGTAGGGTAGGTCAAAGAGGTGACGATTAAATTGAGACAATCTCTCTCAACAATTAAATCACTGAGAATCAAACATCCCCTAATTAATTGTTGATTACCTTCCTTTTTCAGCCAAGATATTTCCAAAAATATCCTTGTGAGTATGACCTCAGATTTGATTTTTAAGTGCGCCCGAGTATGCCGCCGTAGGGTAGGTTAGTGACCCGACGAGTACTCAAAATCCTATCCTTTCGGAACCAAGCCTTGAATTTTGATAGCGGTGAAGGCTATCCGTGGGGGCGAAAATCAAAGTGGCACGAGGCGTCACCATTCTCTCACGTGCTTGTGTCAACAAGAGTGGCCGTGGGGGCGGTTGTCACCTTCCCGGTCCCACTCGTTATTTTGAAAAATATGTAGTCTTATTAGGATTTACAGAATTTCTTCACAATTTGAAAAAACAATAAATCATGAATATTTAAATTAATCCTCCCACTAGTTCAACGGTTCCAAATACCGTCTAACCAGTGTCACTTATTCACGACTTTCCAATTTCTTGGATTTATAAATTTTGTGTAGACACATCGCCAAGAATTTTATAATCCTAATACATTAGGACTTCATGATTTTTCTAATAATTAGAAAAAAAACAATAAATCATAAAATTTTAAAGTTTCCAAATACCGTCTAACTAATGTCACCTTATTCATGATTTTCCAATTTTCCGATCATTTAGAAAAATCTTGTGTAGACACTACACCACAAAAATTCACCAATGAATTTTTATAGTCCTAATTTTATCATGATAAAAGTTTAGGATCTCCGAATTTTCCAATAAATCGAAAAACTAAAAATCAAGAAAAATCAACCACCAATTTATCGGTTCCAAATACCGTCTAGTTAGTATCCTATTTTTCAATGACTTTCCAAATTTTTGGTTATTAAATCCTATTTATGTAGACACTACATAATTAAAATTCTCAAAGAATTTTAGATCCAAAATCAAATTTACCATGTGCATTTTATATCCCGATAAAAATTCCGTTTTCCTTTAATTAATTTAATTTATTATTAATCTAAATTAATTATCGTGTTCATACATGTGTAATTAATGTCAAAATTAATTTTCTACATGTATGCATATACTAGGAGTGGAATTCATGAATATGATCCATGACATGGTTAAATCACATAAATAATCACAAAAGAAAATAAATGCGAAAAATAAACCATTGAGATGTACCGTTGGTACACGTATCTAATCTATTAAAAAAAACTTTAAACCCAATTTAATGGATTTACTAATTTCTAATTAAAATAATCTGCAGCTGATCCGTATATTAATCTGCTGGCCGAAATCTTCACCAATATCCTTGTAGCCGAATTGGTTAGCATGCTCTTCCTCCTTGCTGTAGGTTGCGGGTTCGACACCCATCAGCAGCGAATTAACCCTAGATGTTCACATTGTTTGATCTCCAAACCGCTGTAGTGCTGTACCACTGACTTATTTGTTCATTGATGTCGTACAGAAACAAATAAAACCAGCACCATCGAAAAAATAACTATTATTCTAGGAAATTAAAATTACAACAATTTACATAATTTCCTATACCCAATAAAACAGGTTTACAACAGATCTAACGGGTAAACAATACCAACCCCAATCCATCTCGTCAACCTTGAACATTCAACCACGCATATATATAATAAACGTATTAAAAATGTAATTTTTATTCAATTCCACTCCTTATTAATTAATTATGCAATCAAGATCGCAAAATTGCTTTAACTTGGCTCTGATACCACATGCTGGATATACAGAAACCCGAATCCGGATCCGATCCATTGTTGGATAGTCAGATCTGATTCACAGCACCGATCGAGACGCTCGATCATGCACAGAGGAAGCTACGAATTAAATTCGCATGCGATTTTACCACGATTTTAATTCAAATAATTAATTAATACAACTACAAGAAGGACGAAGATTTACCCAACATAAGAGGATGAGCAATCGACAATAGGTAGAAGCCGCAGTCTTCCGGATTGTATCTCCAAGCGACGATTGGTGGACGTCGATCCTCGTAATAGAACATCCTTGAATATGCTCCTAGAACGAGAAACTACTTTTTCTCTTATTTTTCAAAAAATGTGCGTCCCCTTTTTTTTCAATATGGCGTGAGTTTTTCTGGTTCAATTTTGTGTTGGGAGAAACTCTCTTATTAATAGAAAAATAACTAATAATTTGAGAGTTTATCTTTTACACACAAATTTAACTTTTCCTTTTAGAAAATAAAAACCTTTATCCAATAGGAAAACAAATTTACTATTTATCCAATAAGAAAACTAATTTCTTATTTATAATTATTTAACACATAAATAATTTCATTATCCACAATATAATTAATTAGGAGAAAATTTCTTTTCCCAAAACCAAAAAAATGTGGCGCCATTTTTAATTCAATTTGGAATAATAGAAAATGTCTTTTCTATATTACATATTATTACCAAATAAATAAAAATCCGCATATTCATTAAATAGACCAACTATTTAATTTATTCACGAGGTTCCAAAATATGAGAATTCACTCACGTGTTAGGAGCCAACCTGGGGATCAGGGACCTATAACCAGTAGCTACAATGAATTGAATAAAATATTCATCGAACAAAATGTTTCTACTCAACTTATTAATTCCGAAATTACGCCACCATAAATCCGAAACTGAACTCTATCGATTATAGATATAACTTATTCTCAGATAGTCGAGTCAATAAGTGTCCATTGATATAATCATTACATACAGACTAACCCTCCAAAGACTACCCGTAACGAAGCGGGATTATTTCCGTAAACCTTCTTCATTACATCTTATCCTTATTTACCATTAATCCACTAGTGATCAATTAGTTCATAACCAATATAAACTCGGCCGATCAATCAGTTTCTAGGATCAACAAATAAGGGTTGTCTTTCTGCTTCCGTAGGAAGGATTGGATTCCATATCTCATGAGACACACACTCCTAACTCATCCTGAATAGTGCCAACGTGAATGTGATTCGGACCGCGCCTTTTAGGAATCTTTAACGAACACATCAAACCCTATCTTGAAACAAGTAGGAGTATGAAATCACTTCAGGAATAAGGTCAATCCATATATTATCATCTTGTACGATTTAATAAGATTTCTCAATCAATGAATTATATGAGAAATTCAGATTAAATCGGTCCAGTCCTATATGACTACATCATATATAAATGCCCTACTTAGATAACCAATATCGAAGGTCCGGATAAGACGGTCACACCATAAAGTGTTCTGGGCGCATTAATGGTGGTTTAATCAATAGACCCCATACTATGATTAAGTTCACCACGGACTAATAGTTCAAGTGTATCACCATAAACTTAATCCTCACGTGTGACACACACTAAGTTATATGGCTACATATGATACGACTTGGGGTTTTCAGTAGTGTATTACTTATAAGCACGAAGCAACTAATAAGATGAGAATAAATCTGTCATTTATTAATTATATGAACAGTTACAGAAATTGTCTTTCGGGCGCTACTTCCAACAATCTCCCACTTGCCCGTATGGACAAGCAACAATTGTCCTTCGGGCACTACATTCAACAATCTCCCACTTGCCCGCAAAGAGAAGCAACAATTGTTTTTAGAGCACCACACCCTTGTTCTATCTATCCACAACATTCTCCCACTTGCTCTAAAGAAGATGAGACATATTTCCCAATTTCATACCCGCCAAGCGCTTATTAGTGACATTAGATGCCATACGACTTGGTAAATTGATCAGCTAGGTTTTCGGATCGAGGCGATCTTTTAGGACCGAAACTTCGCCTCTCTGCACGGTCTGTCTGATCAGGTGTACTCTCTCTCAATATGCTTTTGACCTCTTATGACTGCGAAGATCATTTGAATGAGCTACCACTCCACTGTTTTCACAGCGAAGTGATATCGACTTACCCAGAAGTGGAAATACTCCTAAATCTATAATTAACCTTTCAAACTATACTGCCTCTCTAGCTGCCCCAGAAGCTGCTACGTATTCGACTTACAAAATCGAATTGGCAGTGCTAGATTGCTCCAGACTATAGCTCCATCACTATGAGGAAACACTGAGCCCGAGATCAATTAACGATCATCCTTAATCTGAGTTAAAGTCAGAATCAGTGTAATCAATACTCAGGTTTGCACCCGAATATACAAGCATATTACTCCTCGTTCTCCAAAGGTACTTGAGGATGCACTATACTGCTACTCAACGTCCGAATCCAAGATTCGACTGTTATGGACTTTTAATAACTTGACTTTCTCTATCCAAAAGAGAATTTTTTTAATCCTATTTTCTCTATATCCAAAGATTGAGAGAACTATTCCGTGAGGGGTTGGGTAGGAAACCTCGCGTTGAATATTGCACACGAAAATGCATTATCATCTTAAACAATAAGATGAATGGGAAATTGCCAACAACTTGTTCTCATGAATTCGACCGAATCGATTTGTAAGAATATAGTCCACATCTCTAATTTCGAGAAGCTCTGACTCGTCAGTTCTTGACTTCAGATAACATACCCACGTTTCTTACAACTGTTTCAGTGTTACCTTGCATTTACACTAACGTCTACTCTTTACCAATATTGATTCTCTGGTCTACGAAAGACTCATCAATATTTTGGTCAAGCCCACATATTTCAAATATATGACTTTTAATGACCTAGAGGTTTTCTTTAACCCACCGATGGATATAAGCATATGCAATCAATCTTTCATTGGCTTTTAGCTAAAACCCTTCTGTTCCGAATGAATCTAAGCTCCATTGTACGGCAAGAAAGTTTCAGGCATCACCCTCGTTAATCTTTCTCGCTTTATATGAGTCAAGCAAGGTGAGTGGTGAGAAAGTTTGAGGAATCACCCCTATTAAACTATCTACTTCTCAGGGAATTACCCTTAGACCACTTGGCTTTGCTTAGAAAGGTCAACTTTATCATTCATTCGACTCTTTTTCACGTAGATCCAATTTCTCCCACTGGGCCTGAGACACTCAGGTGGTTCTATAAGAGTGTGAACAGACATGGAGTTCCAAAACTCCATTTACAGGTTTATGGCTTTAAACCAACCTCTTCTTTTCAGAATTCTATACAGTCCTTCCAAAAGACCATAGGCTATCAATCACCCCCAGCAGATTATAAAGTCTACATAATCACAGTTAGTCAATGATTAAACCATACTCCCACTGCATTTGGGAGGTTTGATATTCTGATCTGGTTCAGTAGTATTTATTAGTGTTATCCCCAACAACCAATGTTGGATGTGGTCTGATTCAATCAGATAGTACCTCCTTAAGTAACTTTACTTCAAGGTCCAATGTTGTTATTTTAACATTCCTTCAGAAAGGTTGTGACAGTTCAACCATCATTATCCGATCTTAGGAATCTTATAACCAACCCATACTCATTGCATTAAGATATTTCACGAACAGTAACCATCTGAACGTGTGTGCAAAATCTCTAGTCCTACCTTCAAGCACAGGTGCTAAATGCCTCTATTTACGGAAGTGGGGTAAATGTAATTCATTCCTTATCCACAAATTCATAGGCATTGTTGGGGAGATTTTGCATCATTAAAACAAAAGAAAATTTATAAAACCTATACTACCATGCAAAACTACCTCCTAACCGGCCGAATACCGGGTAGTTGCTAGTAAAGTTGGATAAGTACGCAATATCGATCCACGGGAAAAGGGATATTGAACCTAATTTTATTAACTCTTCTTTATTAACTAAACCTAAACCTAATCTAGAACGGAAAGTAATCGGACAGAGAGGATTGTTAGTCCAAAGCCAGGAAAAATAAAAAGCAATAAAGACTAAACTACAAACGAAAAACGAAAAATAACTATTAAGATGATCATGGAGAGCAAACAACGAACAAACAAAATCATCCAATCCAACAAATCCTCTATCTCTATCTAAGGTTATCTCATGACGATTAACTAAAGATGTGGTTCACCTCTCGAAGGTATGAATACTACTTCAGTAGATAATCCGTCTATCAATCTAACATCTTCCAATGTATAGAATTGACGCAAAACAAACCAAGGTGCAAGATTTTAAATCTAACAACCTAGATAATTAACCTATCAACTTCAGTTATGTCAAGGTTAAAAATCTAATCTTTCCTATGGTGATCTAAATCTAATCATGACTTCCATCAAAATCAAACATCAAAAGCAACGATCTTCCGATATGAGTTGCATAAACGAATAAACGAATAGAAAAGATACAACTTTGAATTAAGATCACAACATAAACTTAAATAAAAGATAGATAAAACCTGAATGGAAAAAGAGTCAAATTGTTGAACATGTTCAGCCTCCAAGCATGGAGCTTGAAAAACGCAGCAGCGGCAAGAAAGAAAAAAGAAATAAACATCTAATCTAAAACCTAATCTAACCTCGGATCACCCGAGCACAAGGCTCGGGTGACCGGCCTTGAAACCTCCAAGTTGCGGCTGCTTCTTGGTGTTTTGTGTATGAGAAATTCTGATGATATTAGGGTTGCAATCGCAGCTGCTTTTATAGAAAAATCAAGTCGGTTGCTACAGTAAAGGTGCCGGACGCCCGTTTGAAGATCCGGACGCCCGTCCGCTATTTTCAGCAACAGCATCCAAACTTGTAACACTCATATCTCGGGCCTCGTAAGTCGGAATGGAGTGATTCAAAATCCTGTAGAATCCTCTCTTCAAGCCCTACAACTCTTCTCTTGAGGTCCAGAGTAAAATCGGTTGTTATCATATCAAGAACTTCGTTGGAAGTTCAGCACTACCCGGAATCCTGATTTTCTGACATTTATCTTGATTGATTTCTTTCCTTATATCTTTCAATCTTCCATAACTTTGATTGATCCTTTCCAAGCACGAATTTGGCTCTCTAAAATCCTCTCTCCCATCATAAATGAGTATCTACAACAATAGGAAAACATACCAAAGCGTAACGTATTTCCAAAATAACATAAAATCATGATTTAAGCACATAATTAATTCGTTTTGCAATTAACCTCTTAAAAACATCATTTACTAAATTAATCGATTATAAGCTCGATTTCTATGAAAAACATCTATATATGGGGAAAATTGATGTAAAATATATCCTTATAAAACGTATAAAATCACCCTTAACAACTCCCCCACACTTAAACCTTGCTCGTCCCGAGCAAGACAAAACATAATCAAGACTCGAGACATATAAACATTTATGCAACCATAAAGCATATTCAATAGTTTAGAAGTTCACCCAAGTGTGTGCGCATAGCCATAATAAATTTCCACTAAATCCACACTTGAAATTGATTCAAGCAAAACTAGCCAACACCCCATTTAAATTAGAAATATAAAAACGATTATAACATGCACCTCACAAAACATACATATTCGAAAAATAATAATAAGGAGTATTTAAAATATTTCCGACATACTTAGAGGATAATCCCTACATCATATCTTTCAGTTTATACTGGGGATAGTTAGAAGATAACTACGGTTCTCACCCATCTTTTCACAATACCAATTGCTAATTTTTCTTAAAGTTCTCTTAATTCCACATACGTATAGCATATACCCTCATTCCCAGCAATAGGATGTTTCGTGATAACACCCTAGTTGACTACTACTATCATCGAGCGATCGGGAGCTATTAACCTCATAGTGGTATAGGACATTTCGTGATAATGCCCTACCGCACTCAAATCATTGGCAGCTACTTCCGACATATACATATATTATTCATACAAATCATCTTAGATTGGTATTCAAACCTTAAATTATATCATTCCTATCACATTCAAACCTTCGAGATATTCACAGTATGTCATACTTTAATTAAACACAACTATTAAAATTTTCAAAATTAGTATGCAAGCAAAGAATCATGCGATAATCATCAAAAATCTCTAAATCAAATGGGCATAGCTTTAAAACATAGCTCATCATCTACTATGGCACGTGAAAAATAGTGTTGGGTGAAACAACTAAATTTACTAAATATGCAAAATAATGCACCAATGACATAATAACTCGAATAAAGATATGCATTTGTTCACTCGGGACAAAACAAAAACTTAAAAATTAAACACTTTTTCATAGAAATAAAATAGTATGGCAAATGAATGTAGATACCACATAAGCTATTCCCCTCCCCCACACTTAAATTACAACATGTCCTCATGTTGTGCGAGAAAAATAAAGAGAAGCAAAGAACTTAGTGATTGTAGTTCGAAGGAGCTAATGCTGGAAGTGCTCGAATCAAATCCAGAAAAGGCTTGATGAAAGCGATGGCTTGTGGACCATCCACCGGAAAAACTCGGCTTCATCTAAAAGCGCACAATTGCTAATGCATACACCACTGCACACTTGAGAACAAGGCAAAATCTCGGGGGCACGGGAAGATAACATATAAAGCACGAGAAAGGAAGTCTAGAGAATTTTTAGATTAAGCTCAAATAAAGATGGAACCTATCGTGAAATATTACAAAATAGTAGGCTAGGTGCAACTACATGAAAATATACTACAATGCAAAATTACATGAAAAATCCTAAAAATAAAATAAAACGCGAGGTAGTATTACGAAACCGACGATTAACTACACTCAAAAAGAAAAATAAACTAGGTGGTATTACGAAAACCGATGGTGACCACACTTAAGAAAAATAAAAGAAAAATAGAAAAACAATGCAACTATATGAAATGCAACTAAATGAAATGCATTTAAATGATATGCAAAAAGAAAATAAAATAAAAGAAAGAAAACTAGCCCACTATATGCAACACGACATATATATAAACGTCTACCACATAATGACAGGTTACGATAAACGACAGTGCTGTCACTAGTGCCGACGCGCCTTAAGACTTATCGAAAGTGATAGACTTATGGAAACCAACAGTCATCTATCTAAACAGGTATAACTCATATGGAGAAAGGACGTAGCATACGGAAAACCGACAGTAGCTACCCATATGAACTATAAAAACAAAGGAAGCACGTAAGTCTTAAAAGCTTAAAAGATTCATCGGAGCGGTATGTAGCATACGGGAACCGACATTAGCTACTAATTAACCATAAGAACAGTTATAGCTTACGAGAACCGACAGTCACTATAACATGCCTAGATGAATCATATATAAGGAATTGATCAATTATCTAACATGGATTCATAGATGGAAAGGTAAAAACATATAAGTTCGGGCATCTATGTAAAAATCAATTAGCCACGAAGCTCGAATGAAAAATCCACATCAAATAAAAGCATTGAAAATAAAATCAAGAAATTTAGAACTGGATCAACCCGGACGAACGTTCACTTAGCGTTCAGAACTGGACGGGCGTTCCACCTTGCCGACGCTCGTCTGACTTGAAAACCGACCGGACGGGCGTTCAGAAAGTATAGACGCTCGTCTGCGGTCCTCTAAATCGAGCAGGATTGAAAATATTTGAGCGGACGGCGTCCCAATACTTCCAACGCTTCGTTCACTGCGGATGAAGAAGCGGGCGGGCGTCCAGCAGAATGCGCGCCGTCCATACAACAAGAATGCATGAGCGGCGGGAAAAACACAGCAAAACCCTAAATACTTATGAACACAACACAAAGAACACGAGATCACAAAGCCAAAGCTGACCTTATCAAATTAAGCACGAGGGTTAGACTAGGTAACACATAAACATATAAACTTCACGTAAAACAAGTTGAGTAAAAACTTTTGCACATTCTTAACCTAACGGTCATCAAAACACGGCAAAATAAAAACTCTCAACTTGGTATACACTACTTTTATTAAAAACAAAAATAAAACGTAACAAAATCGAGAACTAACAAAACTAGATTCAACATGACACCTAGTCCCGGCAACGGCGCCACTTTTGTTGGGGAGATTTTGCATCATTAAAACAAAAGAAAATTTATAAAACCTATACTACCATGCAAAACTACCTCCCAACCGGCCGAATACCGGGTAGTTGCTAGTAAAGTTGGATAAGTGCGGTATCGATCCACGAGGAAAAGGGATATTGAACCTAATTTTATTAACTCTTCTTTATTAACTAAACCTAAACCTAATCTAGAACGGAAAGTAACTGGACAGAGGATTGTTAGTCCAAAGCCAGGAAAAATAAAAAGCAATAAAGACTAAACTACAAACGAAAGCGAAAAATAACTATTAAGATGATCATGGAGAGCAAACAACGAACAAACAAAATCATCCAATCCAACAAATCCTCTATCTCTATCTAAGGTTATCTCATGACGATTAACTAAAGATGTGGTTCACCTCTCGAAGGTATGAATACTACTTCCGTAGATAATCCGTCTATCAATCTAACATCTTCCAATGTATAGAATTGACGCAAACAAACCAAGGTGCAAGATTTTAAATCTAACAACCTAGATAATTAACCTATCAACTTCCGTTATGTCAAGGTTAAAAATCTAATCTTTCCTATGGTGATCTAAATCTAATCATGACTTCCATCAAAATCAAACATCAAAAGCAACGATCTTCCGATATGAGTTGCATAAACGAATAAACGAATAGAAAGATACAACTTTGAATTAAGATCACAACATAAACTTAAATAAAAGATAGATAAAACCTGAATGGAAAAAGAGTCAAAGCTGTTGAACATGTTCAGCCTCCAAGCATGGAGCTTGAAAAACGCAGCGACAAGAAGAAAAAAAAAGAAATAAACATCTAATCTAAAACCTAATCTAACCTCGGATCACCCGAGCACAAGGCTCGGGTGACCGCCTGAAACCTCAAGTTGCGGCTGCTTCTTGGTGTTTTGTGTATGAGAAATTCTGATGATATTAGGGTTGGAATCGCAGCTGCTTTTATAGAAAAATCAAGTCGGTTGCTCTGAGAAAGGTGCCGGACGCCCGTCCGCTATTTTCAGCAACATCATCCAAACTTGTAACACTCATATCTCGGGCCTCGTAAGTCGGAATGGAGTGATTCAAAATCCTGTAGAATCCTCTCTTCAAGCCCTACAACTCTTCTCTTGAGGTCCAGAGTAAAATCGGTTGTTATCATATCAAGAACTTCGTTGGAAGTTCAGCACTACCCGGAATCCTGATTTTCTGACATTTATCTTGATTGATTTCTTTCCTTATATCTTTCAATCTTCCATAACTTTGATTGATCCTTTCCAAGCACGAATTTGGCTCTCTAAAATCCTCTCTCCCATCATAAATGAGTATCTACAACAATAGGAAAACATACCAAAGCGTAACGTATTTCCAAAATAACATAAAATCATGATTTAAGCACATAATTCGTTACGTTTTGCAATTAACCTCTTAAAAACATCATTTACTAAATTAATCGATTATAAGCTCGATTTCTATGAAAAACATCTATATATGGGGAAAATTGATGTAAAATATATCCTTATAAAACGTATAAAATCACCCTTAACAGACATCTTCTAGGTAGACTTCTCAGTGTTACATAATAATGCGAACCATTATTTTGCAATCAATATCTTAATTAAGTTAAGCAGTGTATTGTATCATATCAATTACTATATAAGGCAACCCATGGTTTATCCTTTCAGTGAAATCGTTTCACTCGGAGGTAGCCAAGCATCAGTGTCAAAACCATGCCATAGCCTTTATCTGGGCATGGAATACTCATTTCTCTGGTAATATCAGAGATTCCTTCAAATATTTAGATAAACTAATCGGTGTTTCGAGTACTCATTAGACAAAATGTCTATTACTCAAAAGCTCCCACTAGCTTGTATCCCTCATAAGACCCCGAAGGTCAATATGAACAAGATGTGTTACTTCTTCAGCTCTCTTTCCCTTTCCAGATGAAAGGTTACTTAGTCATTTTTCCTTTGAGATAGTGTTCTTAGACTGGGAGATATGAATCACCCTTAGCTAGTCTTAAGATCTTATCTTTAGGATATACGCACTAATTAATAGATGATGAAGAATCGTTTATCTTAATATGGAAACCATTTGTCTTTATAGCTTATGATGTGTTACATATACATTTTTCAGCATTACTTAGTGGTTCTGACTTTATCAGACAAAAGTCCGATTATCAAAATCGTATACAAATGTCATATTCACTTGCTTTAAGGAAACTATATTATCGATTTGAAAGTGAATCAATTCGTCCCCACGAATCTGAAAACAGAAATTAAATTTCTGCGATATTCAAGGATTAAAATCCAAAATTTCTTTCCATATATCACTCCCACTATCTTAGCTGAAATAACTACCCGTTGTCTTTTCTTCATCATGAATGCCCAGCTACATTGTTTTTACAAAATAACTTAGCTTCTGAGTCAAATTACTCAGTTAAGAAAATCTCTAAGGATTCATAGTTTAGTGATCCGAAATCACTTTCCTTAACCCTTACTTTCTTTCATTAATATTTCGGTTTAGCTTTTAACTTATTTAGTTTTGTTGACTTACATTTTTAGACATTTACCTTCCCATTCTTGGCTTTCTATAAAGGAAATGGCCGTGAACAAGCAGTCCATTTGAGTAGACACTACTCGTGAACTATGGGATGTCCAGTGAGATTGGTATCAAATCATTCTCGTCATCTTTCAACTAAATTTTAATTTATCTCTCGTTCAACACGAGTGACAGCAGTGACATACTTATCAATGTCACTTAAGTTTGTAGGTTCAAGAGGAACATCCTCTTCCGAAAAATTAATTTTGCATTCTCGATTATTGAGTTCAATGTTCTTGTTACTTTTCTACTTTTACGAAGTCATCATCAGTCAATTTTAATCATTTAAGTAGTCTAGATACCTAAAGATGATATGTAGTTGTAAAATAAATTATGACAGAAATATAAATCAAATCATACACCACAACAAATAATGATTTTAGGAATTATAAACATGATGTTATGCATGCAGTTTATCCTACCATTCCAAAGATTTAATCTCACACCTCAGTGCCGCCGTAAGGTAGGTCAAAGAGGTGACGATTAAATTGCGACAATCTCTCGCAACAATTAAACCACTGAGAATCAAACATCTCCTAATTAATTGTTGATTACCTTCCTTTTTCAGTCAAGATATTTCCAAAAATATCCTTGTGAGTGTGACCTACTGTTTCAGATTTTTAAGTACGCCCCGAGTATGCCGCCGTAGGGTAGGTTAGTGACCCGACGAGTACTCAAAATCCTATCCTTTCGGAAACTAAGTCTTGAATTTTGATAGCGGTGAAGGCCATCCGTCGGGGGCCGAAATCAAAGCGGCACGAGGCGTCACCATTCTCTCACATGCTTGTGTCAACAGTAGAGGCCATGGGGATGGTTGTCACCTTCCCCGCTCAAACTCGTTATTTTGAAAAATAGGTAGTCTTATTAGTATTTTCAGAATTTCTTCACAATCTGGAAAAACAATAAATCATGAATATTTAAATTAATCCTCCCACTAGTTCATCGGTTCCAAATACCGTCTAACCAGTGTCACTTATTTACGACTTTCCAATTTCTCGGATTTATAAATTTTGTGTAGACACATCGCCAAGAATTTCATAATCCTGATACATTAAGACTTCATGATTTTTCTAATAATTCGAAAAAACAATAAATCATAATATTTTAAAGCTGCCACTAGTTTATCGGTTCCAAATACCGTCTAACTAATGTCACCTTATTCCTGATTTTCCAATTTTCCAATCATTTAGAAAAATCTTGTGTAGACACTACACAACAAAAATTCACCAATGAATTTTTATAGTCCTAATTTTATCATGACAAAAGTTTAGGATCTCAGAATTTTCTAATAAATCGAAAAACAAAAAATCAAGAAAAATCAACCACCAACTTATCGGTTCCAAATGCCGTCTAATTAGTATCCTATTTTTTCATGACTTTCCAAATTTTCGGTTATTAAATCCTATTTATGTAGACACTACATAATTAAAATTCTCAAAGAATTTTAGATCCAAAATCAAATTTACCGTGTGAATTTTATATCCCGATAAAATTCCGTTTTCCTTTAATTAATTTAATTTATTATTAATCTAAATTAATTATCGTGTTCATACATGTCTAATTAATGTCAAAATTAATTTTCTACCTGTATACATATGCTAGGAGTGGATTCATGAGTATGATGCAAGACATGATTATATCACATAAATAATCACAAAAGAAAATAAATGCGAAAAATAAACCATTGAGATGGACCGTTGGTACCCCCGTATCTAATCTATTATAAAAAAACTTTAAACCCAATTTAATGGATTTACTAATTTCTAATTAAAATAATCTGCGGCTGATCCGGATACTAATGTGCTGGCCGAAATCTTCACCAATATCCTTGTAGCCGAACTGGTTAGCATGCTCTTCCTCCTTGCTGTAGGTTGCGGGTACGACCCCCATCAGCAGCGAATTAACCCTAGATGTTCACCTTGTTTGATCTCCAAACCGCTGTACCACTGACTTATTTGTTCATTGATGTCGAACAGAAACAAATAAAGCCAGCACCATCGAAAAATAACTATTATTCTAGGAAATTAAAATTACAACAATTTACATAATTTTCTATAACCAAGAAAACAGGTTTACAACAGATCTAACGGATAAACAATACCAACCCCAATCCATCTCGTCAACCATGAACTTTCAACCACGCATATATATAATAAACGTATAAAAATGCAATTTTTATTCAATTTCACTCCTTATTAATTAATTATGCAATCAAGATCGCAAAATCTCTTTAACTTGGCTCCGATACCACATGCTGGATATACATAAACCCGATTCCGGATCCGATCCATAGTTGGATCGTCAGATCTGATTCACAGCACCGATCGAGATGCTCGATCATGCACATCGGAGGCTACGAATTAAAATCGCATGTGATTTTACCACGATTTTAATTTACATAATTATTTAATACAACTACAAGAAGGACGAAGATTTATCCAATAGAAGAGGATGAGCAATCGACAATAGGGAGAAGCCGCAGTCTTCCGGATTGTATCTCCAAGCGACGACTGGTGGATGTCGATCCTCATAATAGAACCTCCTTGAATATGCTCCAAGAAAAACTCTAGTTTTTCTTCTCCTAAGGGCTAGAACGAGAAACTAGTTTTTCTCTTCTTTTTCAAAAAAGGTGCGTCCCCCTTTTTTTCAATATGGCGTGAGTTTTTCTGGTTCAATTTTGTGTTGGGAGAAACTCTCTTTTTAATAGGAAAATAACTAATAATTTAAGAGTTTATCTTTTACACACAATTTTTTTTCCTTTTAGGAAAATAAAACCTTTATCCAATAGGAAAACAAATTTACTATTTATCCAATAAGAAAACTAATTTCTTATTTATAATTATTTAACACATAAATAATTACATTATCCACAAAAAAATTCTTTTCCCTAAACCAAAAAAATGTGGCGCCATTTTTAATTCAATTTGGGATAATAGAAAATGTCTTTTCTATATTACATATTATTACCAAATAAATAATATCCGCATATTCATTAAATAGACCAACTATTTAATTTATTCTTGAGGTTCCAAAATATGAGAATTCACTCACGTGTTAGAAGCCAACCCGGGGACCATGGACCTATAACCAGTAGCTAAAATAAATTGAATAAAATATTCATCGAACATAATATTTCTACTCGACTTATTAATTCAGGAATTAAGCCACCATAAATCCGAAACTGAACTCTATCGATTATAGATATAACTTATTCTCAGATAGTCGAGTCAATAAGTGTCCATTGATATAATCAGTACATACAGACTAACCTTCCATAGACAACCCGTAACGAAGCGGGATTATTTCCGTAAACCTTCTTCATTACATATTATCCTTATTTACCATTAACCCACTAGTTATCAATTAGTTCATAACCAATTTGAACTCGGCCGATCGATCTGTTTCTAGGATCAACAAATAAAGGTATTTTCTTTCTACCTCCCACAGGAAGGAATGAATTCCATATTTATGAGACATCCTCACTCATCCCAAAATAGTGCCAACGTGAATGTGATTCGGACTGCGCCTCTTAGCAATCTTTAACGAACACATCAAACCCTATCTTGAAACAAGTAGGAGTATGCAATCACTTCAGGATTAAGGTCAATCCATATATGATCATCTTGTGATTTAATAAGATTTCTCAATCACGGAATTATATGAGAAATTCAGATTAAATCGGTCGATCTATATGACTACATCATATATAAATGCCCACTTAGATAACTAATATCGGCGGGCCGGATAAGGCGGTCACACCACAAAGTGTTAGGTGCATTAATGGTGGTTTAATCAATAGAACCCATACTTTGATTAAGTTCACCACGGACTAATAGTTCAAGTGTATCACCATAAACTTAATCCTCATGTGTGACATACACTAAGTTATATGGCTACAAATGATACGACTTGGGGTTTTTAGTAGTGTATTACTTACAAGCACGAAGCAAGTAATAAGATGAGAAATCTATCATTTATTAATTATAAAAACAATTATAGAAATTGTCTTTCGGGCGCTACTTCCAACAATAACCGCACTTCTTGCAGCACCTATCAATAGTATGTCCTTCTTTACCCCAATGTGTGCATTGAAATTTCTTGTTTTGTGCACCAACATTAAATTGTCTAACAGTAGAACCTCCACCTTTACCAAAACCAGGCTACAACTGGGTAACTAAGGCAAGAGAACCAGAATCTTGGGGCGCAACAGAGGTATTAGGAGCAGAAACAGACAAAGCATCACTTCTTAGAACTAAAATAGGCTACTTGGTTTTCATGTTGCAAGGCCATGGAAAATACAGTCCTAATATCAGGGATGGGAACAGACATAATAAACCTGAGATCTCATAGTGATATATGAATCATTAAGGCCTTTCAAAAAACTAATCACAATGTTTGTGTCATAGTACTCTTTGTAGACAACTCTAGCATCACAACTACATATAGGGGCATGCCTGATAATAGCGTATTGATCCCAAAGAATCTTTAGTCTGGTAAAATAACTAACTACAATAAGAGAACCTTGTTTAGTAGTGTAGATGTCCTCAATCAAATTTGATAAATGATAAGCATTACCGGTACTAAACCTATGGATCAAATCTAGCCATACCTCTCTGGATGTGGGCAACCACATTAAACTCTGAACAATCACAGGATCGACTAAATTGATAATCCAAGTATGAACAAGATCATTGCACTGAGTCCATGCCTCGTAATTCTTGTCATCTTCTGGAAGTTTAGGTAAAGTTCCATCAATGAAATGCATCTTGCCTTTAGTAGAAATCACCATACTAATTGCTCGTTTCTAGCAAAGAAAAATTTATGCACCTCTAGGTACAGGTTGAACAAGAATAGCGGAAGGATTCTCCCCTGGATGAAGAAAATAGGGGTTAACAGTCCCTGTAGCTGTTGCATCTCTTCTTTGGTTTGCAATTGGAAAATAAGAAAGTAAAACCAGCAAGAAACCGAGAAAGATTCAACAGGAACAAAGCGTTGAACACTTGGCGTTCAAAAGGAAAAGCAATTGAACAAGAATAGGCGCGAAGCCACAGCTCACGATACCATGGTATGAAATGAAAATAACATAAGAGAAGAAGAAGAAGAAGTGAAAAAAACTGCAGAATTCTTATTCATAAAAGTTGAGTACAATGTGTTGTGCACCAACCTTATATATGTTGTCTGGTGTCTGTTTACAGAAGTGTAGCTGATAACTAACTTCCTAACTTACAACAAGTGCTAACCAAACTAACTAATTAACTAACATTACATCATACACTTGACATCAACACCATAACTACCCTATATCACCAACAACTTCAACCACCACATTATAGTAAGGCAGTGGTGGACCGAGAAAAATTTCTCTGTGGGGCAGTGCAACAAATCCGAAGAGCGTGTGTGACATTAATGGTGTTTTTATATTTTTCACCAGCAAAACTACATCGATATTCGAATCTCAGTGGGGAACTAGCCCCCACTCCTTTCCATTTGGGTCCGCCCAGAGTAAGGTTGATGGTGATTGATGTTTTCCATTTGACTTTAAGTGGCGTTGGGCATATAAGTTACGCATGTCATTTTCTTGGTCTATGTATGTTCTTTGTAATTCATTAGAACGAGGTCAAAGATATTGTGGAATTTTAGTTAGTATAACGAGATACCGATGTAGTGAGGTGGCATGTACTTGTTACCGTGAGTCACGAACCTTAGTGTAGTATTGTTAAACTTATGTAATGTCAAGTAGGGGTGGCATCGGTCGGGTCCCATCCTATAACCCTTCAACCCAATTCCTAACCCGATAAGATTTGGGAAACCATTTTGCTCCCCAATCCCAAACCCGATAGGTGTCGGTACCCGACAATCAGGACTCCCGAATAATCGGGATCGGGTCGGGTCGGGAATAAATATCCCCGCAAAATATTATATTTTATTTTTCGTCATTTGTTTTTGTAATTTCTCGTCAAAAAATCTAATGCATCATCGCTATCAACAAAAATATTCATACTTTAACAATTTCATAAAGATAAATACACAAGTTCAAAATGCAATACAATCGGTCCAATGGTGACCGTAAGACTTTATTATCATATAGTCATCGACCCACCAACATATTATTCATAATTCAAAAAATTAGACTAACACCAAAGTAGCGTTTTTATTATGAATATGACCTCAAACTTAAAAAAAAATGCATAGTATCACTTGATTGATTCACTGCCACAAATTAAGGAAAACATTAGATAAGAATCAATCAAATTTTCTATATTTTTGCGGTGAGTGCGTATCAATACATAAATAAAAAATAAATAATTATTTTAGGAAAAAATAATAAATAAATATATAGAAAACAATTAATTTGGTCGGGTCGGGATCGGAACCCGTCAGGATTCAAACATTATACCCGGATATATTCCCGTCCTTGTTCGGGAAGGGAGAAACCCCGACAAAATCGAATCGAGAAAAATAAGGCTCGGGAAAATAAGGGTTGGGAGAGGGATAGAAACCGGGTCAGGTCGGGTTTTAAGGGATTTTTGTCCAGCCCTAGTGTCAAGGTTATATCAAGCACCATGATATTTTTTTATGGTATTAATTATGTATTGAGATTATGTGGAGTAATAGCCAAAGTCTTTCTATCGGTTTATCTTATGTATTTAATTCATTAACAATCGTACGAGGTTTTGTAATTCGAGATTATTTTTACATCGTTCTGAGGTTATGACCGAACGGTCTCAATTCATAAATTACTTGGGTTTTCGTATCGAATCGTTACAATAGACGTGAAGAGGAGACAAAAGTTTACCTATTATTATAGTACATTGTAGGATGTAATATCGCCGGATGGATCATAGTCCACCCGATAACGCAGCGGAATAGTATAAGATCTAGATCTAAACAATCAAAATACATAAATACAATAAATCTAAACCTATGAGGGGTTTAGATTGCTTACCGGTTTATTGTGAATAAACGTCTAGAACAATCTTCAATCCAAGCTAGTTGAGAGTCTAGTTGAGAAGCCAAAGTCTTCCAACGTGTGTCTCCAAGCACCACCAGGTGGATGGTGTTTCAAGCCGCCGGAACTCCTCGATATGCTACCTTAGAAAACCCGAAGTTTTCTAAACTCGAAACCCTAGTATTATAGCCGAAAAATCTAAGCTATAATACTCCCAATAATTCGAAATTATGTGTGTCATAAGGCTTGGGAGAACTCTCTTTATATAGGAGAGTAATCATTGTCCTCCAAGGATTTAATAATTAAGAGATAATTATTAGATTAATCCTTATTTTAAATAAAAGATAAATAAAATAATTATCCCAAACAAATTAGGATAAATAATATTATTAACTAATATTTCATGAATTATCAATTAATAAATAAAAGATAAATCACACATTAAATAATTATCCAAGAAAACTAATTCCTTAATAATCATTTAATAATAATTTCAGCCAACACCCTAAAATATAGGGCCAATCGAAATTCTTGACACCTTGGGCCGAGTCCACGAAAAATTTATTTTCCGTGTATTTAATTATCTAGTCCAACTAAACAATTAATCAACATATCAATTAAATAGTCCAATCCAACTATTTAATTATAATTGAGTGAAACGACGAGAAAACATATGCTATATGTTAGGAGCCGCGTCGGGGACCATGGACCCGTATTCGATAGCAACAATAAATTAAATAATATTATCCGTCGGACCGAACAATAATATTCAATCTATCAATTCGGGATTACACCACCATAAACCCGGCCCGAACTCTGCCGAATATAGATAACTTACACTCAACCATGAGTTGATAAGGTGTCCACGATATAATCATTATATACGGATAAATCCTCCATAGACTTTATTCGTTTGATTCGGGATATCTCCGTAAACCATTCTCAAAACCTCTTATCCTTATTTACCATTAACCCCTAGTGATCAATTAGTTCATAACTAATATAATATGAACTCCGTGGATCGATCGGTTTAGGATTAACAAATAAAGGAGGCTATGCATCTACTTCCGAGGAAGGAATGGATGTTAGGTGTAGTGCCGAAAGACAATTTGTGTAATTGTTTTTAATAATGAATGACGAACTTATCTCACCTTATTACATGCTTTGTGCTTGTAAAGTAATACAACTTCTTTTGAAACCTAAGTATATCGTATGTAACACTTAACTTTCGGTGTATGGATTACACGTGAGGATTGAGTTAGTGGTGGTATACTTAAAGCTGTTAGTCCGTGGTGAATTTAATCGAGTTCGAGGTCTCTTGATTAAAACACCAATAATGCGCCTAGAACACCTTAGGGTGTGATAGTCTTATCGATTTGTCGGTAGAGGTTTCGTGGGGCATTTATATATGATGGCATTCATATAGAATTTGGACCGATTTAATTTGTATTTCTCGATATAATTCCGTGTCGAGGAATCTTATTAAATCATTAGATGATCATATATGGATCAACCTTAATCTGAGGTGATCACGAGGGTGCTACTTGTCGGGGTAGTGTTTGATATGTTGAATTCACGGTTCACTTAGATATGTGTTCCAAGCCACTTCTCATTGGCACTATCTCAGGATGAGTGAGTAGTTACGATTTTCCACGGACATGGAATCCATTCCTTCTGCGGGAAGTATAGAGCGATCCCTTTATTTGTTAGCCCTAAGAAAGTGATTGATCCGGGAGTTCACATTTGACTAATTAGCTACTAGTCGGATATGTGTACTAATTGATCATCGAGGGGATAATGGTAAATAAGGATAAGATATTACGAGTCGGGTTCACGGAGACCTCCCTTTCGAATGGGCGATCTATGAAGGTTAATCCGTATGTAGTGATTATATCGATGGGCGCTTATTCACTCATGGGTTGAGTATAAGTATACATCTATAATCGGTAGAGTTCGATTTGGTTTATGGTGGCGTAATCCCGGAATTAATAATTAATGTACTTATTACATTAGATGAATAATTAATTATTGGAGCTCTTTGGTTATAGAGTCCATGGTTCCCGATGTAATACACGTAATTGGAATGATATTCTTGTTATTTGGGCCTCATTGATAATTAATTGGTGGGCTAATTAATTGATATCATGAATATTATTTAGTTGAATTTAAATAATATAATAAGCAGAAAAAAGCGTTTTACGTGAGGCGCAGTGAGAACAGTGTGGCGCCAATATGTCTTGGATTTTCCAAGAAATTAATTTTCTGGATAATGACGTATTGTGTAATTAGTTATTTATTTGTTAAATAATTAATTGGATAAATAAAAGAAAATAATTTATTCATTATTTATCTCTTAACTATAAAGATAATTATATTTTCTTATTATAAGATTGTAATTTTCTCTTATTTTTATTGGATAATAATAATTAGAATTATCTCTTTTATTTTGTTAAACCGATTGGGTATAGGTTTTCTCTCTTGGATTTTCTTTTATAAAAGAGAGTTATCCCGAGCCACTAGGTGAAGAGAGGGCCACGAAATTTAGAGAGAAAAAAGAGGCTAAGGAGTTCGATCCTTAGCTCCACCCGGTTGAAGAAAAACTTGGAGTTTTTCTTGAAAGCATATCAAGGAGGTTCTCATATCAAGAAGGGTGTCCACCAACCACCGTTTGGAGAACAAATCGGAAGATCAAGACTTCTCTTCCCGATATTGGTAACATAATCTTAACCCCCTTGTAGTAGTTTAAGTCCTTTAATTATGTATTATGATGTATAAGTCGTGATCCATCTGCTGCTCGTAGATCTAACTCGTTTAGATCTAAGAACCTGCATCCTTCATGTGGTATCGAGGCAGGTTCCACGATTTATATAGTCATAGTCATAGTTAAACGATTTAAAGGAGTGGAATTGCATGTAGGTAATTTTTACTTATAATTATGCATTGATTATGATTAAAATTGTTATGGTAGAAGAGATGGATTGGGGTTGGCATTGTTTACCCGTTAGATCTATTGTAAACTCATATAAACGATGAAAATTCGTTCATATGAGTATAGGAAATTATGTATTTTTTTTTTATTGCAAGTTTAATTTCCAGAAAATAGATCTGTACAGTAGTTGTTTAGTCTTTTCGTTTTTCCCGTTTTTTGAACCGTTAAAAATAAAATCCCTCCGGTCAGAATCAAGATTGGAAGTTGGTGAACAATCCCACAAAATTTGGCATCGATCAGAGTCCCTTTGGATGTCCGTTCGTTGATGAGAAGAGGCAGCTGTAACAGAAAAACGCAGGATTCACAGAAACCCTAACTGTGACTTCCTCGATTTTCTGGAAAGGATTGGACGGTTGAAAAGAAAATCTGACTGGTCAGATCGGTAATCATGGGGTTTTGGACGTGATATAAAATTTTCAGGACGATCGGGATTCATCTTGATCCCCGATCGGCCTCGGGAAGTGAATGATGTGCTGCTGTAAGAGTCTGTTTCAGCAGCAAGTTGGGCGGCTCACTGCAGAAAATTGACAAGTCAAAGCTCCAATCCAACCGTCCATATTGAAGCCCAAAGAGTAAAGATCAAATCTGGAAAGTTTCGTCTCGATCCGAGTTTGTTTGATATGCCGATCGTCGAAGATTCTAAACAGCTGCATATTAGGGTTTTTAATTTATTTTCGAATAGATTAGTTACGGGGGTGCCAACGGTCCATCTCGGTGTTTATTTTCCGCACTAGTATACATGTGTAGATTGTATGAGTAGAACCGGAAAATTGTCATGACATGCATCATATAATGAATTCCACTCCATATGCATACATGTAGAAATTAATTCGAGGAATTAGTTAGGCATATATAAAACATGTATAAAACACACGATTAGTTTTAATTAATTGTTTGATATTAATTAGAAACTAATTAGGGTAAAAACCGAGGAACATGGGTTTTTTCAATTGTCGAGGTTGGGTGATGGATTCTCGGTGAATCCCACTCTGCGAAAGCATAAGGAGTAAAATCCGAAACCTCGTGGTTAAGGTGTTGGATTCTCGGTGAATTCCACCTTACAAGGCGAGATTATGTTTTTGTTCCGTAGTGTCTCGTGAAAGTTTGATGTTTAAGGATTGGATAATCACGGGCAAAAGCGAGGTTGAAAGTGGTTTAACCACGGTTGGGTGGTCAACGGTACCTACGGCTCAATCGACTTCACCCTCCACGTGTGGCGTTTGCGAAGTGCAGCAATCTTGAGCCATCCGAAGAGCCACTACGGCTCAGCGGACCTCTCCTAGCCTTGACCGTCCGGCGGCCACATATGTTCTAACGAATAGGTCGGGAGGGCTAGCCCACATAACCGACAACATTCGGGCCTATGATTATTGTTCCTTAATGTAACATCAAGTCCAAAAGCGTGATCGATAAACCCACCATTTTTTCAAAATATTGAGTGGGAGCGGGAGAGCGACAACCGACCCCACGGCCTCTCTTGACACACAAACAGCGTGAGAGAATGGTGGCGCCTCGTGCCGGCTGGGACCCGGCCTCCTAAGGAAGGCCTTCACGCTATCAAAATTCAAGGCTTGGTCTCCGAAAGGATAGGATTTTGGGTACTCGTCGGATCAACGACCGACCACTAAGGCGGCACACTCGGGGTCTACCTAAAAATGCAGAGCAGATGAGGTCACACTCATAAAGGTATTTTTGGTAGTACCTTGGCTGAAAAGGAAAGGTGATTGGCGATCACAAATGAGATGTTCGATTCTCAATCGATCTTCAATATTAATCGAAACCTCTTTGACCTACCACTAAAGGCGACAACGAGGCATTAGATTAAATCCTTGGAGCAGTAGGATAGACTATAAGTACTTAGATTATGTTCCTAAAATTTTAGTAGTGTATGATTTGGATTTATTTTACATCAATTTTATTTACAAGCTGTTATATATATCTCTACAAGGTGCTAGGCGCTAGTGTAAAATTGACTAGTAATGACTTACGTTAAAAAGTGGTAAGTAACTAGAGCGTTGTATTTATTAATCTCACATGCGATTAATTTTTGAAGATATATTTCTCTTGAAGCCTTCAAAACTTAAGTGGCGTAAATAGGCATGTCACTGCTTTGTCACTCGTCTTGAGCGAGAGACAACCGTAGTTAGTTTGAAAGATGATTGGGGCGATAAAATTCTTACAGTGAATTGTGTAGTGTAATACACACGAGAAATTTTACGATAGAAAAATTGGAGAATCATAAATTAAAGTGTAAGCTAGTTAGGCGGTATTTGGAACCGATAAACTAGTGGGAGCTTTTATATTATGTTTTTCTAATTTATTAGAAAATCGAGTCCCAACTTGAGTAACACTTTCATTAAACATCCCACAGTTCACGAGTAGTGTCTACTCAAACAAAGCGCTAGTTCAAGACTATTTCCTTTTAAGGAAAGTTAAGAATGGGAAAGAATGTGTATAAGTGTTAATCATCTTAACTAAAGTTTTGAGGCTAAACCGAAACATTAATTAAAGAAAGTATTGGATAAGGAAAGTGATTTGGGATCACTAACAAATGAATCATAGCGACTTTCTTAACCGAGTAACTTGACTCGATGGCTTAGTTCTTTGGAAGAACAATGAAGTTGTGCATTAATAAAGTAACAACGGGCGATAATTTCAGGCTAGAATAGTGGGAGTGATATAAGGAAATGAATTTGGATTCTATCCTTGAATATCACGAAAAATTTATTTTTACATTTCTGGTCGTTGAAACAATTGGATTCACTTTCAACTCGATATATTGTTGCCTCATAGAAAGTGAATATGACATTTGTAATCTGAATCCGAGACTCGGACTTTTGTTTGATAAAGTCGAAACACTTAGAATAATTGAATAAGTATGTGTAACACATCTAAAACTATTAAAGGTAAAGGTTTCCGTATTAAGATAAACGACCTTTCAATATCTATTAATTAGTGCATATATCCTAGAGACAAGACCTGTTGGTGGCTAAGGTGATTCTATCTCCCAATCTTGGAACACTATCTCAAAGGAACAATGACTAAGTTTCCTTTCAATCGGGAAAAGGGTAATAGTTTTGAAGGGGTAACATAAACTTGTTCACCATGACCTTGAGGGTCAGTGAGAGATACAAGCTAGTGGGTGATTTTGAGTGGTGACATTTTGTCGATAACTACTCAAAATCTTTGGTTGGTTTATCGAAAGAATACGAGGAGGTGTCTCTGATTTTAGCGAGAGATAGAGTATTCCATGCTCATAAATAGGCTATCGCATAGTCTTGGGGTGATGCTCGGCTGCCTCTAGTGGAATGTTTCTCAAGAGGAAGAAACCATAGACTTGCCTATATAGTTATTGATATGCTTTGTACCTTTGCTAAACTCGATTAAGATAATTAGTTGCAAAATAACGGTTAACATTATTATGTAAACCGAGAAGTCTACCTAGAAGATGCTAGTGAGTTTATGGATAATGAGTGAATTCGGTTCACACCACATCCGTAAATGTAGGCATTTAGCATTTAATGCTTGAAGGTAGGGCTGGGGATTTTACGCATACGTTCAGTTGTGACTGTTAGTGAAATATCTTAATGAGGCAGTGAAGGTTGATTATAAGATTCTTGAGATCGAAAGTGATGGTTGAGCTATCACAAGCCTTACGATAGAATCTATAAGAAACAACCTTAAACCTTGGAATCTGGTTTACCCAAAGGTAGTTACTATCGATTTAAGCAGACCACGTCCAACATTAGTTGTTGGTGATTACAACGATAAATACTACTAGATCGAATGTCAATCCACCCAAGACACGGTGGGAGTATGGTTTAACCGTTGACCCGTTGTGATTTTGTGGACTTTATAATCTCTTTGGGGTGATTGATAACTGTATGGCTCTTGGTGAGGTGTATAGGATTACGATTATAGAGGTTGGTTTGAAAACCTTAACCTGTGAATGGAGTTTTGGTACTCCGATTACATTCGACCTCTTGTAGAACCACAGTGTCTCGGGCCCGGTGGGAGAAATTGGATCTACACGGAAAGAGTCGAATGAATAGGAAAGTTTAAACTTTCGGCGTAAAGTTGAGTGGTATAGGGGTGATTCCACGACAAGTAGAGAGTTAACCGGACCTTGAACTCTCTCACCACTCGATCTTGCTAGATTCGTTAAAAGCGAGAAAATAGGGGTGATTCACGAGACTTTCTTGCCGAACAACGGAATCGAATTCATTCGAAACGAAGGGTTTTAGCTAAGAATGAATAACGGATTAGTTACAAAGCGAGAAGATATGGGTGATTCCACAAGACCTTTTTGCGAGACTAACGATATCTTAATTCATTCGAAAAGAACCTTTGGTAGGAGGCTGCCATGGCTTATATCCTTTGTGGATTTAAGATAACCTCTCGGTCATTTAAAAGTCACATGTTTTAAAATATGTGGACTTGACCAAAATATTGATAAGTTTTTAGTAGGCGGATATCAATATTGGTAATGTAGTAGTAGTATTAGTGTTCATAAATGATAACACTAAAGCGGTTGGAAACAACATGGGTGTGCTATCACGAAGTCGAAACTAACACGCCAAGATTCTGGATGAGAGAATTGGACTATATTCTAAAATTTGATTCGGTCAAATTCACAAGAATGAGTCATTGGCTATCCCACCTATCTTATTGGATAAGATGATCATGCATATCGTATGCAACATTCATCGAGTAGTCTACCACCTCAGGGAATGATTCTCTAAATCTTCGGATAAAGAGAAAATGGGATAGTCTCTCTTGGATAACGGCAAGTCGGGTTATCACAAGTCAATAGTAGTCGAATCTCGGATTCGTGCATTGAAAAGCATTTTAAATGCGTCCTCAAGTATCTTTGAAGAGCGAGGAATAATATGCTTGTATATTTAGGTGCAAACTTGAATATGGTTGACCACTGCGATTACGACTTATAGTCGATTAAGGATGATTGTTGGGGCGATCTCGGGAATAGTGTTTACTCATTGTGATGGGGCTATAGTGCGGAGAAATCGGAACCGCCAATCGATTTTAGTTAATCGAATCGTGGCGACTTCGGAGGCGGCTAAAGTGGCGATATGGCTTAAGAATTTCCTTTACGATCAGGGAGTAATTCCGGTCTAGTGAGCCGATATCACTTTGTTGTGAAAACAATGAAGAGATGGCTTAGAAGGATTTTCTCGATCCTTTAGAGGTCAAAAGCATATTGAGAGAGTACCGCTTTGATTAGATGGACCAGTGACGTTTCAATCTAAAGATCGTCTCGAGTCGACAACCTAACTAATCGATGTACCAAGTCGAGTGCTTGGAGGTGCGGCATTGATGGATATGTCTCATGCTGCTTTTAGAGCAAGTGGGAGAGTGTTGTGAATAAGATGAGAAAGGTGTGCTCTAAAAACAATCGTTGCTTGTCATTTCGTGCAAGTGGGAGATTGTTAGGTGTAGTGCCGAAAGACAATTTGTGTAATTGTTTTTAATAATGAATGATAGAACTTATCTCACCTTATTACTTGCTTTGTGCTTGTAAAGTAATACCTTTTTGCAAACCACTAAGTATATATCAGTATGTAACCACTTAACTTTCGGTGTATGGATTACGTGAGGATTGAGTTAGTGGTGGTATACTTAAGCTGTTAGTCCGTGGTGAATTTAATCGAGTTCGAGGGTCTCTTGATTAAAACACCAAAAATCTTGAGAACACCTTAGGGTGTGATAGTCTTATCGGTTTGTCGGTAGAGGAATTTTCATGGGGCATTTATATATTATGGCATTCATATAGAATTTGGACCGATTTAATCTGTATTTCTCGATATAATTCCGTAATCGAGGAATCTTATTAAATCATTAGATGATCATATATGGATCAACCTTAATCTGAGGTGATCACGGGTGCTACTTGTCCCGGGTAGTGTTTGATATGTTAGTTATGGTTCACTTAGATATGTGTTCCAAGCCACTTCTCATTGGCACTATCTCAGGATGAGTGAGTAGTTACGATTTTCACGGACATGGAATCCATTCCTTCTGCGGGAAGTAGAGAGGCGATCCACTTATTTGTTAGCCACAAAAGTGATCGATCCGGGAGTTCACATTTGACTAATTAGCTACTAGTCGGATATGTGTACTAATTGATCATCGAGGGATAATGGTAAATAAGGATAAGATATTACAGTCGGGTTCACGGAGACCTCCAGCTCAGAATGGGCGATCTATGAAGGTTAATCCGTATGTAGTGATTATATCGATGGGCGACTTATTCACTCATGGGTTGAGTATAAGTATACATCTATAATCGGTAGAGTTCAATTTCGGGTTTATGGTGGCGTAATCCGGAATTAATAATTAATGTACTTATTTTGTTCGATGAATAATTAATTATTGGAGCTACGGTTTATAGAGTCAGTAGTGCGATGTAAACACGTAATTGGAATGATATTCTTGTTATTTGGGCCTCATTGATAATTAATTGGTTTGAATTTAATTAATTGATATGCATGAATATTATTTAGTTGGGCTAAATAATATAATAAGCGAAAAGAGCATTTTACGTGGGCGTAGTGAGCTTAGTGTGGCGCCAATATGTCTTGGATTTTCCAAGAAATTAATTTTCTGGATAATGACATATTGTGTAATTAGTTATTTATTTGTTAAATAATTAATTGGATAAATAAAAGAAAATAATTTATTCATTATTTATCTCTTAACTATAAGGATAATTATATTTTCTTATTATAAGATTGTAATTATCTCTTATTTTTATTGGATAATAATAATTAGAATTATCTTTTTATTTTGTTAAACCGATTGGGTATAGGTTTTCTCTCTTGGATTTTCTTATATAAAAGAGAGTTATAAGTCTACAGGTGAAGAGAGGCCATGAAATTTATAGAGAAAAAAGGCTAAGGAGTTCGATCCTTAGCTCTCAGCGATTGAAGAAAAAACTTGGAGTTTTCTTGGAAGGCATATCGAGGAGGTTACCATATCAAGAAGGTGTCATGACCACGTTTGGAGAACACATCGGAAGATCAAAACCTGCTTCCGATATTGGTAACATAATCTTAACCCGCTTGTAGGATTTTAGATCCTTTAATTATGTAATGTGATGTATAAATCGTGATCAATCCATTTGCGTGTAGATCTAATCGTTTAGATCTAGAACACCGTCATCCTTGATGGATTAATATCTGTGATAGCGCAGACTTCTCACTCATCACAAATAGAGCCCGAGCGAAAGTGTTGGACGCATCTTATGAAGTGATCATGCTTGCACGTGTCAAACTCTACTGAATCTAGCGATCGTCTGCAGTGATCACCTCGAGATTAAGATTAATCCATATATAATCATCTTGTGATTCGATAAAACTTCGATCACGAATTATATCGAGCTGAATCAAATCTGTCAAAGCCCATATGATTATCATCGTATATAAATGCCCATTAGTACCTATTACAAGCAGTCAGGATAAAACATCACGTGGCTCAAAGTGTTACAGGCGCATTATTAGCAAATTAATCTTGAGACCCGTCTCAGTTAATAAGCACTACTGACTAAGTTAATTTTAAATCACATCTCACTAACTCAATCCTCTGCGTGTATGGCCAATCAATGAGAGTTATGTGATTACGTAAGCGAGTCTTAGGGTTTTAATGATATCGTAATTATAAGCATACATCATATTATTAATTGCGTGTAAAGCAATCTTAATTGTCTTTCAGACATTCTGCTGCATCGCTACTATTTCATATGTCCCGATCAATCAGATGATCATAAAAATAGGATAATTTAAATTGCCTATGCGTCCTTCTTTCAAACTTTGTTTATTTTTTATTTTATTTTTTTTTTTTTTGGGAAAAACAAACTTTGCTGTTATGCCGTTAATATTCATGCCGTGTACTCAAAAGAATTCCAAAACAGTAGCTTATGATTTTGTTTTAAGTTAAGGGTATTTTAGGCATTGAATTTATTAATCCTTAAAAATATATGATAACTCTTTGATTTAAATTGAGTCAAAGATCATTTTGTTTTGTTTTACCCCGTTTATGATTTTTTTTTTTTTTTTTTTTTTTTTTTTTTTTTTTTTTTTTTTTTTTTGGAGGGATTTCTGGGCAATTTTTTCATGGTTACAAAAATACAAAATGCACAAATTTTACAATGAACGTCGATTTCAAAAAAAAAAAACAAAAATTATTTTTGAATGTCAATACAATGGAATTAATAACTCGCGAGTGTTTATATGTATCGAAGATTTTTAAAGAGGAAAAGGGAGAGAGGATCTCCTTGCTGAATTCCCCGGATCGGGACAATCCGCTGTCCCGGGCGCCCATTCACAAAAACCTGATAAGTCATTGATGTAACACACCGCCGAATCAAATCTATAAAGGCCGCCGGGAACTGCTTTGTTGGATCGAGATTCTAGATTGGGCTCGCTTCGGGGGATTTCGTTTGGGAGCCAGGCGGAGGTTCATGTATTGCACTTGTTGTTCGCGGACGACAATATGCTTTTTTTGAGATTGCTGATGGGTGTTGGAGATGTTGACTGATCACTATGGGGCCATATCTGGACAAGTTATCAAATTTCATAAGTCCAGCTAGTACTTCAGTACAGGGGTGTCTCAAGAGGATCGAGAGCACATTTACGACTTTGCGATTCCCATTGGAGATGGTACCGGGAAGTACTTGGGTATGCCTTTTGTGATGGGCCATAATAAGCGGCGGTGTTTAATGAATAAGCTTTTGTCTCATTGGTAAGGAAGTCATGATTAAACCAGTTCTGCAAGTCATTCCAACTTTTATTATGCAATGTTTTAAAGTCCGGTTACTCTGGTTTGGGAGTTGGAGCATTATATCTGAGGGATTCTTTTGGGGATACATAGGTTAGGCGGAAAGTGCATTGGCGGAACTAAGAGGCTGTTGTTTACCGAAGAATATGGGTGGCCTGGGGTTCCGGGACCTGGAGTCCTTCAATCTCGCCTTGCTGGCAAAGCAGGCCTGGCGGCTAATAACTTTACCCACGACATTGGCGAGTAGGGCGAAGTATCATCCGGGGACGACTGTTATGGTGGCTGGCCTGGGGCTCCGTCCCTCTTTCCTACGACGAAGTCTGTTGGATGGTAGAGATCTGTTGCAGTTAGGGCTGCGTTGGCGGATATGGGATGAGAGCTCCGTTTGTGTTTTTCATGGTGCGTGGATCGCGTGCCTCCTACATTCCGCATCGCTCATGCTTCTCACCCGCTACCCACGAATATCGTAGCCCAGGATTTGATGTTACCGGGCAGGCGATAGTGGAACCTTCGTATGCTCCAGCAGTTCTTTCAGTCCTGGGAGCTTGATGCGATTCTCTGAGACTCCGTTCTTGAGGCACCTTTCATCAAGATAGGCGTATATGGCATTACGACCGGCGGGGGCGTTACACGGTTACGGGTATTTTTTGGCTATGCGATTGCGTGGGGCGCTTTCCTTCCCGGCCCAGGCGTCAACGTCAATCAGGGTGGATAGAGTGTGGCTAGATGTTAGGAGGGTGGAAGTTCCGCCACGTGTGCAACATTTTCTTTGGCGTTGTTTGTAGGAGTGATTACCAATTGGAGAGAACTATCTAAAAGCGTCGACAGCGATGATGGTTTATTGCTTGGCTTCTGATTTGGGAGTAGGAGACTATCGTCGTGTGTTGTTTATTGTGATTATGTTCGGCGATTTGTAAGCTTCTCGCTTTTGAAACCGACAAATGTAGTTGGGTTCGAGCTTTAGGGAGTATTTTGGGGGTATCTTAGAGCGCTACCCGTAAAGGATGTGTCATCGATGTCCATGCTCACGTAGAACCTCTGGAAGGCACGGTGTAATGCAGTTTTGATGATATGCCTATCTATATCTAGCGTGTTGTGGCCTCGTCGGAAAGCTGAGGCCTGAAATACCGTCAAGATATTGCTAGGTTTGTTGGTGCAACGGAGGAACCCATCACCCGTGTCTTGGATTCCGCCGCCTCGGGGTTTTGGAAGTGCAACAACGATGCTTGATGGCGGCCGGGTTACAGGATTAGGCGTGATTTTTAGTGATAATCTTTGGTGCTATAGTGGCTACTTATTCATTTCATCTGGATCTAGGAGACTACTTTGATCTATTGGAGATCCAGCGATTTTGATGGCGATGAGAGAGGCTACCCACTTGGGCCTCCATTTGGTGATTTTGGAGAGTGACAAAATTGGCCTGTGGGCGAGCTTTGATCGGCCAGGAGGACTTGTCGGTCTTTCGGATGCACAGTTCTTGACTGCCAGACAACTATTTACGGTTTGCCTTATTATGTCATTTTTGTGTCGCGTTAAAATATTCCTCTCAATACAGATTGACGTGGTGTGGTGACATATGATCGAGTCTCTTAGGGAATCGCTCTTCCTTTTGATGTAACTTTTGCACTGTTGGCAGACTTGTCCTTATTAATATATTGGTTGGTTTTTTTAATAAAAATGATTTTTATATATCGGAGAGACTAGATTCACCCAATTTGTAAATAAATAAATAAAATAAAAAAAAAAAAAAACACAAAATTATTGATATGGGACTGACATTATTTTCATGACAAGACAAGTAGAAAGAGACAAAAATAAAATGAATGGGCAAGATCACATTTCGGTCCACATTTCGGCATTTACTTCGTTGAATGTAGCATTTCCATTTAAATATATGACGGTTTGTGAAAATACAACTTTTGTTATTTTACACATATACAAGAAATTTAACGATTCAATGCATAGCGATGATATGAATAATAATATTTTCCACAACAAAGTCAAGGCGCAACTAAAAAAATGGCAATTTCTCTAGCTAAAGGGTCATAAATCAAGATCATGGAAAGTGATGAGAGGTTAATCGAATAACACAAGTAAATTTCCGGCGTAAATTGCTGCTTTGGCCTCTGTGGCTGAAGGATGTTATCGATCGAAATCAGCCAATTCTGAGAATCGAGCCATGACCTCAGGAGACAGGTTAGAAATTTGCCATTTCTGTATTTCATCATTGTGGCTAGAGAACTTTCTTGTCATGTGTATAAGGCCATTTGTCCCATAATTTAGGAGTATGATCGCGTGCAAGACACTTACTAGCAATAGGTAGAAGCGGCTTTACATGATCTTTTGAAGTGCGGTAGGCGCAAAATAAAAATATTATGTCTGAAAATCAAGTAGAGATTTTTTATAAGCATATATATATGTGATATTATGGCCACTTATTTTATGTATTGGCCTCCTTTTTTTAATCCATTCTTCAATAATTATATGTATAAATTGAATATCGAATATATGTGTGATCTGGAAAAAAAAATTTGATAAATTCGACCCTCGTATTAAAAATCCTGCGGCCATACAGGATTAGGTCCATCCTGATGGAAATCTTGGCGAGTCGATGTCGAATCCCATGAATCTTTAAAATAGAAACATAAAATTAATCAAGATTGAGTTGTCACATTAACGATCTACGACCAACTATAATATAGGAAGAATAAAAGTGGTGCTAATAAACAAACAAGATATGCAAGTTCAATTGGAGCACACAAGAGTTTAAATGCATCGATCTAATTATGAGTTACTAGTTATTCCCCACATAACATGCATTAATCATCCCGTTGGTAAATTATAATTCATTGTCATTCTGAGTGCAATCTCTAACCAGCCTACTTCCATTGTAAGGCCTTGAGACAATCTATGTGTAATTAACCTCGCCCGTTGGTTGTATTAATTCACATGCATTAAGTTTTAGAGTTGCCGGCTCAGACCGAGAACCTCCACTAGCGACTATCGACTATGACTGAAATGCGTTCTGAGATCGATCAAGACAATGTCGAACTAACACTTCACTAACAGTCCTTTCATGCTAATTTACAATGACATTCAAATAGTTGATCAGGCTACTAACATGTAAATTAAATCTTTCGATCAACGTAGCTAGTGCCGATTATCATTAACTATGATTTACTAGGTATTCAGATCTAGCGATATAGACCATCGCATATCTGAAGAACGCAATCACTATTTCATGATTTCTTCACCAACGAATCAGATTTATACATACATTGGGTAAAATAAACCAACTACTACATAATTAAACAGAATAAATAATCAAGTCATACTAATCACATAGAACAACGACAGATCTACATCTTGGAAAAGACAGAAAATCATACCCTCGAAGATGAGTGTAGACCTCCCTCAACTCTCTTCCTAGGAGGCGAATCCGTTGACTCCGTGACTAGAACTCATAAAATAAAATGAATAAAGAACAAAGAACTTTTATTGCATAGAACTTGTCTAGAAAATTGTACATTGGAATCTGAGGGCGAGACCTCTTATTTATAGCTAAGTAAACCGACTTAGATAACCCTAAAACTATCCTCGTCCAAGAAAACACGTTTGGAAGATTACGGACTCTCGATGAGTCGGCGGCAACTCCGATTAATCGAAGTCGATTTGTCCTTTTAACTTGCCGACTTAACTTGGAAGGTTACGGAATACCCAAGCCCAATCCTTTCGTTCAGTCCACTCCAGAATCGTCCACATAGCCCAATATTTCGTATCCTGAAAATAATCAAATAACGCACAAAACAATATCGAATAAGGGAAAATAAACGTTAAATGCAAAATACTTGACTCACGAACCCGACACATGACATTCAATGCAAATGGTTCAAAATTATAGATCGAAACAACTATTTTAGCTCGTAATGGATAGAATGTTGATGTCGCGAGATATACTATTTTAAGTGTCATCGAGTAATGTTACTACAACCACAATATCGACAAATCTTATAAAGCGATGTGGTTATGAGACTCACTCATGATGTGGTATTTATTTAACAAGGCCGGTCTCACCGCCAAATAATCTTACTAGCACATCATGTTGCGGTAGCATCACTATTTTCTTTTCTTTTAACTAATATATTATAGCATACAAAGTCATATACGGCGGTGCCACTTGAGTCATAATGAACTCGATAAGTTAGGTTGACTATTTTAAGTCAAGCGAGCACGGTGAGCTTAACTAATTCTTGATCCATTATTACTCAGTAAGCGCATCTGGGCCGAGTTCTGAGTAGTTACATTTTGTACCACAGCAGGGGCCGATTATAGCGAAATGACACAACATTAGAGATGGTGGGGTCGACTTTGGATACCCACAGTAGGGTCATTGAGGACCAATGGCGGTTCTAAATTTTTTTCACGGGAGTCTAAATTCCTTTAATTGTAATTTTTCAGTGGAGCCTGTGATTTTTATAAATACAACAACTAAATCTCTTTTTGGCGGGATCCGTGCACCTGTTTAAATCTACATAAACACTGCTCTAACGAGGGCGCATCTTCTTTAAGAAGGAGAATTTAATATAATGTTATACATTGGAAAACACAGAAAACAATATTAATATATAACGTTGAGATATAATGGACTCGATAACATTTTGTTACCATTTTAGGTCGAGCAGGGCGGTGAACCTAAATAATTCTGAATCAATTATCATTCAAGTAGCGCCCAGTGAGCCCAAGTTTTGGAGCGCTACATGTAGTATCTGAGCAAACTAGCGAGTTGGAACTAAGTGGCACAACATAGGAGATGATGAGGCTACTTTTAGATACCTCTGGTAGGGTTTTGCGAGGATGTCTCTTCTTTAAGATGTGAAGAATGTAATGTTTAATTGGAAAAATTGAGGAAAAAAATACTTATATATAATTTTGAGTCATAATTTACTTCAATAACTTGGGTTAACTATTCTAGGTTAACCATGCGATCTTATTTAGTTATAATATTCATTATAACTCAAGTAGTCTACTCGAACCCGAGTTCTAACTTGAGCTGTGGCATGTGGGGCGTTAATACATAGTTCTAACCTGAGTTGTGGCCTATGGACTTTAACACATACTACCTGCATTTCAAAATATAGTGAATTACATATTATCGATCTGATATTTATTCTTTTATCTATCTTACTTGCACAATTTATTATCGATTCGAAAATTTTTCGTTTATTTATATTTATTAGTTAATGATGGTAATTGAGCATTTTAGACATTAACTTTTAAATTTATGATATCAATGAAACTTTCTTGTCATTGTAAAAGCAGTAGAATGAAACATATTTTGAAGCAGATGTAGTATTTGAACATTTCCAGCCTACTGAGTGTTTTCTTTTATGGATACCAAAGTATTTCTTCTTCTTCTTCTTTTTTTCTGTTTTCTGTTTTCTTTTTTTTTTTTTTGTTGTTAAATTATAGATTCGTAAAAACAGTTTACGTCTAATTAACGTAACTTGTAAAAAAAAACCACTAGTCCACCCCAACTAAAGTCCTGATTCAGCCTTCCAACAAAGTCTATATATGTATACTGTATACATCTAAAGCTAAAAAAGAATAGGTGCAGCTAGTTGGTGATCAAAATTCAATAGCAAACCAAACAATATTCTTGAACAAAGCAACTTTTGCCTTTCTTATTCTCCTCATGCTTGCTATTGGTACATACTTTTTAACTTCTCAATCCTTATTAATTAATGTTTCAAATTCTTGTAGTCGTCCCGAACATGAATCGTTACGTTGTTGGTGCTTTCCGTGGCACCACGTAACATCTATCTCTCAACCATGCATATTAAGGTTAATGTTCAAACTTTACAGTGGTGAATATACATGTTCAATTTTGAAAAATCCGACTTACTTCATTTGCGAGTTTTGATTTTTTGATTGTGAAAAACTACTCACTATATATATATATATATATATATATATATATATGTGAGTTGAAATTGAGTTGAAGTACAGAATTATGTGGCCATTGAGAATCTATATATATATATATATATATATATATATATATATATATATATATATATATATTATGTTTTAAATATTAAAATAGTTTTGTTGATAAAAAAATGTCGTTTCTTTCTGTAAAAAAAAATAGTTTTAGAGTCGCGGTGGCCTCTTTGGAATAAATTTTCAGTATAAAAATATAGTTTTCGAATCCAGTGACCTAATGAAACAAATTTCTAGATCTACGCCACACATAATATCATTCAATTCACAGTTAGTTTTTCAAGAAATACTTAATTGCACGCAGGGAGCAGCAGCGGGGAATGCGTAAGGTGCAAAGCAGTTATGGGCATATGCGACGGTGAATGCGATGATAGCTGCTGTTCCGATAAATGTACTCGTTTCTACGGAGGGTACCCAACCACCTCTGCTTGTGAAAGGGACGGGGCTCCGCCCTTGACCAGAATCTGCTATTGCTATTACAACTGTTGTAATTATCCTTAATTCTCCATATTTTTTATATATTCCAGATACATGTGAAATTAAATGATTTAATAATACTAGTCGATACCATGGAATGAGGTTCCTCTCCCACCCACCTTCTCATGTACTTGGATTCGGAATATATTATCGAATATATATATACTTGTAAGTTTTCAAGAAAAGAAAAAATGATCTTGCTGCAAATTTTTTTTGTTTCCACGGGCTAGCTAGCGTTCATTTTCGTTTTTATTCGGTAAATTAACTTTATGCGTGATTTGCTTGAAATTAATCACATGCAACCCGGAACGTAATATCAGAAAGAAATTTTCTTACGTAAGAACCACGTAAGTCTGACATACGGTAACAAATACTAATATTTATGCGGAAGCAGATGTTGATACATAAAAAAAATAGCTCAACAGATTGTTGAATTACAATCTTTCTCAAAAACTTAAACGGATAGAAGGTAAATAATTAATTTTTATATATATATATCAATACGCCCCTCAAGAGTGTTGAATTATAAATACTCAAAGTTTAAAAGCTAATCACAGGAGTTATATATATCTTATCTGCCCCTCAAAGTGTGTTCATTTTATATATCTCAATACATTAGCTAGATAATAAGATAGATAATTAACGTTTTATATATGTCTGATCGCTTACACGAGTGTGGCGTATAAGAAGGTAGATAATTAAAATTTATATATTTCAATACGCCTACTCAAGTGTGTTCATTTTATATATCTGTCTGCATACCAATGTGAAACTTTAAGTGTGATTTTATATAAAAAAGTAGATAATTAAAGTTTTATATATTTCAACACGTTCAATACGCCACTCAAGTGTGTTCATTTTATATATCCTAATACGTCACCAAAAGTGAGCCTATAAGAATGTAGATAATTATAATAATTTTATATATTTCATTAACAAAATTAAAAAATCTTTTTTGTGCGCGTTTGGAGCGGGGTTTGAACTCTCATATATCTCAATACGTTCAATCGCCTCTCAAGTGTGTTCATTTTATATCACCGATCACGTCATTTCAGTGTGGCGCATAAGAAAGTGGATAATTAAAAGTTTACATATTTCATTAACATAATTAAAATTTTATATATTTTATTAACAATTTTTTTGTGCGCGCTTGGAGCCGAAGTTTGAGCTGAGCGCCGTGTTTCACGATCTGTGTTGATTTATAAATCTAAGGAAGAACTTAAGTTGATGAAAGTTATATAATTAACATTTTATATATCGATCTGGATCGGTCTCGGGACCCACCACCATCGTCTTGGTGCATACTTTCTGCCGTTGCAGTATCACTCCCTTTATTTATCACCGTTCATCTATGTATCTAAATAGAATAACTTATTACTCCAGATCCTCGACGTAGTCATATTTTTCATCAATATGCAAAAATTCCTTCGAAAAGTAGATAAAGAGAATAGAGTGTGCTATAACGTCTAGCGTCCGTGGCGTAGTAGCTGTGCATCACGCTTACCAAAGGGTGAAACATACATAAAAATAAAGGGTGAGTATATAAATACTCGATTATAGGAGTAAAACACAGAATTTAAAACAAGTCTAACACGAAAGTTATCATTACTACCATGTATGTATAAAGACTAAGCTCTTCTCTACCGAGTCTCATTAGTAAAACTGACAACCAAACAAGGGGTTTGTACTGCACGAGTCTAAGGACACTTTGCGTGGTGAGAATGCACTGACATATCCTCGACTCCTCATATAGCACAATTGCTACCCGTGTGAGAGACTACCCAGTCCTTGCAGTGACTACCTTTGTGGAGGGAGTAATAGTCCCCAGTGCGAAAGCGAAGCGTGTCTTACCAAAGACCACGGTGTTTTATCTTTAGACTCTCAAATATGTATTTAAGCGTAGTTAAAAATTACTTAGCACTGAGTTGCATTCCACGTAAAATGCTTCCACAGGACTTACAGTCTTAGGCAATTCTATTTATCTACTTATCGCATTCTTGCAAAGTGATGGCTTCTCTGCCTGAACCTTTGGCATAGCTAAAGTCGTTTTAGGTGATCCGTGTTTATAAATGAGGAGGTCTGTGATCTTTGTCTTAAAATCATGAAAACCATACCAAAACTATGTCAATTAACACATAATGCATAACCGCAGCTTTGAAAACAAAACATTCATATTTTTTTCCATCATTTTCTTTTAATAAAAAAAAATGCTGCTGCTCCTTTATTTATTTATTTATTTTTCTTCCTTCTTACAGACTTTCGAACTATATTACTGATGTACTCTTTTTATTCTTTGTCTAGTGCCCAAAGCCTGCAGAAAGGATTTATCAGTATTCTTATTTATTTATTTATTTTTTTCTTTCCTGCAACCTTCGAATATAAACACAAAATTTTAAGGAACAAAATATTTTTCATCAGCAGCATAACATAAAGCAACTTTCCATCAACTACAGGAAGAACAGAAAGAATAGCACACCTGTACATAATATGTGTATTAGCAATAAAGAGACCTAGCAAAATGAGCCAGACGATACTTGAATAAATACGGTTGAAGCAGCGCTTTCGCATTTTAATTTGTAGAAACTTTGAATCAAAAGCCAAACTTTAATTTTGAAACAACTGTTGTGATTTCTTGATTCTCTGATAAAACCATGACCTCTGATTAATCTAAAGCGTCAATTCAAGCCTAATTGTTTAGAAATACTCAAAACACTAGATTCCAAAAAAGGATTTTGATTTACCTTTTAGTTTATGGTGATTCTTATCACCAAAGCGTTAAGCGCCGTCGCGGTGATAAATCGTGGTATGAATTATCGACAAACCGAAAGCAGTCAACCCGTAGGATAAAGATTATGTCTAGTCTTTTATCTTTTCTTCTTCTCTCCTTTCTGATAAATTTAGTCGACAAAGAGTTTTGGAAACTGATAATCGCATAATGAGGGGTTAAGGTAAGAGTTTTAAATAGGATAAATCCATTAATACCTTATTATCAATTAATTTAATTAGTGTAAAATAGGTAATAGGTTTATTTAAAAATAAATAATTTTCAATTACCTTTTTACCCTTGATTAATTTCATGGATATTACATCTAGCCAGTTTAATTAGGTAGAAAAGAAAAAGAGAATACACATAGAACCGATGTACCTCAAAAGGCTTTTATTGAAAGGAATTCAACTGAGTTTTTCACCTACATAATGCGCTTTTATTGAAAGAAATTTTATTCAAATGAGGTTTTAGCACAACTTTAAGGTACAGATAATTAATGTCTACGTATATTTTGTAATGTCTTGGATTAGGATCTGGTTTAGCATTAAAGCGAGTAATAAATAATCGAGCCGACTTACTTGAAACACTTACATCGTTTGATACAAATGCGTTATCAGGATTGATAAGGCGTTTATGTACCAGCGGCTTATATCTGGGTGGTGAGCGAGGCTATGGCGCGTTATTCTTTACTGAATATTGGAGCTTTCATTGTGTGCGCTCCATAAGGGTTTAGTCACTCTGAGATGAGTCTAGAGGTGGTGCGTCTCTTATGGTGTGACGTTTAGATCCCGTCGATGAGTCGATTGTCTGAATCTGAAATAATTAAGGGCCTCTGTCGTCTCAAGTGGCAGTGGTAAATGAGTAATAAATAATCAGGTTATTTGTTTAGATCATTAAATCCTCTTGATACAAGAACTGCTTGAGTTGAAAAAACTTTTATGTAAATACTTATATAGGGGTGAAAGCGAGATAATTATTTCTACAGATGTAGAACTTTACATATTTCATATAAGGGCTAAAATATAAAATTAGGTAAAGTAACATTATAAACTCTTCCGAGCTGTAGATAAATGGACAATCTTGTCTGGCTCTCAGCTAGCTTTTATAATAATAATATATAATGTGCCGTTAAATAAAAAATAAAATAAAATAAGATAAAGGACAAAGTCTTCATCGGATAAACGCATGAAAGATAAGCACATCTGACTACATTTTACGTTAATTCGTATCTCTCATGATCAACCTATTCTCAGTTTTGTTTGGACTATTTTGAACGTCTAAACATTAATCCTTACCATAAAAAAAAAAAAAAAAACATTAATCCTAATCACTCCCATTTTGATCTTCAACCTTATTATTGGGATAGTGGAGCTCTATTTGTATGATTTGATGGGTGAATTAAGATTCTACAATTATATCGGATTTGGATTATATAAGTATTTTTGGTGTATCGAAAATAAAAACGGGAAGAGCTTAGCACCCCCGAGCCGACCCCTAAGTCCGTCCTTGTTTTGATCACTGTGCGAGATAAATAAATATAACATTGGAGATCTGGGCTGGCGGCGGTATTATGATTTCTGGCGGTTCATGGTGCCGATAAATAAATTAACATTAGGAGATCTGGGCAACACAACCACCGATGAAGCGGCGGTATCATGATTTATGATCGGTTCATTTTATCAGACACTCTCCCCATCCCGTAATACTAAGCCATTTGGTTTTTAAACTTATAATTTTATAAAGCGCCCTACCATCGTCGTTATTAAATCGTTGTTTTTCTGCGTATATTAAGCAATCTGATATTATAGGTCGTTCACGAAAGCGATCTGATATTTTTGTGTAAGTGTGAAATTAATTTCTGAAAACCACCATAATACGGGACGGAGGAGTACATGATAGCGGAGAAAGCGAAATCAAACAGGTGCTTCGTTCGAAAACCCAAATTTGCATAAAATAGTTGTTAAAAATTCTTTGAGGACCAAAAATAGTTCAAAGTGTTCTTTTTATGAGAAAAATCTCATTTTCTCGATTCGAGCTATCTTACATAAAAAAATTCCAGCTACTACGTTTGATCTATGACGATGGATAAACAATGCTACGTCAGACGGAGTAATTTGCGAGATTTCGACGTGGGGTTGAAATTTGTCGATTTTTTAAAATATCATATATATTTACGTATTGATTCTCTGCGTAATAATAATGAAATAGATACAATAGAAGTCACTAAATAAAAATGAAGTCGATTTAGCATATATATGTGTTTATTAAAATAAAATAAAAACTACTATTTATACACAATATTTTTATTTTAGGAAGTCAGTGCGCTTGGAACCCACATGTAAAGGCGCCTGCATGAGACCTATAAATAAAACCGGTGGCGTTGATTAAATTGACCACTTGTGGCGATCTCGAGGGTTTCACTCATCTCGCGTGTAAATCTATCGGTTGGTCATCACATTATGAATGAGCTACAACATACTAAATGTCGAGACCAGGATCGAGGCTAGGGCCATCTAATCGGCTCCAGGTTCACGACTATCGACTACCGGCGGTGTGAGATGACAAGTCCATGAGGATAGAGTCCACACCGGCTAGCGATGTAGGGACAATGAGTCTAGGTCGATCACCGCAAGTCGGCGATGTCGACACCGAGGGCGAGTCGCGCCCGGTATCGATGCCCACCCACAAATGATAGCTTAGGCAAAGTCAAAGGCCCATTTAAGGGTAAAGATGACAATAACATAAGCCGACTTAACCTTGGGGTTTAGGCAAGTATTGTCATTATAAATACCCAATCCAGAACTACGTAAGGCTTGATTCTGGAAGATAACGAGATATCGTAGGCAATCCAAGATACAATCTTGGACTCGACCCGCATACATAAAATCCACCCCACATTCCTCTTTTTGGCATTAGGGTTCTTGTGTGTTCATCACTGGATTAAATTAGGGCTCAAATCATTAAGGTGACGTAATTTGCCATCGTCATTGGCGCTTAGAAGGAGGGTCTTCTATTGATTGAATACGCAAAAACACGATGCCTCCCAAGAAAATCATCAAATCGCATCCAAAGGCGCCGATCAAGGCTCCCGGATGAGCGAGCCGATCGATCCTCGATATGCAAGAGAAGAAGATCCCGCTTTGGATCTTATTCACGACGATCCTCGCCGAAACAAGGGGAAAAAGATCCGGCTTTAAACCATATCCAGTGACCCACCAACTAGAAAAGCAAGCTCTTGCTCCGAATATCGGGCGCCATGGATCGGTTAAGCGGAATCTGGAGAGGTAATGTCGAGATAATAGCCGAGGCGATTCTGGCGCCGGTTGGCGGCGTGATGTCGCCGTAGAAGAAGCTATGGCGGAAGGCGGTCGAAAAGATGTAGTGGACAAGCCTCAAGCAGACTCACTGGGGGCAGAAATAAGCGCATCATCTAGCTCAATGGAAAGGAAGAGACGCGAGATCCACCAAAAACACCGTAGGGGATGATGATAGCGCCAGGAAGAGTTGAATGCAATTTTGGGAAAGAACCAGGTTTCGTTGTGGCTCGAGTCTTCCTTCACGAAGGAGATCGAGAGCTTTCCTAAACCAAAGGGTTTAAGATACCAAAATAGAACCTTATGATGGCACCACCGACCGGAGGACCATCTCCACGAGTATCTATCTCAAATGAGGTTGGATGGTGCACCCGATGCAATGCGCCTTATGTCGGGCATTCGAGCGTTGCTAGCTCGTAGGTCGAGCAAGAGAATGGTTCACGGCTCGACCAGGTCGATTTCGGTTTGCCATTCTCGCCGAAAGTTCCGAGATGCATTTATAGTCAATAAGTTTCATCTCGAGTGCCACGCACCTCGTGAGCGCAGGCGACAAAAGATGAAACGAGTGATGGAATACTTGAAGAGGTTTAATCTCGAGGCCATGCGAGTCAAGGGCGCAGATGACCGACTTCCCGATCACATCGTTAAATGAGGGGGCTGCGTAATACCAAGTTATACATGAAGTTGGCGAAGGCGTTCCCATACCATGGGCGAATGTGTCAATGTGGTACATAGATTATGTCGAGGAAGAGCGGTCGCGGCGGCACACCCAATCCGCCCGGATGGAAACCAAGAAGAGACACCCGAGGTCGAGCAGAATCGAGTCAAGAGGCGGGATGTCGAAAGTAAGCCATCGATTTGGGACCGACGTATCGACCGTCCACCTCGGACCGTGGGGCAGAAGGGACCTCACGGGATAAGGACTTTATCCCGCTCAACCGACCTCGATCCGAGGTGTTGTCGATTATGCTTTCAAAAAACTTGGCGAGGAAACCGCCACCGTTGAAGAAACCTCGAGAGAAGAGGAACGCAAGCAAATACTGTGATTTTCACGAAGACATAGGTCATACCACAGAGGATTGTATCGACCTGAAAAGAGATATCGACGTCTGCATTCAGGAAGGAAAGTTAGACGAAGTTGTCGACAGATCTCGGTATGATGGGCCCAGGGGGCGTGGAGAATTCAAGAGGAAAAACTCCGATCAAGACAGGAACCGAGGTCGAGATGCCCAGAGACGAAGGGATCGGTCACCTCAGAGGAATCGATCCCCAGGTCGGGAAGGAAACAACAGAGATAACTTTGGTCGGGACAGATCTGAAGAAAATCGACACAGAAACTATGTCAATACGATCTTTGGTCTGGATGAAGTGATAAGGATCGAGACGATGAAGAGCCCGACTAGTAGCTCGAGAGAGCACAAGCGGCTTCATTCACGACGTAGTCGGATACGGCCTCGAGATGATATCCCCAAGTCGGGAGTCATAGCGAAGGTTAGTTATTGAAGCGATTATTAGCTTGAGCCCGTGTATCGAGTGCGCATCGATAGCGGGGAGTGCATGAACATCATATATCACTCGGCATTTCAAGCAATGAAGTTGAAAGAGAAGGACCTAGCCCCCAATAGCGTCTCCTGCTTAGATTCACGGGGCAAGCGATCCATCCATGGGCTCGATAAAGTTACTCACGGCTTGATTGGGGATGGCGAGAAGTGGAAGGACACTTGAATTAAGTTATGTGGTGGTCAAGGCTCCTCGAAGATATAATGTTATCTTTGGGGCGACCAGCTCTTTCGACTGCGAGCTATAATTTCGACTTTTCATAATAGCATGAAATTCCTACCGTGAGCGGTTCCCATGAAGTAAAAGGGAGACGTTGAGGTCGCTTCGGAGTTGTAACTCTGTTGTCATGAATGGGAAGATGGCGGTTCAACAAGTCTTAGTCGAGGAATTGATTCGAGAGGAAGAAGAGAGAAGAGTTGGATCTCCAAAGTGATGCGATCAAAACGTCCGACTCGGGAAGGAGAGGGCGATCGGTGTGTGCAAGTCGGGATTTGGATCCCGAGAAAGAAAAAGCGACTCACGGGTCGAGCTCTTAATCGAGTTCGAGGGACATCTTTGCCTGGAAAGCCACCGACATGCCGGACCGCCCACCGACATCGCGGTTCATAAGCTAGAAATTGACCAGGCTAAAAGCCGGTCAAGCGGAAGAAGAGAAATTTTGCGTCGGATCGACTTGAGGCCATCGAGTTGGAAGTCGGCAAGCTACTCGCAACCAAGATAGTGAAAGAGGTATTCTATCCCGAATGGCTAGCTAACTTGATATTAGTCAAGAAGCTGATGGGAGTTGGCGCATGTGTGTGAGACTTCACGATCTAAACAAAGCACGCCCAAAAGACTCATACCCATTGCCTAAAATCGGCCAGTGTTAGTAGATTCGACCATCGACTTTGAAGTTTTGGTTTTTAGATGCATATAAAGGATACCATCAGATTCGAATGGATCCTCGAGGCGCAGAGAAAACATCTTTTATCACTTTGAATTTGGCACCTTCGCTGTGTGACCATGCCATTCGGATTAAAGAATCTTTGGGCAACATACCAGAGGCGATCAATAAAATTTTGCAAGACAAATTGGTAGATGTATGGAAGTTTATGTAGACGACACTTGCTTATCAAAAGTCGATCTTTGAGACAATACAGTCGATGCTCGAGAGGTTTTCAAAGTGTTGAGAAACGCGAGATGAGATTAAACCCAAAGAAGTGCACTTTTGGAGTTAGGTCGGGTAAGTTCTTGGGCTATATGATTTCGAAGGACGGGATTCGAGCAAACCCGGATAAAATCGATACGTTGAAGAATATGCCCGCACCTCGAAATGTAAAAGAAGTGCAAAGACTCACGGGTAGAATGGCGGCCCTCAACAGATTTCTATCGAGATCCGCCAAATGTGCGCTACCATTTTTCAAGATACTCCGTAAAGGCCGGTCCTTTTCATTGGGATAATGAGTGTCGAGACGACCTTTCGAAGAGTTGAAGGCCTATCTATCGAGTTACCAACCCTAACTTCACCCGAGATGGGAAAGGTTATTAGTTTATTTGGCGGTATGCGAGGAGGCGATGAGTGCGGTCCTAGTTCGAGAAAAGGTACATGGCCAAGTGCCAATCTACTTTGTCGACAAGGCTTTGCATGGCCCGAGGTCCGATACTCGCCAGCCGAGAAGTTAGCATTATGTCTTGTTCACGCCTCGAGAAAGTTGAGGCCCTATTTTCAAGCTCATCCTATTGTGGTAGTCACTGACCAACCATTAAAGCAGATTTTGGCAAAGCCTGATACTTCAGGTCGATTGGCGAAATGGGTAATAGAAATGGCTCAGTACGACATCGAGTTCGTACCTCGAACTGCGATCAAGGCACAGGCCTTGGCGGATTTTTTGGCTGAAGGGATCTCCGTCCAACTCGATCAGGAAAAACAAGGTCCAGAGGAAAAATGGACTCTCCAAGTCGATGGAGCATCGAGTAAGGAGGGGGCAGGAGCAGGACTCCTTCTGGTAAGCCCGAAAGGCGAGGAATTCCCATACGCCCTTCGATTCGACTTTAAGGCGACGAACAACGAGGCCGAGTATGAGGCCATGATTACTGGTTTAAAGCTCGCGTTGAAGCTGGGTGTCGAAGATCTGACGGTTTATAGTGACTCGCGGTTACTGGTCAATCATGTGAAGGGAGAGTATGAGGCTAAGGAAGAAACAATGAAGAATTACTTAGCAGTTGTCCAAAGCCTCATACCAAAATTCAAGACAGTTCAATTCGAGCAAGTCCCCCGAAGTCAGAACAAGAGAGCCGATGTGCTCTCCAAGTTGGCATCAAACTTCATGTCAAGTAAGAAGGTTCTAGTCGAGTTATTGACTGATAGGAGTTACATCGAGACGGAGGCCCAGCCGATTACTCAGCAGGCCACATGGATGGACTCGATCGCTCTTTACCTCAAAGACGGAATACTACCATCTGATAAGGTGCAATCTAGAAAGATTCGACTCCAGTCAGCTCGATACGCATTTTTCGACGATATCTTATATCGAAAGTCCTTTGTAAGCCCATGGTTAAGATGTGTTTCCGAGACGGAAGGCGAGTATCTCTTAGAGGAGATTCACAGAGGAGCCTGTGGGAATCATTGTGGGGCAAGAATGTTGGCTCGAAAATGCAAGTTAGTTTGGGTATTTTTGGCGTCGATGCAGCGAGATGCGAACAACCTAGTCCGAAGTGCAACGCTTTGTCGATTCATGATACTATCTCTCATCAACAAGCGCAGACATGAACGTCATCTCGTCGGCATGGCCATTCGATCGATGGGAGTCGATATTGTGGGGCCTCTTCCTCGAGCTCCGGAAATCTCAAATTAAGTAGGTCGCCGCGATGAGACTACTTCACGAAGTGGGTAGAAGCTAAGGCTTTGCCCGACATCCGAGCTGCAACCATTAAAAAGTTCTTGTGGGTCGACATTCTATGTAGGTACGGAATTCCAAAGGCTTTGATCTCGGATAACGGTACCCAGTTTGAAGATCGAAAAGTTAGAGAATGGTGCAACGAGTACCAAATCGACCGGGCCGTTCACCTCGATGGCTCACCCCAGGCAAACGGTCAAGTCGAATGACTAACCGGCCAGATCAAGTTGGGGTTAAAGAAGAGGCTAGAGGCAGAAGGTCGAGATTGGGCAGTTCAACTTCCGAGCATCCTATGGTCATACAGGACAGCTCCTAATTCATCGACGGGGGAAACCCCTTTTTCTTTAGTGTATGGGTGTGAAGCGGTGATACCCGCGAGAGATCGTGGTCTCTCCTCGAGTTACGCCTACAATGTTGAGACAAATGATCCCGAACTCCGGCGAGAAAGGACAATGTCGAGGAATGAAGAGAGATAGCCTCACCCGAATGGCAAGGTACAAACAGAAAGATCTCTCAAGATTACAACTCGAGGTAAGACACAAATACTTCAAGGTTGGCGATCCGGTTCTAAGGAAGAATGAAGCAAGTCGATAGGAGGCGGTTGGAAAGTTGGCCCCGGGTGGGAAGGACCATATCGGATTACAAAGTCCACCCTAAAGGGTTGTATCAACTTGGGCGAGCGGATGGGACCACGGTTCCTCGACATCGCACGCCAACAACTGAGAAAAATATTATGTCTAAGATAAGCTTCAACAAACATGTTTACATTTCAGTTTTAAACCTTGTAATAAACCCGTGTGGCAATTTTATAAGTGTTCTAATAAAAATGTGCTTTCTCGAGATGTTTTTTATGTTTGATAGGTTTCACAGCCAAAACATTACAAGTCGAATGCGATATAAAAAGTTAAAGGCAAAACAATCAACAACGAATAGAGAAATCCGCAGGTCGGACATCTCGATAAAGCCAAAGCAAAGTTAGCCTAACGGGCGGCGAATGCAAAGGCATAGAGACGGTTCGCAGGTCGGGCCAAAAGTCCAAGCTAAAGCCGAACGAGCCCGAGTGGCGAACAAGGTTAAAGCAAAGGGCGGTTCGCATAGTCGGGCCACCTGTCCCGATCGAAAGCCAAATGAGCCGAGGCGAAAAGGTCTGATAAAGGGCGGTTCGCATAGTCGGGCCACCTGTCCCAATCGATGGTCGAAAATAGCCTAAGTGGCAAAAAGACCGCGCCAGGGCGGTTTACATTAAAATGCTCAACTAAGGTCAAATAAGCCTAAGGGCAAAAGACTAAGGCAAGCAAGTCGATCTCAAGTGCAATAAGAACCAAGGGTTCATAATACACTTGGGGCAACACAAGATCAACAACAAGTACAACAAATAAAGCGAATAGCGAGTAGCGACGAGCGAGGAGCTCGACAAGCGAAAGACTATGAAACATCAAGACAAGCAAAGCAAAGTAAAGTCAAGTCAAGAAAGATAGCAAAATCAACGCAAAGTCATTACAAAACAAGGCCAGTCGAAAAGACCACCAAAGTTATAAAGGTTATTACAAATCGGAAGTTCAATATCAAAAGAAGAATTAAAAGACAACGATCGTGGGTCGGCTTCCGGGTCGGCTCGGCAAGGCGGCGAGTCGGATCGGATCGGTCGGATCGGCGATAGAGGGCAGGCGTGGAAGGAGCATACTTTATAGCCAAAGACTCTCCTTGCTGAAACTCTTCGATGTACCGATCGTACAGCTGCTCCGAGTCCGGATTATAGAACATAGGCGTCTCGAGGGACGATACGTCGAATCCGGAGAAGACGGCCTTCACCTGATCAACGGCCAGAGTGTAGCCACGCATGATCACTTCTAGATCGTCCTCGAGGTTGGTCGACTTCCGGTATTCTATGATCGCTTCAGTCTTAGCTTCCTCGACACGTGTATGTGCGCCGGGTCCAGCTTCGACCTTTAGCACATCTCGATCATGTCGAGCCTTCCTAGCTTCTTCATCGGCAACTTTCCGCCCTCAAGAATCATCTCGTAGTCTTGAGCGGCCTTGAGCGGCTCCTACCCCGATCATGCCTTTCCTCCCGCAATCGGCCCAGACTCCTTCTCGGTAGTGGCGATTTTGTTTCAAGAGACCACCAACTTATCTTGCGGCCTTCTCGAGCTCAATGACCGACTCGTGCTTCAATGCGTTGTATTGTTTTTCCACAATGCCAGAGGGCAAAGACTTTTGGCGACATTGTCTTGAAGCGACTGCCATTCTCCTTCTTGATTTCGTCCGCCGACTCCCTGCCTTGGCTAGCTGCCGTCGGAAGCCTCCCGACCAACAAGGGTATTCTACAAAACGTAAAGAGTGTATCAGAAAAGGGACAAGGCATAGTCCTCGAGAGAAGCTAATAGGAAAAGAAGGATCGACTTACAAGACGATTTAATTTTACGCAAAGACGAAAAGACGAGTTCTTGTCGTCCACGCCAACATGAATCGCTCGGCAACCAGTCCACACCGATCCTCGACTCGGTAGAGGTCTCAACAACCTTCTTCCTCTTCGCCTCTCGAAGCTCTCTCATCACCTCGGCGACAGTTGGCCTTTTCTTTGTTCGCACCGCCGGCCGCCCTTCGACATTAACCTCGATATTCGAGGTCAAATCGACAATCTCCTCTTCGTCCTCATCTCAAGAGAACCGAATCGACTGCTGTTGCCGCTTGTCGGAGGTGGCTCACCGATCCAGCCCGGCGATCGACTCAAGAGCGAGGGGTAGGTTCGGTCGGGAAGCACCTCCATCTCGGGAAGCGTAAGGTGCCTCGGTCTCACCCACCGGCAAGTCGAGAGTAGCACGACCACCGAGGGGTGGAAGCAAAGAACGACCGTCGACTTCGGGTACCCGGGGGGTCGATGACCTTGAGAACCTTCCCACCGCAAAGACAAAAAGACAAGTTAGTTTGATCGATAAACAAAACAAGCAACAAGTCATCAAACACGACAAATGACAAGTATGTAAAGGCAAGCAAATAAGGAACATCCTACGGTTCTCGTGATCTGGGACATTAAGACCCACGTATGGCATTGGCCCGCTTCTCCAAATGGGCCAGTGTGGATACAGAGACTCAGTCTCGAGTACACACCTCGAAATTGTGTTCACCCAAGAGACGAGCCTCGTGTAGAATCGGATCTTTCCCAAGCTTGTCCTGCTTTTCCGCCTCTCGACCTCCACCGCCTCTATGTAGGGGTTATCCAGGCCATGACGGAGAAAGAAAAATCGAGGCTTCCACTCCCCGTGAGAAGAAGGCCCCCTGGTTATGAACTCATGTCGGTTGGTTCTTCTCTGGAATGAATACCACAGCTTGTCGGGCGTAGCGGCTATCTTGTAGTAGTACCGAAACAAGGGCACCGAGAAGCAGACCTGAGCCACTCGACATGCTATTATAAACCCCATCAGAGTTCTGACACCGTTTGGGGCGATCTGAGAAACACTAATCTCATAATGATGTAGAATCGCGAGGATGGCGGGGCAGAGTGGGAACCTTAGTCCACTCGCAAGTTGATTCTCGTAAACGGCGCAAAACCCCTCTGGGGGCTCATCGGAAAACATGTGATTACCAGAAGGAAGTCGAGACTCGAAGGGAGGATTAACAATGTTATACTTCCTGCAGATTTCGACAACCTCCTCAGAAGAGAGTACGCTGAGGCATCCCTTAGCACCTTTCCCGTCCATCCTAGTCACTAATTTCTTAGGTTGGTGAGGGACAGGAGGAGAAGAAGTGGAGGGTTCGCGGAATCTTGCGGAGAAGAAGATCGGAGACAAGCCAGTACCGGAATTTGGGATTGGGAAGGCGTTCGCTACCCTTTATCGGATTCTCAGTAGCATTACTACTACTACTTGACATAGATAAAATCAAACAAAAGATGAAGAACACTAAGATAAAAGATGGGATCTTACTTGGTGTTTTGGAGTTTGGGAATGAGATGAAGAAAATAACAAACCGGTTTTGCAAAGCGGCCTTCATCCTCTTCTCCTTTATATATGGCTAAAAAGATTTGCAAATGAACCCAAAAGGGCGTGGGGATGGGGAGTTATAACCCCACAGGAAATCGCGATAATCAAAGCGTTGACGCGCGTCTTTGCGGGATTCGGCGCTTCGTATGCCGATATATCGTGCCGCGTTGCGATGGCGGTTAGGGTTAACAAGTGGCGGGAAAAAGCCCGCCCAAATGGAGACCCAACTCGACGACGGTTAGTGTGATGACTTCGACCTCGGATAACGGGAATCACCTCTCTCAAGTCCTGGGGGCTTATGACGATCGAGGTTTCACTCCTCCATGGTCGCTCATCGGTTGGTCATCACGTTATGAACAAGCTACAACACACTTATGTCGAGACCCAGGATCGAGGCTAGGGCCATGTAATCGGCTCCAGGTTACGACTATCGACTACCGAAAGCGGTGAGATGACAAGTCCATAAGGATAGAGTCCACACCACCTAGCGGTGTAGATAATGAGTCTAGGGTCGATCACCGCAAGTCGGCGATGATCGACACCGAGGGACGAGTCCGCGCCACCGTCCGAGCCCACCCACGATAGCTTGGGCAAGGTCAAGGCCCATTTAAGGGTAAAAATGACAATAACATGTTTGCGACTTAACCTTAGGGTTTAGGCAAGTATTGTCATTATAAATACCCCCAATCCAGGGAACTACGTAAGGCTTGATTCCTGGAAGATAACAAGATACGTAGGCAATCCAAGATACAGTCTTGGACTCAGCCGCATACATAAAATCCACCCCCTCATTCCTCTTTTTGGCATTAGGGTTCTTGTGTGTTCATCACTAGATTAAATTAGGGCTCAAAACATTAAGGTGACGTAATTTGCCATCGTCAGTTACTGAAAGCAACATCAAAAACATCTTCATAACAATGAGCTTACCTTCTTATTTTTTGCCAAAATTCTGCGGAATTTAGCATTCGTGTCGGTCTCTACAGTCAGGTTCGTGCCTTTTTTAGCTTCCACCATTTTCATTGGTTTGGTTTAGAGTTAGAGAAATTTTTTTCTTGCGCCTCCTTTTATTAAATTAAATGAAAAAGATGGTGTTCTTCCTTTTTTGAAGGAATCAACCTTCCTGAGAAGAAAGTTTGCACACAACATCACAGCTTTCATTTTTAATTAAACCATTATTTAGGTAATATTTTTACAGTTGTAAAAATATTTGATCATTATCTTTTAAGGTACACTCATTTACGAGAGGGAGAAAGAGTATTGCTGCAAACACAACCAGGGGCGGAGCTATAGAGGTCTAAGGGGCCCCTTGCCTCCCCTCGGATTTTCGTAATGACCCAAATACCCTTGACGAGTAGTAATATCCCCAGAAAATTTGTAATATATATTGTTTTCCGATCCTATTTGAAAATTCCTTTGTGTTAGTATGGTTTAGCATCCAGTATATCAAATGTATATTTTGAATTTTTTCCCCAAATTTTTTATCCAACTTTTTCCTTTTATTTTGAACTATACAGCATTTTTACAATTATGTATATACGTATTTTTATTCCCGACACCTAATCGTGCCTCCTGGACGGCGATTCTGCCTTCGCCACTGGACACAACAACTAAGTCACAACGAGTGAGACATTCTACTTTTACATTACTCATAATCTTGTTAGATCAATTGATCATTATCTGGACTCGTGATGCATGATGGATAATGTAAAAACATGTTGTGACTAAAGTGATTGCATTACTCTTTAAACGAAGATTTGGTTTTCCCCCGACCGTCCATTATTTTACCCCTTCATAAATGAAGCTAAATAATTTTGACTGAACATGGTTCGACATTTCACATGCATGACTCTACACAACTCACAAGACTAATTGAGAGTATAGGACTAGCTACCCCTAAAGCCTGTACATTTACGAGCAGAGGCGGAGCTATAGAGGGCTTAGGGAGGGCTCGTGCCCCCCTCGGAATTTCAAAACCCATCATCAACAACATTTTCCCCCAACTTTTATTTTTTTTTAAAAATGTATATTTTGAATTTTCCCCCTAATTTCCCCTTTTTTCGGCTTTAATATTTTTCCCACTTCTCCCTTTTATTTTGAACTATACTGCATTTTTACAATTATGTATATATGTATTTTTATTCCCGACACTTAATCGTGCCCCCTGGACGGCGATCCTGCCTTCGCCACTGGACGCAACAACTAAGTCACAACGTGTGAAATATTCTACTTTTACATCACTCATAATTTTGTAAGATCCATTGATCATTATCTGGACTCATGATACATGATGGATAATGTAAAAACATGTTGTGACTAAGTGATTGCATTACTCTATAAACGAAGAATTGGTTTTTCCCCGACCGTCCTTTATTTTACCCCTTCATAAATGAAGCTAAATAATTTTGACTGAACATGGTACGACATTTCACATGCATGACTGTACACAATTCACATGACTAATTGAGAGTATGGGACTAGCTACCCACAAAAGCATGTACATTTACGAGCGGAGGCGGAGCTATAGAGGGCTTAGGGGGCTCTCGTGCTCTCTCGGATTTTCAAAACCCATCATCAACAACATTTTTCCCAACTTTTATTCAAAAAACAAATGTATATTTTGAAAAAAATTTCCCCAATTTTTCCCTTTTACCGGCTTTAATATTTTGTTTCCAACTTTTCCCTTTTATTTTGAACTATACTGCATTTTTACAATTATGTATATATGTATATTTATTCTCGACACTTAATCGTGCCATCTAGACGGCGATCCTTTCTCGCCATTGGACACGACAACTAAGTCACAACGTGTTACGCCCCCAAACCCCGAGTCTGGTAGCGCTAAATGAGTCATAAATGTCCGGTCAACTGCTTAGACCGCATTCCTCGCTTGGTCTAAAAGGGCTAACCCGAGTTGACAAGACCTTTATGTCTCACATTTATATGAGAGTGAGTATTCACTTACTTTACCGATGTGGGATATCACATTCTCCCCCTTTATAAGGGACTGGCGTCCTCGCCAGGACGGCCAAGACTTGTCCCTGTGGAGTTGTCCCAGTTCGTCTCTACCAGAGGACTCTAGAGGTGGCCTATGGAACTTAGGTTCATCTAGCGGTGGCATGTGGCACTTAGATCCGTCTGATAGTCGGCTCTGAATAATACCATTCTATAACGCCATCAGACCCCGGACCTGGTAGTGCTAAATGAGTCATAAATGTCCGGTCAACTACTTAGACCGCCGTCCTCGCTTGGTCTAAAAGGGCTAACCCGAGTTGACAAGATCTTTATGTCTCACACTTATATGAGGGTGAGCATTCACTTACTTTACCGATATGGGATATCACACAACGAGTGAGACATTCTACTTTTACTTCACTCATAATCTTGTAAGATCCATTGATCATTATCTGGACTCGTGATGCATGATGGATAATGTAAAAACATGTTGTGACTAAGAGATTGCATTACTCTTTAAACAAAGAATTGGTTTTTCCCCGATTGTCTTTTACCCCTTCATAAATGAAGCTAAATAATTTTGACTGACATGATACGACATTTCACATGCATACATTTACGAGCAGAGGAAGTGCTATAGAGGGCTTAGGGGGGCTCGTGGCGGAGCCCCCCTCAGATTTTCGTAATGACCAAAATACCCTTGACGTGTAGTATTATCCTTGAAAAATGCCTTATATATTGTTTGTCTCTACCCTAATAATTATGAAATTTGGCAGAATGGTATATTGCCTTATTTTTTATGTTGTGGGCATGGGTTCGATTCTGAGGATGCTCAATATTTTTTATTTTCCAAACTTACCTTCATTTCTCGTTTTTTTTTTGGAGGAATTCTCAATTTTTTTAAACTGGCTCAATTTTTTTTTTTTTGGAAAATTAGAGATAAGACACAATCTGGAATATTTTTAAGAATACGAATAACTACATATTTTTTATAGGAGAAGACAACTGCATAATTTTATAATGGTAAGAAGGACAAACAGATGAATCCCAAAATCAATGAATCTCCTAAATGAATCCCGAAATCATTGAATTTAATAAATGAATTTTGATGAGTGAATCCCTAAAATTAGTGAATTTCGATAAATGAATTTTGAAAATTAGTGAATTTACATTGAATTTCTAAGATGAATTTAAATGAATAATTTCGAATACAAGTGAATTTAAACAAATAATAAATAGTTTTTCTTTATCACAAAGTTTCAAAAGATCGTCCTTCTACTCAATTGATGAAATATTTCTCATCTTCTCCTAATTCCCTTTTTTTACCTCCATACTTTTCCTTTAGCTTTAATAATTTGTTTTAAATATATATTTTCGAATAATACAATATTCTTCCAACTAATTATTTTGAAATCTCTTTAAAATCGGAGTAAAAACACATTCTTGTTTATGTCTATGTAATTTTTTTTCCGACACTTAATTGTGCCCCTAGATTGCGATCTTGCCTCCGCCACTGTTTACGAGCTTGTGCATTTACGACATGCCGTTAATTTCATTTACTAATTATATTATAAATTAGTTTTCTTACGTATGGTAAAAAATTATATAAAGTGTTACAATTTCGGTAAGGGAAATGACATCACAAAATCCCTTAATACAAAGTGTTACAACACATTCTTAACCGTTGATCTGTATTAACCACATAAAAATCATATGTCTATATTATAATCAATGATGTAAAACTATGTGCTGCGCCTTGTTATTGAAAGGCAACCAAAAGCAATATCAAAAACATTTTTTTTTTTTTTTTTGCTTTCTAAATTATAAACATTATTAGTAGATGCCTTTGTCTATTTATTTCGTACCATATATACATATATAACGAAAATTACAACAAAAAAAACTTTAATATTCGTCCGCTTTTCATAAATATTTTTTTTATGTAGCTAGCATTTTGAAAATAAGTAATGTTAATCACACTCAAAAGACATACATCATTCAAAGATTAAGAAAATTATCTTACATAATAACTTGTCAATTAATACTAACCGATAAAATAGTGGCCGTTAAGCGTGCCCTTCTAAATTTTCCATGAAAGTACGAAGAAAAGGGTCATTGAGGCGACCAATTTTTTTGATGAAATGACTCTAGATCAATTGAAAGGTGAGTTATTATCTTATGAAATTTCTCTTGATCAACAATCTATTGCTATTGATTTTTTTTTCCTTTTTCTTTTCAGATACGAACGAAACACACACACGCACACTTTTTTGCCCCCACCGGGACTCGAACCCACAACCTGTGGGTTAAGGACCACAACACTAACCGCTGGGCTGATGCCTTATCGGCTATCGCTATTGTTGTGGAAGCTTTGTAATCAAATCAAAAGCGAAATCATCGAATAATGTTGAATTTAGTCAACGTGGTCAAAAATTTTGAGGTAGAAGATGTGGTCGAGGACAAGGGCGAGGTAGAGGTAATTTTAATTACCAAAGAAATAATTACGATTCTGGCCATAATGAACAAAGTAATGATTTTTCGAAAAAAGACAATCGAAAATTCGGTGTTATAATTGTAAGAAGTTCGGGCATTATCAAAATTATTGTCGTTACAAGAATAATCAAGAAACTCATGCTAAGGTTGCAGAAAATAATGATAATAGTCTGGAAACTTCATTATTGGCAAATTTTGGAACTGATGAGAACAAGAAAAATGATTGGATTTTGGATTTAGGTTGTCGTAATCACATGTGTGGGAACAAAGAATCGTTCTCTAATTTGGATGCTTCTGTACAGTCAACTGTTAAATTTGGAGATAATATTGACGTACCGGTTCTTGGAAAAGGAAGAATCGCTTACACTTTAAATGACGGTTCTTCTAATGTTATTTCTGATGTATTCTATGTGCCTAGTTTACGTCATAATTTGTTGAGTATTGGGCGATTGTCACGTAAAGGCTATAACATAGTCTTCAATCAAGGAACTCCATACATGAGAAGTGATCCAAATAAAGGACTCATTGCAAAGGTAAACATGAGTAATAATCGTTTGTTTCATTAAAATTAATTGTGGCGGTTTACCTTGTTTTAGTTCTTCGAGTTTTGATGATACATGGTTATGGAATCTGAGATTTGGACATTTGAACTTTGGAAGTTTAAAGTTTCTTGTCGTGAATAAGTCGGTATTGGGATTGCGGATATTGACTTTCCTTACAAAGTTTGTGAGTCATGTACTTTGGGAAAACATCACGAGAGATCCGTTTCCAAAGAATAAGGCATGGAGGCAAGTTCACCATCGCAAATGATTCATTCGGTTTGTGTTACGTTGAAGAACCTTCCAATGAAGGTAGTAAGTATTTTATATCTTTCATTGATGACTTGATTGAAAAGCATGGGTGTATTTTTGAGAAATAAATCCGATGCAATGATATTTTTAAAAGTTTTAAAAGTATATTGAAAAGCAGTGAATACTGAGATTAAAACTTTGAGAATGAGACGGAGGAACCGAGTATATTGTATGTGATGATTTTCTGGAAAATAATGGTATCAAACATCAAATGACTGCCAGATATACTTCTGAGCATAATAGAATGGCAGAGAGGAAAAACAGAACGGTCATGGACATGGTAAGGTCTATGATGCATTCTAAGAAATTGCCTAAATATTTTTGGGCAGAGGCCGTTGCATGTGCCTTTTATGTCTTAAAACAGTGTCCTACCAGAAGTGTACCATGTGGAAAAATACCATATGAGGTATGGACAGGGAGAAAACCAAATATCGGACATTTGAAAGTGTTTGTTTGTATTGCTTATGCCTATGTTCCTGATGTTTTGAGAAAGAAATTGGATGATAAATCTGAAAAGTGTATTTTTATTGGATATTCTCATCAAACAAAAGGGTTTAGGTTGTTTAATCCGGTAACAAGAAATTTTTTTATCAAAGAGGATGTTATATCCAAGAACAGGAAGCTTGGAATTGGTCACCTAAGCAAGTTGAAAAAACATGCAGTGCTTATATTCTAGTTTTTGGTTCGAGTATACAACAAACAGGTTCACCAAGAGAGGAAATTGTGACTGAATCTTTATCTAGTTGTCCACAATGACAAAGATAGTTACCAGCTCGATTGCAGGATTATGTTATTGGAAATGATAATGACATGTCTGATAAAGAAATTGTTAATTTCACTTTGTTTGCAGATTGTGATCCAGTTAGCTTTGAAGAAGCTTCAAGAAAAGATTACTGGATACAAGCCATGAATGATGAGATTCATTCCATTGAGAAGAATGATACTTGGGAGCTGACGTACCTTCCACCAGGCAAGAAACCCATTGGGGTAAAACGGGTGTACAAAACAAAGTATAAAGCCAATGGAGAGGTGGATCGCTATAAATCCAGACTTGTAGCAAAAGGATACAAGCAGAAGACATGTATTGATTATTTTGAGGTGTTTGCTCCTGTTGCAAGACTTGATATAGTTCGTATGGTTATTTCACTTGATGCACAAAGTTCGTGGAAAATTTATCAGTTAGATGTGAAATCTGCTTTTCTCAACGGTGTTCTTGAAGAAGAAGTTTATGTCAACCTGCAGGATATATATTTGAAGGACAAGAAAGTAAAGTTTATCGCTTAAAAAAGGCGTTGTATGGACTCAAACAAGCCCCGAGAGCATGGTATACTCATATTGACTCTTATTTTATTGATCATAGGTTTGAACGATGCCCTTACGAGCATACCTTATTAGTCAAATATTCTGGTGTAGTTGATATCATTATTGTGTGCTTATACATTGATGATCTTACTTTTACTAGTAATAATGCACAACTGATTTCAGAATTCAGGGAGGCTATGACTAGTCATTTTGAAATGACAGATCTTGGTTTGATGTCTTACTTTCTTGGCTTGAAAATTCATCAAATGGATAGTGGAATCTTCATTTCACAAAAGAAATATGTAGGTGATATTTTGAAGAAGTTCAAGATGGATTGTGCTAAACCAATCTTAACTCCGGTGGAAGAAAACTAAAGTTGATAAAAGATGGCACCGGTGAGTTTGTTGATGCTACATATTTTCGAAGACTTGTTGGAAACTTGAGATACCTGACTTCGACTAGGACGGATATAACCTATGATGTTGGACTTATAAGTCGTTTTATGGAATCGCTGCGTCAATCTCATTTACAAGCATCTAAGCGGATACTGAGACATATCAGAGGTACACAGAGTCATGGAATATTTTATTCATGTGCTAATGATATTTCTCTTGTTGGATACACTGATAGTGATTGGGCCGGTGACACGGTTCAAAGAAAAAGCACCTCAGGTTCTGCATTTTTCTTGGGATCCGGCGTTTTCTCATGGTCATCGAAGAAACAACAGGTGAATGCTCACAACGCAATGCGAAAATATATGGCAGCCACAAGCGATTACTACATAGCGGTGTTGTTAAGGCGCATTATTGATTTTTTGCATCATCAATGTTGTAGTTTGAGGGTGTGAAGATTGATCACCAATGTCTTGAATTCCTGCAAATATAGAAGATGTTCGGATCCTCGCAGTTTCACGATAAATCGTTGTCCTTCTTAAATTATTCGACCCAATACTTGGTCCCGGGTATCATGAATATTTAAGTGAGATATAAACTGAGAGTTTTTCCTTTTAAGTCTGGACCAAGATCTTAAAGAGCACTTAGAAGTATTAAGTTATATGGAATGTTTAACAATGATGCTTACAATTGTTATTTTTTTTCTTAACAATGTAAACTTGCTAATATATAGCACTTAGATCTGAAAAATAGCAAAGGAATACGTCCTTCAAGTGATTGAAACCAAAGGAAAAGGTACCATTTGGTTGTACCCACTTAAAACGGCCAAAAGACACCAAAATCGCTTTTTCCGACCACAAAGCCATCCGTGACGGATGCAGTTATCATCCGGACGGATAAGTTACAGTATCAAATTTTACATTTTCAGCCATCTATCTGTATGGATAGATTCTTATCCGTACGGATAACTCTCAATCAGAAAATTTGGATTTTCATTTCACATCCGTACACTCGTAAAAACTTATATAAGCGTGCACTACGCACCTCCATACTTATATTTAGCTTTACGAGCATAACCACCATTGTACTAAACCCCGATAACCTCAATGGCTTGTGATTATACTTAAATCACCAACATTCCTCCCCCATTTAAGTGTAATCCTTGGTTTAGTATAAACAATAATCGTAATATAAACCAACTCATGCTTCAATGAAAATATCACGAAGATTGAATTTCTACCTAGTATTATTACACACAAATATTCGAGTATTGGGGTGTGACTAAGCATTGAACCCCTTTACACATTTTGAATACATGTACATAACAATACACATGAATTGAGACTACTCCAAAGTATTATTCTTGACACCATTTATTAAAATCCGGCCTTGTGTCCATATCCATTCTTGAGCATATAGAAAGCTAACCCAACTTTCCTTGAAGCGGCCATACTTAATACTCATATAGGTGAATCTTTAATTTACCGTGCACCTGCATTAGCACTTTCAAAAGACTCATTAAGAAGAAAACTTCAACCTAACCTCACAGGTTTATAGCACATACCTTCGGGATTAGTACATGTGCTCAAGTTCTCAATAACAGGCTTACCACATTGAATTTAGCCTAAGGCATTGTACCAAAGGGAAATTGGGCGTCCTATTATCAGAAACTTATACAGGTTGTAGACCCATCCCGACAACCGACTTTTGTAATAAGTACTTAGCTAATCCTTTCGTCAAATGATCAGCTAAATTCTTTTGAGATCTCACATACACAACCGATATCACCCCGTGAGAGATCAACTCACGTACCGCGCTATGTCAAACGCCTAAGTGTCGTGACTTACCATTATACACTTGACTATATGCTTTAGACAAAGGTAGATGAGCTATCACAATGGATAGATATCGGTGATATTGGTTTAGGCCATGAGGAATTTCATGAATCAAATTCCTAAACCATTCTGCCTCTTTTCCGGCTGCTGCCAAGGCAATGAACTCCGACTCCATAGTCGAGCTAGATATACATGTTTGTTTCTTAGAAGCCCAAGAAATGGCACCTCCACCTAAAACAAACACCCATCCACTAGTAGAAGAATGATCTTCTACATTAGATATCCAACTAGCATCCGAATATCCTTCAATCACCGAAGGATATGCAACATAAGTCAAACCAAAGTCTTTGGTAGACTTAAGATATCTCAATACACGAACAACCGCTCTCCAATGGCGCTTACAGGTTACTAGTATATCTACTTAGTTTCCCAACCGCATAGGCAATATCCGGTCGTACTACTAGTCATTGCATACATCAAACAACCAATGACTCGTGAATATTCAAGTTGATTCACGGTTTCACCTTTATTAGGTCCAAGTTTCTCATGAGGCTCCATGGGAGAATTTGCCGGAGTACAATTTTCACAATTAAATTTCTTCAACACTTTCTCAATATAATGAGGCGTGTTAGTGAAAATCCTCCCGATTTCTCTTGATTTTAATACCAAGAATAACATCCGCCTCCCCATGTCTTTCATAGAGAATCTAGAAGATAAGAGTTCTTTACACTTATCAACCTGATTTTGATTTGTACCAAAAATCAACATGTCATCGACATATATAGACAGATTATCACACCATTGCCGGTATCATCAAATGCGCTATAAATACACTTGTCCGATCGATTGAGTTTAAACCCACTAGCCAAGACAACCTCATCAAACTTTTGATGCCATTTTTTAGAGCTTGTTTAAGTCCATACAACAATTTTACAAGTTTACATACCTTATGCTCAATTATCGGGCATAATAAATCATTCGGTTGCTTCATGTATATTTCCTCATCCAAATCTCCATTTAAAACGCTTTGTTTTAACATCCATTTTATGGATCACCAAGTTATGAATTGCGGCTAAGGCAATCAATAACCTGATTGAGGAGATTCTAGCAGCGGGGCATAAGTATCGAAATAATCGATACCTTCCTTTGCCTAAAGCCTTGTATAACTAACCGGGCTTTATATCGGTCAACAATCTAGTCAACTCTCATTTTCCTTTTGAAAATCCACTTGCAACCTCGTGGTAAATCTGTAAGAATCCACGTATTGTTACCCATTATGGAATCCATCTCGTCATTGATGGCTTCTTTCCAAAATGATACATCTTGAAATCCCATCGCCTCAGAAAATGTTCTTGGATCATCCTCAATATTGTAACAATATGAGTATTGATATCCAACTTCATTTCTCGAACCTTCTACCAAATAAGTGACAAAATCCGGTGGAAATGATTTTGCTATTCTAGCCCTCTTACTTCTTCGAAGTTCAAAAGGCTCAACTTGAGAATCATTATTCTCCACATTCTCCACTCCAACTATCGTAGGAGCAATATCCTTTGGTCTAGGAATATATGTAAATCTATTCTCATCAAATATGGCATCACGTGATTCTATAACCGAATGTGCAGCCACGGAATCACTAGGTTCTATAACATAAAACCTATAAGCCTTGGAATGACTAGCATATCCAATGAAAATGCAATTGATGCCTCTTTCTCCAAAAGTTTTAATTTTAGGATCGGGAAGTCTTACAACCGCCCTGCAGCCCCAAACTTTTAAATAATTCAAGTTTGGTTTCTTTTTAAACCAAAGTTCATACGGGGTATCAGAATTCTTTTTATTAGGAATTCTGTTTAGTAAATAACAGCCTGTTAACATGGCCTCACCCCAAAATCCATTACTCAATCCCGAGTAGGACAACATGGAATTTACCATCACTTTTAGAGTACGGTTTTTCCTTTCCGCAATGCCATTTTGTTGTGGCGTATACGGTCTGAAGAACCTGCGTGTATAATACCACACGACCAAGTAGGTTGGATCATAGTATTCTCCACCTCTATCGGTGCAGAAAACGTTTAATACTAGAATTCAATTGTAATTCTACTTCACTTTTATAAATCTTGAATTTATCAAGAGCCTCATCTTTAGTATTAAGTAAATACACATAACAAAAACGAGTATTATCATCTATAAACGTAATCATATACTTCTTATTTCCCAAAGACGGTGTGGCATTAAAGTCACACAAATCACTATGGATAAGTTCTAAAATTTTAGACGATCTTTCAACACCGCGAAATGGTTGTCTTACAATTTTAGTAAGCATACAAGTAGTACACTTATCCATATTGAGATCAAATGGGGGAATCAAAGCATTTTTAGACATTGAGCATAAACATATTATTACACAAATATCTAAAACCAACAAATACCCCATGTTTTGACAAAATAAACCTATCGGACTCATAAACTTGTTTGTAGCCCGATTTACACAATAGTGCACCCGATACAAGGTTTTTCCGAATGCACGGAACAAATAAAACATCAAATAGTTTTACAAATTTTCCAGAACTGAAATTTAAAGTAACGGTTCCTACACCACTTATTACAGCCTTCGACTCGTTTCCCATTTTTAGTATGGAGCCATCATTCACCGGTTCAAAGTCTTCAAACCAGTGTTGATCCTTGCATACATGTCGTGTTGCTCCCGAGTCGATCCACCACGAAACATCATCATCCTGCATATAATATGCTTCAGAAATAAATGGCACATAATTCATAACCGAATTAATACCAAAGTTAACATTCTGACCTTGATGTTTGGGTGGTCCTTGGTCTTTCGACCCCTGTTCTGGACCTTTGTTCTTTCCGTTCTTCCGCACTCGGCAATCAGCCTTGTAGTGCCCTATTTTTCCACAAATCCAACAGGCACCCTTTGGCCTTTTTCCGGATTCATTGTTGCCAGCATTGAATGGTTTCTTTTTCTTACCATTACCTTTTCCCTTTTTAGTTTTGGAACACTCCCCGGCCTCCATTACATGAATGGATGTCGATTCATCGATTTCCTTTCCCTTTGATTTTACATTCTCCTGCGCCCTGAGGGATTCCTCAATGCGCAGATGGCTACCAAGTTCAACCAAGGAGAGTTCTTCCTTTTTGTGTTTTAACATATGCTTAAAATCTTTCCATGATGGTGGTAGTTTATCAATGATACTAGAAACAAAAATGGATTCATCCATTTCCATTTTGTGTTGTGCAAACTGGCCTAAAATGCGTTGAAGTTCATTGAATTGTTCAATTACTGATCGTGTATCTACCATCATGTATTTCATGAAATTACCAACTAGAAACTTTTAGCGGATGCATCTTCATTTAAGTATTTAGTTTCTAGTGCATCCCATAATTCTTTTGCGGATGCAAAGTTTTGATAAATATCAAACAACGAATCGGACATACCGTTTACAATGTGACCACGACAAATGTAGTCATCATTTTCCCATTTGTTCCGCCTTCGTAATTCCTCCAACGGTGCATCATCATCGACTTCTGGTATCTCAGTGCTAAGAACATATACCACTTTCAAAGTTGTGAGAAGGAAATGCATCTTCCTTTGCCACCTCCGGAAATCAACGCCTTCAAACTTGTCTAGTTTCCCAAAATTCATCATCAAATCCTTTGCATTCACCATTGTGATCAAAAAAATAATTTAAGAAGAATGTTGTATTTTGAGGGTGTGAAGATTGATCACCAATGTCTTGAATTCCTGCAAATATAGAAGATGTTCGGATCCTCGCAGTTTCACGATAAATCGTTGTCCTTCTTAAATTATTCGACCCAATACTTTGTCCCGGGTATCACGAATATTTAAGTGAGATATAAACTGAGAGTTTTTCCTTTTAAGTCTGGACCAAGATCTTAAAGAGCACTTAGAAGTATTAAGTTATATGGAATGTTTAACAAGGATGCTTACAATTGTTTTTTTATAACAATGTAAACTTGCTAATATATAGCACTTAGATCTGAAAAAGAGCAAAGGAATACGTCCTTCAAGTAATTGAAACCAAAGGAAAGGTACCATTTGGTTGTACCCACTTAAAAGCGGCCAAAAGACACCAAAAATCGCTTTTTCCGACCACGGTGCCCATCCATACGGATGCGATTATCATCCGGACGGATAAGTTACTGATATCAAATTTTACATTTTCAGCCATCTATCCGTACGGATAGATTCTTATCCGTACGGATAGCTCTCAATCAGAAAATTTGGATTTTCATTTCACATCCGTACACTCGTAAAAACTTATATAAGCGTGCACTCCGCACCTCCATACTTATATTTAGCTTTACGAGCATAACCACCCTTGTACTAAACCCCGATAACCTCAATGGCTTGTGATTATACTTAAATCACCAACAATCAACAATCTGAACCAACAAAGATTTATTGTGACAATACATCGGCTATTGAATTATCGAAGAATCCAGTCTTTCATGGTCGTAGAAAGCACGTTGATATTAAATATCATTATATAAGAGAGTTAGTTCGTGAAAAAAGATATTGTTATTGATTATTGTCCAATTGAAAAACAAGTTACAGATATCTTCACAAAACCATTGAAGATGGAGTCATTTACTAAACTGGTGAAAATGCTCGGAATGATGAAGTTTGAAGATTTGATATAAGGGAGGCAATGTGAACCATAACTCAAAATCCATATGGTGTGCTGCCTACAATTGACAGCGTTCGTTTATCTGCCACTGGTAGCTCTTTCATTTCACTAAACATATCGACTTAATCTTTCAAATTAAATTATTTGTTAACCATTTAAACTTCTACTTTCTTCGGTTCTTGTAAAATTAGTTTTCCCAAAGCACAACCTTGTCTTTACCTTCGTTTAATAGCCATTTTGAAGGCAACCAAAAGCAATATAAAAAACATCTTCATAACAATGATCTTAATTACCTTGTTATTTTTTGCCAAAATTCTGTGGAATTTAGCATTCGTGTCGGCCTTTACAACCAGGTTCGTGCCTTTTTTTTGAGCTCCCCGTCATTTTCTTTGTTTTGGTTTAGAGCTAGAGGATTTTTTCTTGTGCCGGACACATAAAACTCCAGACTCCTTTTATTAGAATTAAATGAAGAAAGATGATGTTCTCCCCTTTTTGGAGGAATTAACCTTCCGGAGAAGAAAGTCTGCACACAACATCACACTTTCCTTTTTAATCAAACTTAACCATTACTTAGGGAATCTTTTTACAGCTGTAAAAATATTTGAAGTTGGACCATTCATAAGGTACACTCATTTACGAGAGAGAGAAAGAGTATTGTTGCAGACACAACCAGGGGCGGAGCTATATAGGACTAAGGGGGGCTCGTGCCCCCCTCGGATTTTCGTAATGACCAAAATACCCTTGACAAGTAGTCATATCCCTGGAAAATTGGCTATATACATCGTTTGCCTATTATATTCAAAAGTTCTTTCGTGGTAGAGTTGTTTGCCATCCAGTATTTGGGCTGTAGTGCATAGATTCAAAACTTAGCGTCAACAACATTTTTTCCCAACTTTTCCTTTTTCCAGCTTATACTAAAAAGAAAAAGTATATTTTGAATTTTTTTCCCCAACGTTTTTTTTTCCGGCTTTAATATTTTTTCCAACTTTTCCCTTTTATTTTGAACTATACAGCATTTTTATAATAATGTTTATATGTATTTTTATTCCTCACACTTAATCGTGTCTCCTGGACGGTGATACTGTCTTCGCCACTGGACACAACAACTAAGTCATAACAAGTGAGACATTCTACTGCGCCACCGCCATTGGACGCTGCAAGCTGAGCTTCAATTGAGTCTTTTAGTTGAAATTGTTTTTTTTTTAAAACATACTTATTGTTAGATATTTTTTCATAAATAAATATTTTGGTTATCGTTTGCATACGAGTTGCCGTACGAATTAATGTTATCGCAACGAAACGGGGTTCGACCTAAACCACTGCATGCATCAGTTCATGGAGGGATATGCATTTTCAGATACACGTATTTTCGAACTGATATGTACTTACCCTTTTGTGTAAGGGTTGCATGCTTTCATCCGGTGTAAGGAGTACATCCATTCGTTTATAGAATGCTTCTTACCTATAAAAGCGTATAAGTATGAAGACGAAAATCCATAAATTTGACAACATCATTAGAAAAACTTTGAGTGTTCTCGGTTTGATTCAAACAAATCATTGCTTTGAATCAAACACCCTATCAGATCCGAAAGAGATTTTCATTTGATCCCTTAGTGACAAATCGTGTGACAAAAACATCTCTTAAAAGACAACGTTATTAACGTGCCTTGAGTTTCTAATTCTCTGTCAAATCTTAAGTACTACATTTTTCCAACACTTATCGCGTTTTTACAATCCGTAAATGCAAAAAATAATAAAACTTGTTTGTATATATATCTATATTTTTTTGTCAAGTAAATTTTTATTAGGCCTTTATCAATTAGAGTAAAAAAAAATTTGGGCCTTTATCAAAAAAGAAAATTAACATATTATATTAGGTTGAATCGGATTAAATCTACACGATTTTTTTTCTTTTAGTGAAACATGTACCGTTGGGCCCCCGACAGACTTGGGCCTAAGACCCGGGTCTCGCCGGCCTTAGCATAGGGCCGGCCCTGCATTCTACTTTTACATCACTCATAATCTTGTAAGATCCAGGGCCGGCTCTCATGTGAGGCCGGAGAGATGGCCGTGCCCAACGGTGCCGGGAGGGCCCAACGGTACAAATTTCGCTAAAAGAAAAAAAAATTCGTGTAGATTCAATCCGATTCAACCTCATATAATATGTTATTTTTTTTTTGATAAATGCCCAAATTTTTTTTATTCCAATCGATAAAAGTCTCAATAAAAAAATTTACTTGGCCCAAAAAATAATTATACATACAAACAAGTTTTCTAAATATGCTAGAAAAGACTACTTTGTAGGCATGTTTTGAGACTAACAATAAATTGAATTTTTTATTTACGGATGTTAAAAATGCGATGAGTATCTTTTTAAAAAAAACAACTTCAACTAAAAGACCCAATTCGGGGACTTGGCCTTAAACCCAAAAAATGCCAGGGCCGGCCCTGGTAAGATCCATTGATCATTATCTGGACTCGTGATGCATGATGGATAATGTAAAAAATGTTGTGACTAAGTGATTGCATTACTCTTTTTTTTTTTTGAGGGGTAAAAGTCTTATCATTAATTCAGATCTGCCAAAGTAGCAGAGACAACGTCGAAAGGTGGGGAAGAACCCCAGCCCTTGTTTGGTTTGGGACTAGGTTGATCCATTTGGATCCCAAACCAATATTTTATTCACCCCACTAACTTATTTATTATTATTTTATTAATTCTATTATTTTATTATAATTCTTTCATCAATCAATCAACATCAACAAATAAAATAATATTAATCCATCACTTTATACACTCATTACACTATTTAACCATTACTTTTTCAATATAATATTTCAAATCAACAATCATTACTTTAACTACACAAATTTCAATACAACTTTTCAACTTTATCATCATTACTTCACTATATTTTATAATTCTTTCTCTTTCTTGGATCCAAATGGATCCAGTCAGTCCGAAACCAAACGGAGCCAGCAGTCAAGAAGGCCACCAAAAGGCCATGTCTAGCAAGTAAATACGCTGGGACATTCCCCGCACGCTTAACAAAAGAAAACCGAATAGTAGAAAATAATAGAGATCTAGAAAGACAATCAGATGCTAAACAGCCAAATGCCGTTAAGTCTCAGTAGAAGGTTGCCGTAGTCGCCGAACAGAGAAGACAATCGCTCTCAACAACCAAAGTCATGAACCCCAGCGTAATCGCTTCCTGCATCGCCAGATAGATAGCACGCATATCCAGAAAAGACGCTGCGATGCCCGGATCGAACCGATAGGAAAACGTTGCCAACATCGTCCCCGAAATGGTCCTTGTAATAAGTCCAACACCGTAAGAATCTGCGTGGATCGATGCATCCACGTTGCACTTAATGGTTCATTCGGGGTGGCTCCTACTTCAAGCGATTAGGGGCGAAGATCTCAAGCGAGGAAAGCGCCAGCTGGCGCTCCATATTCCTCTGCGGTTGCCAAGGTCCGGGAACAGATGCTCCCCACATAAACTGCTCGACCCTCAAACACCGCACTGCATCTCGCCTTCCACACGTTCCACATCAACCAAGTGATAAGAGCCATCTCATCTCGCCCCTTATCCTCTAATAACCGCATAAACATCTTCCTAAAGAAGGAAGCGCGCAGATAATCAAGCACGTAGGGGTGCTGGGAAGCCTGCCAAATTCTCTTAAACGAAGAATTGGTTTTTCCCCGACCGACCTTTATTTTACCAATTCATAAATGAAGCTAAATAATTTTGACACGACATTTCACATGCAAAACTATACACAACTCACATGACTAATTGAGAGTATGGGACTAGCTACCCTAAAGCCTGTACATTTACAAGCAAGGGCGGAGCTACAGAGGGCTTAGGGGCGCTCGTGTCCCTCTCGAATTTTTGTAATTACCAAAATATCTTTGACGAGTAGTAATATCCAAGAAAAATGCCTTTATACATTCTTTGTCTTCCTTTTAACAATTATGAAATTTGGCACAATGGTATGTTGTGTTATTGTTGATGTTGTGAGCATGAGTACGATTCTGAGCATGCTCAATATTTTCTATTTTCCAAACTTACCTTTTTTTTTTTTTGAAAAGAAAATAAAATTATATATATATATATATATATATATATATATATATATATATATATATCTTTCTATATATAAAATATAGAAGAAGGAAAATAACCCAATTGACCCGCTTTATACCCGACCAAAACCTGTATAATGTAAAAAAAAAAACTACCATTCAGGAAATAAATTCGGCTATATGAAGAAAAAAAAAAAACCATAATTTTGATTCTCCATAAATTCAGCTCCATAATGTTCTCCCTTTTCCACTTTTACATTAAAAAAAACTACCAATTCTACATAAATTATGCTCACAATTCTGAAATTTTCTCCATTTCCACTTTTACATTTAACATGTATATTCTAAGATCATCATAGGAGGTGTGAATAAACAAGGTATGCAACTTTTCGCATTCTGGGCAGTTGGTGGCAGATGAACGTGAGAAGCTCGAGAAAAGCAGACTCCATGTTGAACGAAATCAAGGAAGAATTTGGTTGACGGTATGATTCATATTTAAATTCAATTTATTTTCTACGTTAAATTGAATGTGTTAAATGCCTTTCAATCAATGTGATTTTCATATAAAATTCAAATCAAATGCAACTGAAAATCACAAATTTAAGCCAGTATTCGTATTTTACAACCTTTTTCCATTTCTTTATTTTGGAAAAAAAAAACATTCTACCTGACCTATGGTGTAGAAATACGATTGGTTTGTATTCTGGATTTTTTTGTTTTCTTTTAGCTATGCTTTTTTTTATTGGATTGAATTGTGTTTTGTTTTGAATATTTTCTTCAGCAGATATGTCTTTACCAAATTGACAAACCCGTCACCCATAAGAAGGAATTGTCTGGTGAGATCTTATTTTATTTTATTTTATCGACTAATTAAGTTCTTTCAATTTTTGTTTATTATTTTTTGATTTGAACCAAGTTCTTTCTTATATATTTTGTTGTGTTTTGAATGTTTTTTTATATCATATTGATAACCAATTTGGCAAATCTGTAGGCCATTCAATCGATGATCCATTAAATTTAGAAGTAAAAAATAACCAAATTCAATTCTTTTTTTTTTAAATTGCACCGATTTGTTTTTTTTAAAAAACCTACCATAATTTCAAAATTCGTCTAACCTAATTAGAAAAATCATTTAAAATTTGATTCTCCTAATAAAAATATGAAATAATTCGACCATAATTAGAAAATCATTTAAAATTTGATTCTCCTAATAAAAATAAGGAATAAATTTGGCTCACATTATTAATGCTAAATATTCTTACATTAAATTTTGTTTATAAAAATATTTATATTCAAATTCACTAATTAATACAAATATTCTTACATTTATGTCATCTCCGGAAAATTAGCCGCCCATTTAATTCCAAATATTCGAACTTTGAATTATTTTTTTTAACATTGAACCTACTTTTATTTATAATTTTTTTAAATAATTTTACCCGTTTTCTTTTTGCATGTTTATGTCATTTAATGAGAAATATTCTCACATTAAATACATCCCTGTAAATTAGCCACCCTAACTAATGCCAAATATTAATGCCAAATATTCTTACATATTAAATTCATCTCATTTCAAATTCAAAAATAACTAAATTCAAAAACCTACCATAATAAAAATAGAGAATAAATTCGGGCCACGTTCTTCTAATTTTTCAAAAAACAAATCCCTACCATAATTACAAATTCACCTATCCTAATTAGAAAAATCATTTAAAATTTGATTCTCCTAAAAAAAAAATCGGCCCCAGTTTTATTCTCCTAATAAAAATAGGGAATAAATTTGACTCACATTATTAATGCTAAATATTCTTACATTAAATTTTGTTTGTAAAAATAATTATATTCAAATTCGCTAATTAATACAAATATTCTTACATTTATGTCATCTTCGGAAAATTAGCCGCATCATTTAATTCCAAATATTCAAACTTTTAATTATTTTTTTAACATTGCACCTATTTTAATTTATAAGTTTTTATTAATTTTGACCCGTTTTCTTTTTGCATGTTTAGCACATTTAATGAGAAATATTCTCACATTAAATAAATTCCTATAAATTAGCCACCCTAATTAATGCCAAATATTCTTACCTGCCATAATTACAAAATTCACCTACCCTAATTAGAAAATTCATTTAAAATTGGATTCTTCTAATAAAAATAGGGAATAAATTCGGCTCATATTCCTCTAATTTTTTAAAAAGAAACCCTACAATAATTACAAAATTCGCCTACCCTAATTAGAATATTCATTTAAAATTTCCAATGTTGGTGACTGGAGATAACTCTCTTCAATTATTCCTAATAATAATAGGGAATAAATTCGGCCCTGATCAGAAAAATCATCTAAAATTGATTCTCATAATAAAAATAGAGAATAAATTCGGCTCACATTCTTTTAATTTTTCAAAAAAAAACCCTACCATAATTACAAAATTCGCCTACCGTAATTAGAAAAATCAATTAAAATTTGATTCTCCTAATAAATAAAATAAAAAAAAATTTGGCCCCAATTTGATTCTCCTAAAAAAAATAAGGAATAAATTTGGCTCACATTATTAATGCTAAATATTCTTAAGTTAAATTTTGTTTTTAAAATAATTATATTCAAAATTCACTAATTAATAAAACTATTTTTACATTTATGTCATCTCCGGTAAATTAGCCGCCTCAGTTAATTCCAAATATTTGAACTTTTAATTGTTTTTTTTTATTTTAACTTTTCACCTATTTTTATTTATAATTTTTTTTTATTAATTTTGACCCGTTTTCTTTTTGCGTGATTATGTCATCTAATAAGAAATATTCTCACATTATATACATCCCTGCAAATTAGCCACGCTAATTACTACCAAACATTCTTACATATTAAATGCTCAAAAATAACTAATTAGCCACCCTAATTAATGCCAAATATTCTTACATATTAAATTCATCTCATTTCACATTCAAAAATAACTAAATTCAAAAAACCTACCATAATAAAAATAGAGAATAAATTCGGCTCACATTCTTCTAATTTTTCCAAAAACAAACTGTTGGAAATAAAATTTATGTTTTAATGATGATTCATCACTTATTTGTTAATTGTTATTAACCCTATTGATGAAGTGTCATAACTAGCTGTTATAGTGCAAAGCAAAAAGATGTCTAGATATCAATGTATAGGATTTTTTTTTTTTTTTTGAAATATATTTTTTTTTATTAAAATGGAAAATAATAAAGTGCTACAAAGTCAATGCCACATCCTGCCCTCCCCAAGACGCGATGATAGAGTCATGCAAGATTTCTCCTTAAACCCTATCGTAGCAAACCAGAAACCCAAATAGAAAAATCCAAAGACATAGGAAGAGTACTCATTTACGCACCCCAAAAATCCCGACACCATAAATTTTACAACAAACACATCATAATTATCCTCCACTCGAGACTTGTCATTGCTTAAGCACAAAAGATTGCACGGTTGAATCCGCATAGCAATTCCAAGGAAAAAAATAGCCCGTGTCTCCGACCAATGTATGAGGCAAAGCCTCCGACAAGCGCTGAGCACTAAAAACAAGAATACTCCTTCTCCACCTTGTCCTTGCTTGCTACAACCCGGATGGTTACACCTGCATAGAGAAAGATGATAACCCCAAAAATAACCAAAGAAGATAATAACCCAAGAAAGGAACAAGGACACCTGGATTGCACCCCTAACAGGATGATAGGGGTGCCTCCAAAGTTGAATGCCAATCCTGGTCCTATGCATTGAACCCTTTCCGTCGACCGCCAGCAGTCTGCTTATATGCGTCCCCTTCAAATAAAAATGCCCGGTCCAAGCAAGGATCCCATAGAGGAACATGTACACCTGAATTGCACCCCTAACATCATGATAGGGATGCTTCCAGAAATCGACGCCATCCATGTCCCTGGAAGAGGTGCCTGAATCTGCCCGCAGCATAAAAGCATAAAAATCAGTGAAAAAGTGTACTATGTGCCAAGTAATGAATAAACGATGGATAGAAAACACCTGATTTGCACCCCAACTAGAATAGGAGGGGTGCTTCCAGGTTGAAGGAGCCATTCGCATCCAAATATGACAACGTCGATGTGGAAAAGTCGCCTCCCTCTTTCACAAGTGAAGAGTGCTTCCTAGTTGTCTCGCAACATGTCGAATAAGAGGAGGGCCATGTAAATCATCACTAATAAGTCGTTGAATATGATCGTACATCGTCAAGATGATTAAACGTCATATCGTCTCCTTCCATAAATGCGCGAAGTCGCCCGCCACTCTATTACATTCCCGAAACACATGAGAGATATTGTGTGGTATGTCCCGAAGACAAGCCGAAATCTGACCAATCGAGATGCAGAGGGGCCAACCTCCACTATGATTTCCGGATATCACACGAGAAACAAAAATGGAGTCAGTCTCAATATCAAGAGGCAAAGCATGTGGACGCAACCGAATACCAAAGAGCGGCGCTTTTACTTCAAAGATCAAGAACATTCCCGCTGGCGAAGCAAGCATGAAACGCAATGACAAAGTTTCCATGCGAATCTCGAATAATTCCACCCCATAAGCCACTCCATTTCGACACTACCGCTCTACATTGAGCTTCACCCGACCGGCAGGGAGGATTCCACCGTAATTGGATCGACCGACGCTTGGGCGAAGTTTTCACCTTGAAAGGCTTGAAAAAGGAACATCCCAATCAATCCCAATATGTTTACGATCAACAACCTTTCGAAAGCTACCTGCCTAATCATCCTTTCAATGAGAATGATGGTACGGCCGAATAGACGGACAAAAATCGCCATGTCTACACTTATTCCTCTCCGTCCGGATGCCCCAACACACAATAACCGGTACAAGAAGGCGCATATTATATATGTGGGCGAAGAGTTGATCCGAGAAATTAAACATAGAACAATCCCGATGAGTAGGAGTGAAACGAAGGCCAAATTGACTCATAAAGTGAATCCAGATAGACTGGGCAAAAGGACACTCAATGAAAATATGACGAAGATCTTCCCCTTGCTGGCACGCAAAACACTTAGAAACCAAAGTAATACCACGCCGCTGAATGTTCAAATCTGTAGGAAGAACATTATTGACTAGTCTCCAGCAGAAGAAAGAAATCTTTAGAGGTAACATATTGTTCCAAATTAACTTGAAGAGAGGGCGAACCGGTTTGTGAGACCGTAGCATATTCCACGCCGACTTAGTACTGAAATGCCCATCTGAATTTAAAATCCAGATCAACTCGTCGTCCTGGTCAGGTCGAAATGGCATGCATAGAATCTCATCCACTATATGTAGAGGAAGATGCTCTTGTAAAAGAGGAACATTCCACCTCCCATTCACAAAGAAGTCCTTCACCTTCCTAAATTCGTTGTCCGGAGGATCGCCCAAATCAATGTTCATCCATTTATCTCTCCAAAAATCTATATTACCGGCATTGACCTTCCACGTGATAGCATATTCAAAGAATATCACGCACTTGCCAAACTTTCTTAACCATCTGCCGGATTCCTGGGAGGAAGCTTGCAGGGGCGATCGATCCGCAATATAAGTACTATAGATAGTCCGGGCCCAAATCCTGCCTCATCCGAAGACGAACCCACAATTTAACCGCAAAGGAATCCATAACTTCAAAAGATTTCGCACCCCTAAACCCCTTCCTCCGTGAGGGCTTACAAACACTCTCCCACGACGTCCGGTGAATACGGCTCCCGTTGGGTCCGCCATCCCAAAGAAATTTGTTAAAAAGACGATGTAACCGATGAATAACCTCTTTAGGAGGGACCAAAACTTGAAGGATAAAAATCGGAATAGAAGTTAACACATGCCTCAAAGAATATAAGTTTACCTCCAACGACAAAGAACCGACTTCCCAATGAAAAAGCCGATGATGAACCTTGTCAAGAATGTCTTGATAGTAGCCGATTCTATTCCGTCCTCGAAAAAGAGGAGCACCAAGATAACGAAAAGGCATATTCCCTCATAAAACCCAACGATTCGGATCCAACGGTTGAGTTGCATGCAACTTATGGCCAATGAACGTGCTCTTACTCGCATTTATTCGTTGTCCCAAACAATTTCATAATGCTTTGAAAAACCTCCTTAAGACGCTTTAAGACCTTTCTTATTGCATCGAGTAAAAAGAATCGTATCATCCGCAAAAGCCAAGTAATGTATCCTCGTACTTTCGAATGATAATGCATACCCGGGTTGGCGATCATGAAATCATTAATAAGCCTCCCAAAATACTCTGCTGCAAGAACAAAAAGAGCGGGAGAAAGAGGGTCACCTTGTTTGACGCCACGAGTCGCATGAAAGGAGGGTGACGGAATGCCATTCAGAAGGATATAGAACCAATTATCCGCCAAAGTCCGGAAGATGAGATCCACACAGGGCTCTTGAAAGCCAAACATCCTCAAAATCGCATAATGAAACCCCATTCCATTCGATCATAAGCTTTCTCCATGTCAAGCTTAAGCAAAATGTTAGGGTCATGCGGATCTTCTTATTCACATCCTTACACGCCTCTTGAGCTAAAAGAATATTATCCGTAATGGAACGACTGGCACAAAGCCTCGACCGTGGTCTCGCCACCAAAGATAGAGAGATACGCATTCAACCGTTGAGTGATTATCTTAGTGATGATCTTGGAGAAAATAAAGGCACAAGCTAATAGGACGGAAATCTTTCCAACAATCACCCTCACCTTCTTTGGAAGAAGAATAATCAAGACGTGGAAAAATAACGTGGAAGGTGACCACCGAGGAAAAAGTCGAAAACGGCATTAGTCATGTCATGCTTAATGATGTCCCAACACGATCGGAAAAAGTGAGAGGTGAAGCCATCGGGACCCGCAAAGACTATCCGGATCAATGGAAAGAATAATATTGTGAATTTCCTCACTCGTAGGGTCGCAATAAGGCTCGCGATTCGATCCTCGTAGAGATTTGAGGAAGGATAAACGATTTCAAAGGAGCACCAATCCCGTCCGACTAGCCGTGAAAAGGTTTTCAAAGAAGGTCTTCTTCAAGAAATCCAGATCTCGTCTTGATTGTCAATCCAATTACCAAATTTCTCTGCCTTAATACGATGGATATAGTTCGATTCCGCCGTTGCTTGCAAATAGCATGGAAGTACTTACTATTACGCGTCCCCGCCTCAATCCATTTAATCACGCTTTCTGCTTAAGAAATCGAGTCTCAATATTGTTGCATCTCTCATAGTCCATAATAGCCCTATCGAGATCCACACGGGTATCAAGAGACCCGACTTGATCATGCCTCAACGTTTTAACATTGACCTCCGCCGGTAACTTTACGTGTGTTATCGAAAATATTCCCAAAAGCGAGTCGATTCCACTCGGTAAGCTTATACCCAAGCTTCTTCATTTTAGTTGCCATGAGCCCCATTCCATGACCAACTTCGGTTCAAATTTACACAGATTTAACCACATCATAAAAGATCCGTCATCCGTCCATACATTAAGAAACCGGAAGGAAGACTTACGAGCGGTGATAGAGCCACAAGTAGCAAGCAAAGGGCAATGATCCGAGTGAACCCTTGGTAAGTGTAAAACCTTTGTCACGTTAAAATGGTCCAACCAAGCCTCATTAAAGAACACCCTGTCAAGACGTTGCCACATACTCCGATTGTGCCATGTAAATTGCGAGCCTTCAAAGCACGCCTCGGTAAGATTAGCCATTTGAATGCACTCATTAAATCAGACAAGCACTGTAATAGTTCTAGGCTGGAACTGAGAAATGAAGAAACTGAGATTTAATCTAACTGAGATTCTACAAGAACTAAACATAGAGCACACCAATAGAAGACCAAAGAAGATAAGTTCGCTGAGGGACACAGACTCGGTTGGCTTATCTAGAAGATCAAGAACCGAGGACACACACTCGATTATTGAAGATTGAAGAACTGAGGTTCAAACTCGAGTTATGAAGATTACAAGTCGAGATCAGAAAGTTAGACTTCAGGCAAGATTGTGGTGACCTGAACTGACTTTATAGATCTTGTATGAAGACCTAAGAATCATAAGGACAATGAATTCTTAGATGATAATGAGTCATGGTGTACTCTGATTAAGTCAATGATAATCAGATGAAAACTGGAGTACTGATATTTGAAGAAGAGTAAAATCTCAGTTAATGCTCCAAGTCAGTTAGAAAACTGATAAGTGAAAAACTCAGTATAAAACTGATAAGGAAACTCAGTTTTATATATCAGTCATCCATCAAACTGATCGTGCGATGAACGTTGTAAAAGAAGCAATTTTATTGGATGAACTACTGACAAATCAGAACGGTCATAAAATATAGCCGTTGCAAGATTCAAGCAGGATGAACGTTGAATGAACCCCTATAAATAGATTACTTCTACGACATCATAAAAGAGAGCAGGCATGTGATAACAAAGCAAGAAAATTAAAAAGAATCTATCTAGTCAAGAAAGATCAAATTGAGGGGGAAAGCCAAATTCAAAGGAATACCTGCTAAGTGTTTAATTGCATGATCAAGAAATTTCTTCAAAGTGTTCAAGCATATTCAAGCAGATTCAAGATCTTTCATTTGAAGAAATACAGAGCCATGCTTAAATTAATCATCCAGAAGAAAAGCTCAAATCACAGTTGAATCATAGTTATTGATTCAAAGTCTCAACTTTGATTTTATCAAAGGTTTAGACTGTGAAACACCAAGAAGTTGTGAAGGACAGTTGAGTGTAGACAGGAAGACTGTGTTTGTGATGAGCTGGTGAAGAGGAAATTCTACCCTCCAAGGACCAGTGGTTCAAATAGTTGAAGAGCAGCAATCCTACCTGTTCTACAAGTGTTTAGATAGTGAAGCTAGGGATTAGTCAAGGACTATCAGTTTAGAACTTTTTGCAACTGGTCCATCTCAAAGAAGTTCTAGTGGAATTTTCCTCCGCATCACAGGGGAAGAGAGGATTGACAGGATTACACCACCTAGAACCTCTATAAATCTTGTCTATTTACTTTACGCATTCATTTACTTTATTATAGTTATATTTATGTGGTTTTCACTCCAAAACTAAGTTAACTAGTTTTAAAGGCTAATATTTATCCATTTGCCGATTAACAAGACTAAATATAAGTCAACATTGACTTATACTCGATTGAGCTAATCGAACTCCGCTGACAAGTTAAGGGATGTACACAAAATCGAATCGAGATCGATTTGAGTTTCGAGAAACTTCGGTTCTGAGGGCTTTTCCAACTTAGGATAAGTTTTTAGTGACAAGTTTATTCACCCCCCCCCCTCTAAACTTGTGTTAGCCTTTCCAAGGGACCAACAATTGGTATCGGAGCAAGTTCTTCCTTCTGGAGGAGATCCGAGTTGTTACTGCTCAAGTTATAAACCAGTTGTTGACAATCCTTGATGTACTTCATTTCAATGGATACATCTAGAATTAGAAATTGGCTAAATAACCCCTGACTGACTATTTGCAGAATGTTGTTTATGATTTCCACGATCAAGTATTCAAAGATTCAGTACTACAAGCTCTCACACAAATCCAGAACCTCAATTTGGTTATGATGAAGACATGGAGCTGAATACGAATGTGGATAATGAATCCGGAAGATTTCCATCCTTAAGCGATCTTTCAGAAGAAGCAGAAAAAGAGTTACTTTGAGTAGCTGATTCTATAGAAGAAAAATTAACCAGATCCATCCAAAGGCAAAAGCCACGATATTGATGAGACTCTACCTACAAGTCATGGAGGTGAAAGCGATGAAGAAATCATACTGCTAGGAGCTACACAGACAGATGCTATTGATAAAGAAAAACAAGCTACACAGACAGATGCTATTCATGGAATAATAGACTCAAAGGGAAAGGAAGATTATTTCCCACTGATGAAGATTGGAATGAACCATCACATCAGTTTCACAAACTGAACAAATTTAAAATCATATATGGCAAAACATGAAAGGTTTGTGAAAACCGACTTTACTCGACCAAAATATCAAGAAAGGTATAAAGTTAAAAATAAAGTTGTACCATCAAAAGCTAATCGATTTAGGACCCAAACAGATATGGGTACCAAAATTTCTCACTTTGTTTTGCGGAGAAACACCACTAGTCGAAACTCGAAATGCAATTCACAAAAATGAGTTGTATTTACAACTGAGTTTTTGAATTCAAAATAAGGACAAACGAGAGCGTATACAGCTGTTGATACACCGTACCTACTCTACTTACTATTATCTAGCTACGGTTATCAAGAAAGATGTGGTCCTTCTCAATCTAAACCGTTCATATTTTCCACTCACCAACCTTTTTGCAATCTCAAAACATTTATGACAAGCCTTTTAAAGTCCCACTCACTTCTTAACTACCTCTCACTACAAATTATAAATACCAGTATTTCCTTTCATAATTCCTACGCTTAAACCTTGAATCCACTCTCTGAATTTCAAATTTTCAAATTCTCAATCAAATCCGTAAAAATGACTTTCACTCTTGTTGAACCCGAATGATCGCTTTCTGACCAAGATATATTGATCAAACTCTAGTCAATTCAGTTGCAACAAAAATCCGAAAAATTAAAGGATTGGAGGCTGTATTCAACATTGATCTGAAAAGTGTGTGCTTAGAAAGAATCGGAGACTTCTATCAATTCGGTAGAACAACTGTAGAAGGAGAAGCTACACAAACCTATATCACCACTGTCAATGATAAGGAAATCAAAGTCACTGAAAATCTAATTGCAGAAATCTTTGGATTTGACAAATCCGGAGGAACAGCAGCCATCAAATTGACTAAGGAACAGAAGGAGAAGTTATGGAAAGATATAGCGATTATTGGAGAATCTGCTGTCTTACAGACAGGGAGCACAAGCTTGCTCAAGCCAGAATTTCATTTTCTCTCAAAGATGCTGGCAAATTGCATAATTGGGAATGCTTTTCAAAGAACCTATCTGGAGCAAAACTAGATTTGTTATATGTGATTTGGTTTGAAAAAGATTTCAATTGGCCAAGGTATCTATTTGATCAATTGATAGCACAGTCAATTGACGTACCTAAAAAGAAGACCGATGAAAAGAAAGGACGATTTTATCACAAACAGACTCTTGCGTTAGTAGTCCAGAGGATACTCGACCACTTTGGAGTTGTTAAGAGGAAAGAAACACCAGTTGCTGATGGGAAAATTGTCGTAAAGGAAGAAAAAGCTGAAAAAAGGAAAGCTGAGAAATCTGAGACTGAACCTGATATACCCGGATCAGAACGAGGCCCTGTTCATCCATATTGGGCCTACACTCTTGGCCCATCAACATAGGAAAATGGGCTTTAATCTCCTCTGGTCGCTACCACAGCCCTCTCTTACCCGCTAGCTACAAGCCGGGTCCTGTCCGCCAACCGTAAGCCGGATCTTGTCCGCCAGTTCTATGTCGGATCCATCTTCTCAATGTGATTTCTACTCATGCAAGGCACAAATGAGTCCGCTACTCGTCATACTTATCAATGATCGATGGTCGCTACTCGCCGCGGCCTACCGCTGACCGTTGTCCGTCATCCTTATCGATCCAGCTGGAGATAACAGCTGGCCAATCATGACAGCTGGTTAGGACACTTGTAGTGTATGTGTAGTTAACTTAGCCATGTACTCTTAGTTGTCTTGTCAATGAACAGTAGACCGACTTACTCTTTAGCCTATAAATATGGGATCACATTGTAATAGAAAAAATCTAATCTATCTCTCTCAAGCTTTAAGCTATAACATAATACAAGCAGAAACTCTGCCAATTTGTCGACTGATTTACTTGTTCACCATAAACACTCAAACCGACACCACTGTTCTTGATCACCACCGTATCCTCACCGTCGAAATCACTCATCACAGCCTTATATCCACAAGATAAACACTGTTACCGCAAATCTGGTGTTCCACGCAACATCAGTTGGCTCCGTTACCGGGAAACTTCATCATCATTCAGCTTTTGGAGATCACTCACTCCATCACAAGGACGATTTCATGGTGTCTCAGGCAAGGAAGACCATCATCATCAGTCTGTCGGTCACTAAAAGCTTTGATCTTTTTTGGGATAATACAACCCAGAAACCGCTGCTCTCCTCACCTCAACGACTTACACAGAAGAGATCACCAACTTCATCGCATACTCACGCTTGAGTCCATCTTTGAATATCCAGGTTGGTTTATTCACCCTCTTTGGCGGTTTCAGATCTTCAAGTAAAGAAAGTTTGGTCATTTCTGCTATAAGCCACCAGGAAAACACAAACACTTTTTACCTCGATATACTGAACCAAAAATACCCATAAAAATCATAAGAAATGGCTGGCGGGAAAAACTTGAACCCAGCAACACCAATTAAACCAGTCAATCAGCGCCCGACACGTGGAGCGAGCACGCTGCGTGATGCATATTCTGGGTATCACCAAGTGCGAATGGCTGAATCCGACAAAGAGAAAACGGCTTTCAGAGCCGCTAGAGGTCTATTTTACTATGAGATGATGCCATTTGGGTTGAAGAATGCGGGTTCGACCTATCAGCGAATGGTCAACAGGGTCTTCAGTTCACAGATAGGCAGAAATATGGAAGCTTACATAGACGACATGGTTGTTAAGTCCGCGGGGGACGGTCACGCCGCTGACCTTCAGGAAACTTTCAACAACGTTTGAAAACACTCAATGAAGCTCAATCCGGCCAAATGTACCTTTGGTGTCCAGGCAGGCAAATTTCTAGGGTTTATGGTTAGTCGTAGTGGCATCGAGGCTAACCCAGAAATGATTCAAGCTTTAATCGATATGCAAGAGCCTACAACTATCAAAGAAGTTCAGAGGCTTAATGGCCGCATTATCGCATTGGGTCGGTTCATATCAAAGTCAGCGGAGAAGTGTCTTCCTTTCTTCAAGATTCTCAGGGGCGATAAAACTTTCTCATGGAGCGCGGATTGTTCACAGGCGTTCCAAGCTCTGAAGGAATATCTAGGAAAACCTCCTCTTTTGGTTAGCCCTGTAGAGGGAGATGTTTTGTTTTTGTACTTAGCGGCTTCAGACCGGGCTGTTGCCGCCGTTCTTGTCAAGGAGGCCGGAACCCTCCAAAATCCCGTCTATTATGTAAGCAAGGCTCTCAGTCCGGTGGAGAGTCACTATTTTAATATTGAAAAATTAGCCTACTCGCTTGTTATTGCTGCCCGCAAGCTCAGGGCTTACTTTACTTCACATACAATTATTGTCTTAACGGATAGTCCAATGCGCCAAATACTTCATAAACCTGACCTTTCAGGCCGACTCCTCAGATGGGCTATAGAAATTACTGAGTTTGACATACAATATCAACCAAGAAAAGCTATCAAGGGTCAAGCATTACCGGATTTTATTGTAGAGACAAGTTTCAGCTCGCCACAACCTAGTTCTCCATTATCACAAGAGTCCGCGGCGGCCAGAGTTAAGCCCAATCAGTGCTGGCACTTATATGTTGATGGAGCATCTAGTCGAAATGGTTGTGGGGCCGGAGTTATTTTGATGGAGCCCGGAACGACGGAAGAAATCGAAAAAGCTTTGAGGTTTGAATTTCCGGCCACAAATAATCAAGCCGAGTATGAAGCAGTTATAGCCGGTCTCAAACTAGCCCAGGAATTAAACGTAGAAAATGTTGAAGTATTTTGTGATTCCCAACTCATCGTCAATCAAATCTCAGGGGACTATGACACGCACTGTGGTATTCTTGAGAAGTATGGTGAGATTGTTCGACGATTAAAAAGCGGCTTCAACTATTGCGAGTTCATCAGAATTCGGAGAGAGGACAATGAGCGAGCAGACTATCTTTCTAAATTATCACTCAAAGAAGAGATTGCAGATCCTTCAATAATGATTGAGTATCTATCTGTACCCGCTATTGAGGAAACACAAATCATGGAAATCGATACACCGGCGCCGACGGCATGTTGGATCGATGAGGTTCATGCTTACATAGAAACAGGCACCTTGCCTGACGGAGCGGATAAAATTCACGCACTTAAGAAAAGAGCGGCCAGATATGTTGTGAACAACGGAATACTCTACAGAAGGTCCGCAACAAGACCTCTTTTACGATGTATTCGAGAGGAAGAGAGCAAGACAATTCTTTTCCGAACTTCACCAGAAGTGTGTGGGGACACCCAGCTAGTCGCTCTTTGGCACGAAGGTTATAACCATAGGTATTATTGGCCAAAAATTCTTAAAGACTCGAGAAAATTGGTTAGAGAATGTCCAGAATGTCAAAGGCACGCGGACATCCCCCGGATACCATCGGTCGAACAAAGCATCGTGACCGCACCCTGGCCTTTCGACATGTGGGGACTCGATCTCATCGGACCATTTCCACCAGGAAGAGGTGGATGCAAAGTTATCATAGTAGCTGTGGATTATTTCACAAAATGGATCGAAGCAAAACCGATGGTCAAGATAACCGCCAAAACAGCATGTTATTTCTTACATGATCAAATTTTTTCACGTTTTGGCGTCCCGCGGGCAGTTGTATCAGATCACGGCCCACAATTTAGGAAGGACTTCTCAAACCTTTGTGAGGAATTCAAAGTTAAACACTGGCAGTCGTCCGTGGCTTATCCTCAAGGAAACGGCCAAGCTGAGGCCGGCAATAAACAAATAATCAAAATGTTAAAGAAGAGCGTGGACAACAAAGTAAAAGCAGGAGGGTGGGTTGACGAGTTACCCGATATACTTTGGGCTCTCCGCACCATGATCAAAACACCCACGGGAGAAACACCTTTCGCCCTTACTTATGGATCAGAGGCCATGACTCCCGTTGAGATGGCTCTACCAAACATCAGGGTCGCCTTATATGACCCGGCGGATAATCTTTTAAACAGGCAGATCGACTTGGATCTAGTGGAGGAAAAAAGATTGGCGACATACCATCGACTTGCGAACTACAAACAAATCGCTAAGCAACAACATGACAAGCGAATCCGCGACCACTCATTCAAAGTCGGGGATTTCGTTCTTCGAAACAGGAAGGCCACGGGTATGGAGCCTAATAAAGGGAAGCTAACAGCAAATTGGGAAGGCCCTTATCAAGTCGCGAGGGAAATCAAAAAAGGGACTTATGTCCTCAGAAATCATCAAGGCTATGAGCTCAATAGACCTTGGCATGCGGACAACCTCAAAAGGTACTACATGTAATAAATCGGTTAGGGTTATGGCTATCCTCTCGTTTACGACGTGAGTGGTTAGGCTTTCTTATTTTGCTTGTAATCTTTACTCATCTAGCGGGATGAGTCGAAATTAATAAAGCCCGATTTTACATTCTCTTTTTTATATGCAAATTATTACAAGTATGCACGGGTAAAAAAGAATTGTGCTCGAAGAATTTTCAACAAAACTTCGGCTAGACTTCAGAGTTGTTAAAAATAGGGGCAATATTTGGGAAAATTTAAAGCGGCCACGACTTCCTAGCGAACAAGTTATTTCAGATAAGATTCAAGGGGGGCATATCTCATACAGGAGTCCGCACAAGATCGACCTAGAATCTTATCTAAAACAAGGGGGCCGGATGCTATTATCATCGGACTCAATTTAGACAATAAATTCGAGCAAAAAGCAAGCATACATAAAAAACGGGCAGAAAACAAACTTATGAATAAAATTATAAGCTGGACGAGGTGCATACTAGTTGTTACAGAAGCAAATGTGCGGACAAAAGTGCGGAAAAGAAAAGAGTTATACATATGCGAAATCAAAATAATGTTTTACAAAACAGAGGTACAAATCTAAGAATTCTCAGGCCGCATCTCTTCATTATGGACATTCTCTTCGCGGAGAGAATGGTGCAGCATCTGATCGGCATTTGTCTCAGACGCAGTGGGCTCAACCGTCGGCTCAACCGTTTGCCCTACCTCTCCCCCAGCTTGCTCGTCCTCTTCAGCAGCTCTCTCTCTCGCCTCGGTAGCCAAACGCACACGCTCCCTCAGATTCGCCTCAATCACACGGAGCCACCCAATCGAGATCACATTCGGAACATAGCGGCTGAAGCTCAATATCAGATAAAGGTATGCGGTCATGAAATTCTCTCAGATAATCGGAGAAGGGATGGGTGAGGATCCATTCCTCTAAGACATCAAGGTCGGGGGTACCACCGTCATGAGCCAGGACGCACCTCGCGATGTGATAAAACCCTTGGTCATATCCCATCATAAAGCCATCATCATTAGCGACCTTGATCTGGCCGTCAACACTTGAGCCCAGATCCTTCAGTTGTTTCTGCAGGTCCGAACACGCTGCTTGCTCGGCCTTCCAATGAGCTTGAGCCTCCGATACCCTCTGCTTCATTTCCTTCATAGTTTGGTCAACGGATTTGCTCTGCTCAATAAGTTTTGCATTAATCTGGTTAGCCTCAGCAAGCTGTGCTCTCAGCTTCTCATTCTCCGCCTCAACTGCGTTTAATCGCCCACGAAGGCCGACAGACACTGCATTTGCGGCGCCAAGAGCTTTCTGGGTTTCGACCAGCTCTTTTCTGACATCGGCACTCTCAGCTATGGTGTTTCTATAATCATTGACGAACTGTGCCAAGCCAGTGCCAACCTAATGGAAGAGAAATAAACAGCGGAGTCAATATTGACATGAGAAAAACCACAATAAAAAGAATGAGAAACAAAAACAAGAAATGAGGTTTACCATGCTCACGTGGCGCCGTATAAGCCCCACAAATCGTCAATGCTCCCAAGAAAGGCACGGCGAGGATCAGTCTGATCCGCCAGGACAACCCTGTCCACTATCCCGCGGCCTATCTCCAGCTGGATATCATTAGGGATACCCCATCTAAAATGCCTCAGCGGGGGCACATCAGCGATACCCCTTGAAATCGTGCGCGCCTTGTGCAGGTCAAGAGGTTGTTGCCGCATGAACTCTTTATCCAACCAGGCGGCGGGACAACCTCTAGGCCCAAAATAGGAACTCCAAAGATAGTGGCACTACTATCTTCGTGCCCGCGAGAGAGGCCACCTCCTCGGCCACGAGTTTGCCTTGATCGGCCATTTTTCTTTGCCTTTATCGCCTGGACCTTTTAAGAGGAGGGACCTCCTGCACGCCGCTATCGTCTCCCACGGGCTCAGTCTCTTCAACAGCAGCCCTCTTCTTCTTATCACCCGCATGCGGCTTTGTCAAAGTGGTCTGCTTCATGGTTTTGCTCGCCGCGGTCTTCTCTACTAAGTGCGGCTGGGTTGATCTCACGACCTTAGCTCCAGAAGCTCCGGCCGCCGTCGTCTGTAATTCGACCATGGGAAGGGGTGTTTTGATCCCCTTTAGCTCTGCGGCCCTCTTCACCTCGTCGACGGTCTTTTTCTTTGTCACCGGCGCGCCGAACTAATCTATCCATGGTACCTGTGAAGAACAAATGTTTATTAGCGATCAGAAGATATGAAAAGAAACATGTTATGAAAAGAAACAAAAGGAACACAAGTAAAAATCCTACTCGGTGCTCGCATATTAGGATAACCGCCGCAGATTTCACATTGAGAATGCATGAACCTGCCATGGTGACACTCGCCATATCAATCAGGATGAGTCGGCAATGAGTCGACTACAACCAAAGGCTCGCCGATGCCGGCTCCAGAAAGTCCGGCCTGTCTTAGGTATGGCTGGCCGACGTTTAACAACAACCTCCAGTTAAATGCCCGGGCCTGGGGTTCTTTCTTACGGGTATAGCCTAGGTCGTCTTTCAGCTCAGCAATGAACTCATCATCATCGGTTTGGGTTTTTATCACGGCCAAATGGTCGGTCTTGACCGAGTTCACCGGAAGCTTCTCAAACGGCCATCCTACCCGGGACTCTACCTTCATACATCTCTTGTCCCAGTCCGCCACCTTGTCGGGAAGATCAAACAGTAAACGGGGCCGACCATGGCTTGATCTACTACGCGGTTGAATTTGACCAGCCGCGCCTTTCAGGGAAAAACCGTAAAAGTATAGGAGCACCGCCATTGATGGTTCACGTCCACTTAACCTACTGATTATGATGAAAGACATAACCACGCGGACTACTCCCAGACTGAGGTCGTAGGGCATCACTTTCAGCTCCTCCATGAACTTGACAAAAAATGGATCGAAGGGAGGTCTGAGTCCGGCTGCAAAATGATCATAATGCAACCATAGATAATCTTGCTGCTCCCGACCACAAACCCACGATACATTGGTCGCGCCCATGCTAACAAACCGATAGTCCGCAGAAACATCATACGCCCCCAAGGCCAAGGTATAGTCTTCCCGATCTTTGAACTCCTTCCATCGGGATATAAGAGCACTATCCGCTCGCTTTTGCTCTGCGAGCTCATTCTCGATGCAATGACAGACCTTTTCTTGGGCGGTCTCTTCTTCTTTCGGGTTCACCAAATAGCTTGTGGTCTTCTTCTTTGAAATAACAACTTTTGGAGATTTTTTAGGTTTCTCCGGTATCACAGCGGTTTCCACGGCTTCCTTGAGCTTGCCGCCACGTTTACGGCTCCAGTGTGTGTATGGCTTTCTCCATCCTGGTAATAAGGCCGCTCAGTACTATATTATCGTCGTCTTCGCCCTCGATCTCAGCAGTGCCCTCACCAATCATCGATACCTCCGGGTCAGATTCTATGTTAATGGGTCCAGGGTTTGGAATTTCTTCCATCTCCTCCTCGTCGCCGCTAGAGCTAGCATCCTCCATGCTCACCTCCTCTGACCCATAACCCGCAGCGGCCCTAGCCTCTTCGTCTGATTGGGTGTGATCTGATGACATTCTGGAAAAGAAAAAGGGCAAGGTGGATTAGATTATCACCCGGACATGGAAATCGGGCCGAGGTGAAAGCAATCACACCCCGACACCTCGCCCTTCCATCTTCCTTAAGCAAACAAATCCCCAGAAAAACCCTAAATTCAAAGCCCAGAAAAACCCTAAACACACATACAAACTTCTACCAAACGATCGCCAGCACTATCAAACAAAGCATACATGCACTAGAGTGTAATTCTGGGGAAAAAAGGGGGCACAAAATCGCAAAACACAGGCTGGGCTCATGGCATTCATCCGAAAATATTGAAATAACATAAGCAAAATCGCGACATTCATACCTCAAGCAAGAACAGACGGTAATAAATGTATAATCAACATGAAAACAAGGAAAAAGGAGTAAAATCACATACCTAATTGATAGAAAAGGTGATGAAGAGTTGAGCTTTGATTGAAGTAAATAATCGCCGGAATTTCCATGCTTTATCACCGGAGAAATTTATCAGAAGAAGAAAACGGAAAAGTGGAAGTATTTGGGGGAGTACCCCTATTTATAGAAGGGGGATTGAGAGGGAACGACGCTTGGGATTCAAAATTCAAAAGTAATGATGGTGGGAACGGTTACCGATTTTTCCTCCGCCAATCGAGCAAGGGACAGCTCGATTCCTTCCAACCGCCATGTCGAGCACGTGGTGATGTGACGTTTTCGTGTACCGATACATCCGCTTATATTTTCCAACCGTTCAAACCTCTTCTCGACGGCCATCAACTTGTCCGCGAGAATAAGCGCCTCGGCCGCATCATTATCTCCCAACATTACTTTAAGCGGCTAACATCACTCGCGTTGCCGCCGTGTCTTATTCTCGACAAAACACCACCGATAGAGTGTTATCACCTAATTAAGCCCGAGCGAGCTTTGTCGGCAATTAAGCTTCGTCCGCTACAAATGCGCAACATATAATCGGTAATTAAGCTACGCGATACTAACACCGATTCAAGCCCGATAGAAACGAGATCGCGATCAAGCTGCTCACGCAAATGCACATCATATAACTAGTGGTTTTCACCAATACTGGCCCAAGCCCGATAGAACAGTATCGGCATACCTCTGTCACGAGCGACCACAAAGGATCTTCACCAAAGTTCTTCAAAGTTCTACTCTCCGCCTTGGCGGACACGCCAGGCACAGAGTAGGGGGCCATTGATAGACCCGGATCAGAACGGGGCCCTGTTCATCCATATTGGGCCTACAGACTCTTGGCCCATCAACATAGGAAAATGGGCTTTAATCTCCACTGGTCGCTACCATAGCCCTCTCTTACCCGCTAGCTACAAGCCGGGTCCTGTCCGCCAACCGTAAGCCGGATCTTGTCCGCCAGTTCTATGTCGGATCCATCTTCTCAATGTGATTTCTACCCATGCAAGGCACAAATGAGTCCGCTACTTGTCATACTTATCAATGATCGATGGTCGCTACTCGCCGCGGCCTACCGCTGACCGTTGTCCGTCATCCTTATCGATCCAACTGGACATAACAGCTGGCCAATCATGACAACTCTGGTTAGGACACTTGTAGTGTATGTGTAGTTTACTTAGCCATGTACTCTTAGTTGTCTTGTCAATGAACAGTAGACCGACTTACTCTTTAGCCTATAAATATGGGATCACATTGTAATAGAAAAAATCTAATCTATCTCTCTCAAGCTTTAAGCTATAACATAATACAAGCAGAAACTCTGCCAATTTGTCGACTGATTTACTTGTTCACCATAAACACTCAAACCGACACCACTGTTCTTGATCACCACCGTATCCTCACCGTCGAAATCACTCATCACAGCCTTATATCCACAAGATAAACATCATTTATCGCAAATCTGTGTTCCACGCAACATCGTAACCAAGAAGAAGAAAAGCAGAAATCAAAGAAACACGCAGAATCGAGATGAAGTATTGGCACAAATTGAAGATTTAAAGGAAAGAAGAAGACAGTTGGAAGAATCAGAAAAATGTTTAACTGATCAAGTGACTAAGAAATCAACTCAAGAAGCAAGACCTGGAGTTGCTGACGGATCAGCACCAGAAGTGCAAACTGAAGTTAATCTTACCGAATCTATTCCAATTTCGGTAACTGAAGTTTTACCAATTCAAGAACCACCTATGCATTCACAGGAAATGGAAATGGTAGAAGAAACTGAAGTTGTCAACAGAAAATGATCGTTGAAACCGATTTGCGAGAAAGAGAAGTCGTAACTCGTGGGAACTCCGAGAACGAGCTGATGATGAAGAATCCGATGGTGATGAAAGATCGATTGATGAAACAACATTGAACATGCTTATGTTGCTTTCAAAATCTAAGTCTACTCTCAAGAATCATCCCCGAGATCGAACACGAGGAAACTGCTAAAGAATTTTCAGCTCCTCAAACCGAGGAAAATGAGGTCAAGCGGTAAAAGCAGAATCAACCAAGATCATTCAGTTGGATGAGCAAGTTCATGAAGTTGAACCAACTGAACACACAACGATGGAAGTTCCAGTTGTTGAATTGGAACCTGAGCTTAGAGAAAAACTAGCCGCCGAAGAAGTTGCAAGTGAAAAAGTTTTGCAAAGCGAGCGCACAATCTCGATTCGTCATCGAAAAGGAACATCGGGCCGTCCCGATTCTGCCGAGGAGAAACCAGCAGAACCGATCTTATGCAAACTGATGATACTACAAGAACTGATCCCATGCACATTGAAGTTTCTATTCAAGAAGAAGATCATGAGATCACAAGAGAATCAGAGGATACCCTCACACCATTCAAATCCTCATCTGATCATACTGAACTTATGAAAGCGTATTTGAATAAGGTGGGGCGGTGGGTAAGGTATGGTATGATGGGGTGGTGGGTAGGGTATGGTAGGGTGGGGTTGTGGATATTATAGGTAGGGGTGGTGGTGGTGGTGGGTAAGGTATGGTAGGGTAGGTGGGGTGAAGTGATGGGTTGGTAGTGTAGGGTTGAGTAGAGTAGGGTAGGGTAGGTTGGGGTACTATAAAATAAGGTAGGGTGGGGTGTTGTTGTGGGAAAGATAGTGTATAGTGGAATGGTAGGTAGGGTATGGTATGGTACGGTGAAGTGGTGGGCTAGGTAGGTTGGTAGGGTAGAGTAGGGTAGTATAGGTTGGGGTAGTGGGTAAGGTTAGGTAGGGTGGTGTGGTGGGTAAGATTGGAATGGTGGATAGGGTAGGGTTGAGTGGTGGTAGGATACGGTGGGGTGGTGGGTAGGGTAGGGTAGAGAAGGGTGGGGTGATGGGTAATGTATGGTGGTATGATGGGTAGGGTAGGGTAAGGTAGGGGTGGGTGATGGTGGAGTAGAGTAGGTAATGGGTAAGATAGGTAGGATGTCGAGGGTAAGATATGGTGATATAGGGTAGGGTAGGATAGGCTGGTGGGTAGGGTATGGTAGCGGTGGGTAGGGCAGGGTGGGAAAAGATGTAGGGTTCACTGGGGTGGCGTAAGGCTACCCCACCCCTTCGCATATATCCTACCTTATTAACCATACCATACCCTACTCTAACCAACATTAATTCACTATCTTACTACTCATCACTCAATGTGTCATCTGTTATATAATTTGTAGAATATTATAATAAGTTTGAAAGATATTTGTTTTGTAGTACATATTATGCATATTAATTGAATGTAATTACATTTATATATCCCTCAAATGCATGATCATGGGTTATTACTAAAGATATATATATATACACACACTAAATTTTTTTTTTTATAGGAATTCTCACTTTTTTTACTCCAAACTTACCTTTGCTGTAAAATCAAATTTTCACTTCAAATTAGGTCGACCACCTACTATCACACCAACAACTATATTGGTTCGTGGTGCATTTCTTAAACCTTTTTTTTCCACAAATTTTTTTTTTTTGCGGGAATTTTCAAAATTTTCAAACTAACTCAATCTTTTTTAAATTACTCCAAACTTACCTTTGCCGTTTTAAGGATGTGGTAAAACCAAATTTTCACTTCAAATTAGGTCGACCACATACCATCACACATTCACACCAACGACTATATTGCATTTCTACACCATTTTTACACCATCATCATTTCATCATATGTTTTTCACTTATAAAAGAAATTTAAAAAAATTGAAAAAATCACAACCACACGATTATTACCTTTTCTTAAATTGTGTCAGGACCCGTGATTTCCGCATTTCCCGACATGACGACGTCAACATCTAGTTAGTTGATGTCACCTTGTTCAAACAGTAAAGGTGCGGGGGAGTATAAATAGCAGCAAAAACTGATGTGATAGTTTATGAAATTGTTTCTATCGGACGCGGATCCCCTACGGTACATATAGTGAGGTGCAAGATGCTGTGCACCATTCCCGTCTAAATTTTCGACAGATCTGTTTAAATTTGGACGGATCCAATTTGGACAAAGTGAAGCAAATTAAAAATTAAAAAAAATTCGACGGATGACGGATCCGTCAAAAATTTAGATTCTCCCATGTGGAATCATGGTAGAAGCTCAATCAATGGTTAGTTTCGCAGAGAATTTTCACGACAGCATATAAGTTGATTGATGAAGATTTAGATGTCCACAACAAGTGGAAGCAACATCTATGCAAGATGTTGGTGGTTCGGGAAATGAAGCACTCGAGAAGCTGAAAAAGGGGTGTTGAAAAATGGGGATCTTTTTCAACATTCTGTTGAATTTGATGATAGTTCTTTTACGATTCCTTTTTGTTTGAGGAATCGAACTTCCAATGAGAAGATCGAAGTTGATTAGCATGGTTCACAGTTGCAATCGCAGTCGCGGTACCGACTCGGAGATCACTGAGACACATATTGTCGCATATCGGTATCGTTTCGAGCGAGACGGGTTTTCCAGCATATAAAATGCTTTAAAAAATTTGAAAAAAACAAAAAAATATGAAGACCTTAAAACAAATTCAGAATGTCAAAACTCAAAAAACAATCACCAATATCATTTCTTATTAATAAATACAACAACATATGTGCTGTCGCATTACATATTCCAAATAAAACATGATATGTTTGATGATTTTTAAAATAACGTATTCTCAAAAAAACATAATGTTGTTATATATCATTATTATATCATCATATTATATGTGATTGTGATATCCGTTTTATAAGAAAATGTTATGTACTCAACAAAATGTATAACAACGAGTATCATAATAAATAATCTCACAGTAAATTATTGTGTATGACCCATATATTTAATCTCATAGTAAATTATTGTGTGTGGTCCATATATTGGTCTCATCACAATTAATTGTGATGTTTGTACGCATATGTAGTGGATGTATCAACTATCCTATTTACGCGTCACACGAGTCGTTCAATATAATATAACAATGTAACAAACGGATTATTGAAGGATATACTCAAAGTATATACATCATCAACATTATCTTCTTTTTTTGTTGGACCGATTCATTCACTACATCATTAAATAAAATAAAAAAAATGAAAAGAAAAGAGAAATCATCGAGGAGCCTACCGGAGAAATGGCAGAGAACATGGATAATCGATCTCGAAAAGCTGAGAATGGAGTGATCAACGGTGATTTGAGAAATTGAATGGGGCCTGAATCCAAATTGAAGATTCATCTGCTGCTAAGTGTTCTTACGGGTCAAAAATCAAATTAAGTCTAATGTTAATCTTGAAGGGGAATGAAGAGCTCAATGGACGATTCAATCGAAGCTCGTAAAGACGAATTTTTTAGATGATTCAAGGTTACAATCAAAGAATTAATTAGAACTTTTGGAGGAGATAAAGACTTTTATTGTTATGTTTTTCCTTCTTTGTTTCCTTCTTAATGTTCCGGCATCAAATCCAATACGAAACGGTAAAAGTCTTCCGAGTTTAACCGATATTGCATTATATCAAGTAAAATCGGTCGATTTTCACTGATATGAATCTGATTCAAGCCCGGTACGAGATGAATTTGTATCTTTGTACCGGTAGACACCGAGTCGGAGACGATACGGTCGAGTTGGAGCCGACTAGCCGAGACTTTAAACCATGTTGATTAGGGGAAAGGAAAAACAAATAATTTAAAACTATGACAACAGGCATGGGCAAAACAAACAGGGAAACAGGGAAACGGGGAAATATGTAAACTCCAACAATGATCACTAGGCATCAAGAATCCATACAACAACAAATACTAGTAGAAACTGCCTATTAGTAATTTTTAGTCAGAAACGTATAATTACTTTTGTGTAGGCGAACTGGTTTAGTGCCTATTCTTTTTTTTTTCTTCCCCTTTCTAAAGGTAACTAGTTCGACTCCCTGTACGCTCTATTTTTTTAGTTTGTTATCTTCTCAAAAATTGAACATAAACATTGAAGATTTGAATATCTTACTTTTTTTTTCCCCCTTAATTCGAATCCTGCCTCCGCCCCTGGCGCTGAAGACATAAAACTTTAGCCTCCTTTTATTAGAATTAAATGAAGAAATACGGTCTTCTTCCATTTTTTGAAGAATCAACCTTCTCGAGAAGAAATTCTGCACACATCATCACAGTTTCCTTTTCAAGGAAACCATTACTTAGGCAATCTTTTTACACCTGTAAAAATATTTGAAGTTGGAGTGGTAAAACGACCATTCATAAGGTACACTCATTTAAGAGAGAGAGAGAGAGAGAGAGAGAGAGAGAGAGAGAGAGAGAGAGAGAGAGAGAGAGAGAGAGAGAGAGAGAGAGAGAGAGAGAGAGAGAGAGAGAGAAAGAGTAACATCACAGACTCAATCACACGCCACAACGAATGAGACATTCTACTTTTACATCACACATAATCTTGTAAGTTCCATTGATAATTATTTGGACTCATGATGCATGATGGATAATGTAAAAACATGTTGTGACTAAGTGATTGTGTATGTACGTAGCATTACTCTCAAACGAAGAATTGGTTTTTCCCCGACCGTCCTTTATTTTAACCCTTTATAAATGAAGCTAAATAATTTTGACTGAACATGATACGACAATTCACGTGCATGACTGTACACAACTGTCTCGGATTTTATGCAAAACAAAATATAACAAGTAATAAAATAAATCCGGTTTACCCCAAGTGCAGGGATCGTAGTATAGCGATTAAAAACGAGTCGATCCACGAGGGAATCGAGGTTTATCTAGTTCTTATTAATTTTTTTCTAAATTGTCACGACTACTATTATAACTAAAATTTTAAGAAAATAAAAACGCCTAACACTTAACAAAACTAAAAACGAAAACAACAAAAGTAAATCGATGTAAGATCAAATATCTAAAGCCATGAAAGATAATTACGAACCGAGCTAACTAAGTTGTACCTATTTTATAACTAAAACTACAATAAACTTACTACGGTTACTATGATGAAAACGAAGCAAAAAAAAGCACAAACGATTTTTCTCAATTAATTTAACAACGAACAAGCAATGATCCACCGACTCCCATAACCCTCAATTTCGACTCTATTATCTTGTGGTGATTTAACGAAAATTGTGATTCACCTATCGAAGGTATGAACTCCTAATCTCTTAGAAAAGTTCGCCTATCAATCTTTTATCTTTCGATTTTAAAGATTAACGCTTCCATAACAAAGGTGTGAAATCTCTCAATTTACGCAATCTGATATTCAACCTAACAACTCTCGTTAATTAGATTAAAAATCCAATCTTTACTATGGTGATCTAAAGTTTAACAACGACTCTCGTCAACCGTTAAACATCAAATAGCAACAATCCATCGATATAAATTGCATAACAACAATAAAAACACCGAAAAGATTTAGCTACTCATTATGGTTAATATATATAGATATCGAGACTACAAAAATGTCATGGATTAAAAGCAGCGGGAAGTTTTACATAATATCATTTCACAATAAATTGTTGTATAAATCCATTTGTAAATGATATGATACAAAATTTATGCCGTAATTCTATTAAAACCAAATTAAAACCTTAATCCAATCAATTGCCGATTCTCATATATATATATACTATTATAGATACTTATATTTATATATACACACGTATAGATATATATATATATATATATATATATATATATATATATATATATATATATATATATATATATATATATATATATATATCTAATGATAACAACAATAAAACACAGAAAGATACAACTTTTATTAAAACTCACAAGATAATCCAAATTCAAATCGAGATATTGCTAAGAATCGGCTTCAGGAGGCTTGTTCCACGTGCTTTAGCTTCTCATCATCGTTTTATTACAACTTTATTTATACATACAATCATATACATATACATACATAGACATATGTATACATACTTGAGCTCAAAATAAGAAAAAGATGAAGAAAGAAGCTTGCATATATGCTTACATAGAGATATACATAGACATATATGTATATATACATACACACAACTTCAAATCTTCAACAAGAAAAGAGATAAAAAGTGGAGAATTACATGAAGAAATGGCGGCCATGATGGCCAAGAAAAGGGCATCCATTATGGGTGGAGATGGAGGTGTAAGGAGGGGCATCTCCTCTCTTTCTCCCGTGTGATGTAAATTGGGAGGAGAGTCTCTATATGGAGATATATATATATATATATATATATATATATATATATATATATATATATATATATATATATATATAATAAGAGTGTATAAGGAGGTAGTATTTAAGGGAGGTAGTATTTGGGAAGGGGTGGTGAATCACCAATAGTTTGTTAGGGAGGCTTGGATGTAATCATGAGTTTGCATGTGAAGGTGATGAGTCATGCAAAAATTTGCTACAAGGAATCATTGCAAGTAACATGCATGGATTTCAACCAAGATATCTCCAATTCGTCCAAATTTCAGCTGTTCGGTAAAAAAAATCATAACTTGAGTTGTAGACCTCCGATTTACGTGATTCAAAATGCGTTGGAAAGCTCATTTTAGTATCTACAACTTTTATGAAGAACTCTTCCCTGAAAATGCCTCTAAGTCGGGTCAAATGTCCGTCAAAAACTGGTTACGGTAGAAGTGCGTTGGAAAAATTATCCGTTGATCTCGTAAATTCGTGGCATCTTCTTCTTTTCCTCAAAATCCATCTTTTAAGCCTCAAAACATATTGTTACGTGGGATATTTTGAAAACCTTGAACTCCAAGTTTGGGGTCGATTCGAATCAGCCCATTCTTGATTCGAATCGAGCTTTCTTCGATCGAGCAAAATTCTCGTCTCGTGATTCGATCTTTAGTTCCGTTTCATGATAAATCTTATCTTTTTACCTGAACGCAAAGAAACGAACCATGAGTAAATCTGAAACAAAAGTTTTAACAGTACAGTATTTGTACTGTGGATACATTTTTTTACTGATATATATATATATATATATATATATATATATATATATATTGTTTTTTTTTAAATAAACATAGATAAAAACTAAACGTAAATTCTACATGACACTCCGGCTACTAAACCGCACAAAAACTAGTAAAAACATAATATTTTATATAATACTTACTACTTATGCATTTAGATAAATCTAATGAATTAATGACTAAAATGATATATAAGTGCTCAAAATGGTATCGAAGTGGGGTGAAATGTTATAATAATAATAGTGAATTTTTCGTCATCACAAACCCCTCATTTAGCTTTTGGTCGTCCTCGAGCAAAAAGCAGACGATAAAATAAAATGAATGAGGAAAAATTCATGAAGATACAAGATATAAGGGACAATCGATGATGCAACCAATCGAATCATAACTACACGTTAACCTTAATATAAATGTATATGAGTGAGTGGGTGACAAGCCTTTTCAATTTCCACTATCCTCTCTTGAATAATTCAAGCAAACGCACAAATATCCATTCATCAGTCTAATGATTTTCCTAGGTATAGGCGATGTGATTCCACACACAACGTCCTCCCGTGTACTTATTAGGATAATCCCTAATGCATATCATTCGAGTTTATATTGGGGATAGTCAGAAGATAACTAAATTTCAACCATGCTCTATTTTTTTCATAGAATACTAACATATCCGAACTCATTGCCAAAATCGACTATCTTGCAAGCATCATGAGGTGAGATCAAATACATTAATACCTATCTAACTCTTTTTTTTTTCTTCATATGTGTAGCATATGCCCTCATTCCCAGCAATAGGATGTTTCGTGATAACACCCTAGCTGGACTACTATCATCAGGCAGTCGGGAGCATTTAAACCTCATAGTGAAATAGGACGTTTTGTGATAACGCCCTACCGCACTCAAATCATTGGCAGATACAACCGGCATATAAATAGTTCAACTTAGTTTGAAATTCTTTCTATCACATTCAAACCTTCAGATATTCACAGTACACGTTTAGAAGTTAGGTATTAAGTTACTATTATTACTAAGGATCAACCACTAGGATACTTGAATGGGTACAGATTTAAAATTTTAAGCTTCAATATCAAAGGCTTACGTGAAGAAATTCATGTTACACAAATAAATTTGGGGTTAAAATGCATTTATGGGTCAAATTGATTATACATATCTAAATTGATCATTACATCTTCAAATCCATGAAATATATATCTTGTACAGTTTATTTTAACCAACTAAATAATGCTTGAAAAAGATCAGAAACTAAGGGTTTTTTTCTGATACAAAATAAACACTTAATGCCATTGCTAGACCATCATCGACTCTACCTCCCACTTACGATTTTGCATTACCCTCAACATGTGAATGAGATAGAGAGAAGACTTAGCTTATAAACCTGGCGAAAGGTGCTATCGAATCCCGTGAATGACCATGAGAAAACACGAACCGAATCCCTATACCAAAACAAAAACAACCAAAACAAAGCAAACACCGGACATGGTCCTCGTGCCAAGACATCGAATAGGGATATGGGAATAATAAGTAAATGGCCTGTCACACGCGTAAAATTCGATAGTCAATATATATATATAGTCAATCTCATAAAAGCTTTAGATGGAAAAATAACCCACACGGGTAAAGCACAGAACATCTAAGCATATATGTATAATAGAGAGTATCACGTGAGCAAATATCATAGTCAAGTCATAAATTCATGTTGGAAACAGAGTAGATCATAAAATGAAATGTGTGAAAGAGTATTGAGTCTTTTATACCCAGATCCTCAAGGGTTAAATCATTCTAACAACCTAAGTCTAAGAAATGATGTATTTGAATGTTTTCTTTAATCTCCCTTGAGATTTTCGGATAACCACCTAATCGTTCCATTTTTTAATGATATTCAAACATTCATCCTGGGACTTAGTTGCGTTTTTTTTTTTAATTTATTTATTTATTTTATTTATAAAAAAAACTTAATATTTTTACGGGCTACCTCCCGGTAGCGCTTTTGGTTAACGTCCTTCCAGCCACTACATCGTGCAAGCTCTGATCATTGGTGTGGCTGCAGAAACAGCATCTAACACATGAGGTCAAGTTTCTGATTGCTTTCCAAACACTTTTAATCCTCCCATTGTAGACTTCTTCTTTTCAGCTTTCTCTTTAATTGTGCCTCCTTTTGAGTTCTTCCATATCCCAACTACCAGCCATAACTTCCTCTAATGAACCACCGCCGTCATCCTCGTAAAACAAGTCGTGAAAATTCATCAAACTCGGTGACTTCACTCATACCACACCCGAGGATGTCGAGGAAATGAACAATCAAAGGTTTCTATTTGGTTTGTCCTATATAATGCTTGCACCTTTGACCATTCACTCTGAACGGATGGTCACCATGACCTCTTAGTTCTAAAACACCTCCAGGAATGATTTGCAGAATTTCAAAGGGGCCGGACAAACGCGTCCTCAACTTTCCAGGAAACAGATGCAACCTGGAATTATAAAGTAAGACTTGCTCCCCAACTTGAAATTCTCGCTTCTTGATTTTAGCATCATGAAGGAGTTTCATTCTGTCCTTGCTAATCCTGGCACTCTCGTAGGCCCGGAGTCTAAACTCATCCAATTCATGCAACTGCATCAGTCGATGTTCACCATATGACTGGGCATTAAAGTTCAAGAACTTAATGGCTCAATATGCTTTATGCTCTAATTCGACTGGCAAGTGGCAGGGTTTGCCATACACCATCTGATAGGGTGATGTACCCATGGGGTTTTATAGGTCAGACGGTATGCCCATAGTACATCATCCAGTTTGAGACTTCAATCCTTTCTATGACTCAAGCATACAACTTTTTCCAGGATCCTTTTCAAACTCTGATTACTTCTCTCGACCTGGCCACTAGTCATAGGGTGATATGGTGTGCCAATTTTGTGCCGGACACCATATTTCTCAAGGACTTTTTCTAGTGGCCTGCTGCGTAAGTCGTTCCTCATCACCGATTAAGGCACGGGACATCCAAATCTCACGAAGATATTTTTCTTGAGAAAGTTCATGACCGCTTTGGTGGTCATTGCGAGAAGTGGCTTGAGCCTCCACCCATTTCGATCACGTAGTCAACGCAAACTAAGATGTATTTGTTTCCACGGGAAGATGGAAACGGGCCCATAAAATCAATACCCCACACATCAAAGACCTCACATTCTAAAATGGGCTTCAATGGCATGTCAAAACGCCTAGTTAGAGCACCGGTTCGTTGGCACCTATCACAAGCCTTGCGAAGGCTTCAATCCTTGAAGATCGTGGGCCAATAGAAACCGGATCGAAAGATTTTAGCAACGGTTTTCCAGGGACCAAAGTGGCCACCAAGAGGTCCACTGTGGCATTGTTCAATGATATCACGTTGCTCTCGATTCGGGACACATCTTCTCAACAATCCATCTTTCTGATTTTAAAGAGGTAAGGTTCATCCCACACGAAGGTTTTTTTCAAATCGAGAGAAAAATTTCTTTTCTCCCGATATAAAAATTCTGGATTTAAATACTCGGGAATGCGGTAGTTGACGATAGAGGCAAACCACGGAACATCTGGAGTGCACTCGTCTATATGCATAACATGCTCGAGAGGAAAGTAAAGGTCTATCTCTTCAGGTTCTTTCTTTTCATCATTCTGCATTCTAGAAACATGATCTGCTACTACGTTTTCACTGCCCTTTTTATCCTTAATTTGAACATCGAATTCTTGCAGGATCAGTATCCAACGTAGTAAGCGCGGTTTAGCATATTTCTTTGTCATAAGATAGCGCAGGGCAGCGTGGTCAGTCCAAACAATGACTGAGGCGCCCAACATGTAACTACGAAATTTGTCCATAGCAAAGACTACAGCCAATAATTCCTTTTCAGTGGTTGTGTAGTTCACTTGCGTGGGGTTTAGTGTGTGGATCATGTAAGAGATGGGCTGGAATTTTCCTTAATTCGGCCGACCTAAGACTCGCACTAACGGCGTAGTTGGATGCATTGTACATGAGTTCAAAGGGTAGGTTCGATCGGGAGAGATAAGGATCAAGCGAAATCAATTGACTTTTAAGCTCATCAAACGCATGCTTGCAACTATCATCAAAATTGAAAACAACATCTTCTCGAGTAAAGTGGAAAGGGGCTTAGCTATCTTAGAAAAATCCTTAATGAACCTCCTATAAAACCAACGTGTCCAAGGAAACCTCTTACTTCACGCACATTTTTAGAATTTCATCTTCTCTATAGCCTCAACTTTTGCCCTATCTACTTCCATTCCTCTTTCTCGATATCTTGTGGCCAAGAACTATTCCTTCGCTCTACCATAAAATGGCATTTTTCCCGCTTTAGGACTAAGTTCTTTCCACACGTGGATAAAACTTGATCAAGATTGTCAAGACAGTGATCAAAGGATTGACCAAAGACTGAGAAATCGTCCATGAATATCTCCATACACTTTTCAACAAGCCCATCAAAGATTTCCAGCATACATCTTTGGAATGTAGCTGGGGCATTGCAGAGACCGAATGGCATTCGCCTATAAGCGAATGTACCATAAGGGCAGGTGAAAGTGGTCTTTTCTTGGTCGATTGGGTCTATGGCTATTTGGAAGTATCCTGAATAACCATCAAGAAAACAGTAGAATGCATGTCCTGCCAGACGCTCAAGCATCTGGTCAATGAACGGAAGGGGGAAATGATATTTTTTCGTGACTTCATTGAGTTTTCTGTAGTCAATACAGATTCTATGACCAGTTACTAGCCTCAATGCTATTTTTTCACCCTTTTCATTCTTCTCGATAGTAATTCCTCCTTTCTTAGGAACTACTTGAGTAGGGGACACCCATTCACTATCAGCAATTGCAAAAATAATACCCATGTCCAAAATCTTGATAATCTCTTTCTTAATCACTTCTTGCATGTGAGGGTTGAGCCTCCTCTGGGGCTGTCTAACACACTTAGCACCCTCTTCAGTTTTGATCTTGTGCATGCATATGTCAGGAGATATCCCTCTAATGTCTCCCACTTGCCAACCGAAAGCCTTTTCATTCTTCCTTAAAACATTCAACAACTTCATTTCTTCTAACTGGGATAACTTGGCAGAGATAATTAAAGGAAGCTTGTCACCTTCTCTCTAGAAAACGTATTTCAGGTGCTGAGGCAAAGGTTTCAGTACCAAATCCGCAGGTGGTTCTTCTAAACTAGATTTAAGCTCCCCACTTTTCAACTCAACATCACTGAGTTTACTCAGTGGTCCCACTGCCAAAGCTTCACCATTCAACGAACCTTCATCAACTTCAGCTCCTAGTTGTTCTAGACTCACCCAACCATGATTATTCATATTCTTCACTAATCGCTCATACTCAGTCTCAACAGCCATGACTTGCTTTTCTATATAGTCGTTAAAGTCATCAGACATGTCTTCAATGGAAAAGCCGGTTGGATAATCAGAGGGTCTCTGAATAGCTCTAGAGACGCTGTAGCTCACCTCCTGATCACCAACTCGTGTAGTCACTTTGCCACCATCACAATCAATGAGGGCCCTGGCTGTAGAAAGAAAAGGTCTACCGAGTATTAAATGAACATTCTCATTATTCTCGATGTCAAGGACGTACCAGTCAACTGGGAAAGTGAATCTATCGATTTGAACTAAAACATCCTTTAACATCCCAGCAGCTTTCTTGGAAGATCTATCAATAATTGAAGATTCATGGTTGTGGGTTCTAAAAGATTATCTAAACAAAGTTGTTTACAAACATACAATGGCATCGAGACTAATGGATGCACCTAGGTCACATAAAGAATTTGGAAAGACTAAGCCTCCCATCAACAATGTGAGCACAAATTTCCCAGTGGTCACCCTCTTGATTGGCAACTCATCATAATCAATCACAGAGCAATTCTCACCAATTAAGCTGATCCATGTCTTGAGCTTCTTTTTGGAGGACACAACATCCTTGATGAACTTTGTATACTTAGGCATCTCAACTAAAACATCGATAATGGAAGATTTACTCCGAGTATTCTTAAGAAGATTAAGCACTTTCATACTTTTTGTCTTCATGCAAGGAGATGTTATTTTTCCGGGTGGAAATGGAAGTTTCTTTAAATAATTCTCGAAAAACACTTGCTTTGAGGATGAACTAACGACTTTATCTTCCAAATCTTTCCACCTCACCACTTTTTCACCTTTCTTGCCAGTCAGGGGATCAGCTGACTTCCACTAAATTCCTTATTTCTCAGGGGATCAGCCACCTGAGTACTTTCAAACTCTTTATTTCTCAGGGGATCAGCCACCTGAGTACTATCATCCAGAACATGGGGGCATGGATGTACGACTTCCCCTCCTGCCTCATCATTGGCATGAGGGGTTAGTGGTTTCCTTGGTTCGGGGGACCACTAATCTGAGTGCCGGATCTTAAATTCATAGCACTGGCCTCTTCTCTACCATAGGGAATTGTGGGAACTAGATCAGTGCATTGGCTTTGATTTAACTCGCTTTTGAGCCACTTGACCACCTTTGGGGTTCTTCTCGGTGAAGTCGGGTAATCGCCTGAGGTCTAGAAGCTTTTGGTCGCCTACTTGCCCGAGCCGCCTTCAAGATTCTTGATTGAACTGAAGGAATTGGAAATTATTATTCTGCTCCTTCGATAGGAATCCAATTTAGTGTCAAGATTACTAAATTGAGAGGGCCTTGAGAATTCTCGAAAGTTTTGTGGAAAAGATTGGATATACCGACTTTGAAACATAGGATTTGGATTGTTCGCCGATTCACTGGTTGAACCTCCGATTTTGATTAGGAAAATTCATATTATGATTCTGATTGAAGTTCGGATTTTGATTAAAACCACTGTTTTGAAAATTGCTTTGGCCGAGAACTCGATTGTTGAATCTTTGATTTTGCTTGGCCGTTGAAAGCATTAATTTAAAGATTACGTCCACCCATGGGACGACGTAAACGAGCGGTATGCCCCACATTATCACATGTCTGACACGTGACTGGACTGAACTGTCCCTGATTCTGGACAATATTGACTTGATAGGTAGGAGGGGAAATAAACTGACACTGGCCAACCACATGGCCAGGTTGACAACAACTTTCACAGAATAGAACTTGAGAGTTCTGAGAGAATGACTGATTCTGACTCAAAGGATTGGAGGATATTTTGAGAGCTGCCACCTGCTGTTGCAGCATGGCGATCTGATTTTGCATATTCACCTCCTCAATCCTGGGTGAAGGAGGTGTCTGGATAGCGTGAGATGAGGGGGCATAGTTGTACTTGGAAATATCTTCAAATAATTGCCATCCCTCTTCAGGCGTTTTTCTTAAAAATGCCCCTCCTGATGAACTATTGACCATGCCCTTGGTGAGTTCGATCAATCCAATCGAAGAAAGTGTTGACTTGCCTCGCAAGTCTAAACCATGATGAGGGCATTTTAGTAGAGAGAGCCTTAAATCTCTTCCAAGAGTCAAAGAAAGATTTATTTTCTTTTGGAAAAATGTGAAGATTTCACTCAGCCTCGGGCCGTTTTGGAGGGTGGGAAATATTGACTCAGGAACTCATGCTCGAGTTCGGCCCAGGTTGTTATCAACTCGGCAGGCAGAGAGTTGTACCACTCTTTCGCTTCCCCTCTCAAGGAAAACGGGAACAATTTCAATTTAATTGCATCCTCATTAACCCATTGTATGCGAGTTGTACCACATATTTCTAAAAATGTGTATGCGTGAGTGTGAGGATTCTCGATTGAAAACCGTGAAAGATAGATCGTGTGTTGCATCATTTGAATAAGACCTGGTTTGAGTTCAAAGGTTGCATCGATGTAATAGCCGGTAAAATGACAAATTGGGTTGACTCGACTTCACCAGGCATGGCGTAGTCGACCAACGACGCGTCTATCATTTGCGACCATGATGACGACCTCTTCAATCTCCTCTGCTAGATTTCGTTCGAAATCTAGATCGGCCGTGTTCTCTTCGTCAGGAAGAGCCGAAGGACGGACTCTTCGCCTGTTTGATTTGACTATGGTTCGTTCGAGGTCAGGGTATAAAGCAGTGGGCCTTTCTGACTCCGAGTTTGCATAAACCTTTTTTTTTTAAGGAAAGAAAACAGAAACACTAAGGGCACAAACTTAAGAAAAAATTAATTAACAAAAACTAGACAACCGTACCGAGTCCCCGGCAACGGCGCCAAAAACTTGTCTCGGATTTTATGCAAAGCAAAATATAACAAGTAATAAAATAAATCCGGTTTACCCCAAGTGCAGGGATCGTAGTATAGCGATTAAAAACCGGAGTCGATCCACAGGGAATCGAGGTTTATCTAGTTCTTATTAATTTTTTTCTAAATTGTCACGATTACTATTATAACTAAAATTTTAAGAAAATAAAAACGTCTAACACTTAACAAAACTAAAAACGAAAACAACAAAAGTAAACTGGACAGAAGATCAAAGATCTAAAGCCAGGAAAGATAATTACAAACCGAGCTAACTAAGTTGTACCTATTTTATAACTAAAACTACAATAAACTTACTACGGTTACTACGATGAAAACGAAGCAAAACAGCACAAACGATTTTTCTCAATTAATTTAACAACGAACAAGCAATGATCCACCGATACCCGCAACCCTCAATTTCGACTCTAGATTATATTGTGGTGATTTAACGAAAATTGTGATTCACCTATCGAAGGTATGAACTCCTAATCTCTTAGAAAAGTTCGCCTATCAATCTTTTATCTTTCGATTTTAAAGATTAACGCTTCCATAACAAATGTGTGAAATCTCTCAATTTACATAATCTAGATATTCAACCTAACAATTCTCGTTAATTAGATTAAAAATCCAATCTTTACTATGGTGATCTAAAGTTTAACAACGACTCTCACAACCGTTAAACATCAAATAGCAACAATCCATCGATATAAATTGCATAACAACAATAAAAACACCGAAAAGATTTAGCTACTCATTATGGTTAATGTATATAGATATCGACTCACAAAATGTCATGGATTAAAAACGGCGGGAAGTTTTACATAATATCCTTCAGTCAATAAATTGTTGTATAAATCCATTTGTAAATGACTATGGTTCGTTCGAGGTCAGGGTATAAAGCAGTGGGCCTTTCTGACTCCGAGTTTGCATAAACCATTTTTTTTTTTTTTTTAAAGGAAAGAAAACAGAAACACTAAGGGCACAAACTTAAGAAAAATTAATTAACAAAACTAGACAACCGTGCGAGTCCCCGGCAACGGCGCCAAAAACTTGTCTCGGATTTTATGCAAAGCAAAATATAACAAGTAATAAAATAAATCCGGTTTACCCTAAGTGCGAGGATCGTAGTATAGCGATTAAAACCGAGTCGATCCACGAGGAATCGAGGTTTATCTAGTTCTTATTAATTTTTTTCTAAATTGTCACGACTACTATTATAACTAAAATTTTAAGAAAATAAAAACGTCTAACACTTAACAAAACTAAAAACGAAAACAACAAAAGTAAATCGATGGAAGATCAAAGATCTAAAGCCAGGAAAGATAATTACGAACCGAGCTAACTAAGTTGTACCTATTTTATAACTAAAACTACAATAAACTTACTACGGTTACTACGATGAAAACGAAGCAAAACAAAGACAAACGATTTTTCTCAATTAATTTAACAACGAACAAGCAATGATCCACCGATTCCCGCAACCTCAATTTCGACTCTAGATTATCTTGTGGTGATTTAACGAAAATTGTGATTCACCTATCGAAGGTATGAACTCCTAATCTATTAGAAAAGTTCGCCTATCAATCTTTTATTTTTCGATTTTAAAGATTAACGCTTCCATAACAAAGGTGTGAAATCTCTCAATTTCGCAATCTAGATATTCAACCTAACAACTCTCGTTAATTAGATTAAAAATCCAATCTTTACTATGGTGATCTAAAGTTTAACAACGACTCTACAACCGTTAAACATCAAATAGCAACAATCCATCGATATAAATTGCATAACAACAATAAAAACACCGAAAAGATTTAGCTACTCATTATGGTTAATATATATAGATATCGATCTGTCAAAATGTCATGGATTAAAAGCGGTGGGAGTTTTACATAATATCATTTCATCAATAAATTGTTGTATAAATCCATTTGTAAATGATATGATACAAAATTTATGCCGAATTCTATTAAAACCAAATTAAAACCTTAATCCAATCAATTGCCGATTCTCATATATATATATATATATATATATATATATATATATATATATATATATATATATACTATTATAGATACTTATATTTATATATATACACGATATATATATATATATATATATATATATATATATATATATATATATATATATATATAGATCTAACTATATATCTAATGATAACAACAATAAAAAAACACAGGAAAGATACAACTTTTATTAAAACTCACAAGATAATCCAAATTCGAAATCGAGATATTGCTAAAAATCGAACTTCACAAGGCTTGTTCCACGTGCTTTTTAGCTTCTCATCATCGTTTTATTACAACTTTATTTATACATACAATCATATACATATACATACATAGACATATGTATACATACTTGAGCTCAAAATAAGAAAAAGATGAAGAAAGAAGCTTGCATATATGCTTACATAGAGATATACATAGACATATATGTATATATGCATACACACAACTTCAAATTTTCAACAAGAAAAGAGATAAAAAGTGGAGAATTACATGAAGAAATGGGCGGCCATGATGGCCAAGAAAAGGGCTTCCATTATGGGTGGAGATGGAGGTGTAAGGAGGGGCCTCTCCCTCTCTTTCTCCCGTGTGATGTAAATTGGGAGGAGAGTCTCCTATATGGAGATATATATATATATATAAGAGTGTATAAGGGAGGTAGTATTTGGGGAAGGGGTGGTGAATCACCAATAGTTTGTTAGGGAGGCTTGGATGTAATCATGAGTTTGCATGTGAAGGTGATGAGTCATGCAAAAATTTGTTACAAGGAATCATTGCAAGTAACATGCATGGATTTCAACCAAGATATCTCCAATTCGTCCAAATTTCAGCTGTTCGGTAAAAAAAATCATAACTTGAGTTGTAGACCTCCGATTTACGTGATTCAAAATGCGTTGGAAAGCTCATTTTAGTATCTACAACTTTTATGAAGAACTCTTCCCCTGAAAATGCCTCTAAGTCGGGTCAAATGTCCGTTGAAAACTGGTTACGGTAGAAGTGCGTTGGAAAAATTATCCGCTGATCTCAAAAATTCAGGCTTCTTCTTTTTCCTCAAAATCCATCTTTTAAGCCTCAAAACATATTGTTACGTGGGATATTTTGAAAACCTTGAACTCCAAGTTTGGGGTCGATTCGAATCAGCCATTCTTGATTCGAATCGAGCTTTCTTCATCGAGCAAAATTCTCGTCTCGTGATTCATCTTTAGTTCCGTTTCAGATAAATCTTATCTTTTTTACCTGAACGCAAAGAAACGAACAGCATGAGTAAATCAAAAACAAAGTTTTAACAAGATCTGATTTGTACTTGTGGATACATTTTTTACTGATATATATATATATATATATATATATATATATATATATATATATATATTTTTTTTTTTTAAATAAACATAGATAAAAACTAAACGTAAATTCTACATGACACTCCGGCTACTAAACCGGCACAAAAACTAGTAAAAACATAATATTTTATATAATACTTACTACTTATGCATTTAGATAAATCTAATGAATTAATGACTCGAAATGATATATAAGTGCTCAAAATGGTATCAGAAGTGGGGTGAAATATTATAATAATAATAGTGAATTTTTCCGTCATCAACAACTCACATGTCTAATTGAGAGTATAAGACTAGCTACCCCTCTGTACATTTACGAGCAGGGGCAGAGCTACAGAGGGTTTAGAGGGGCTCGTGCCCTCCTCGTATTTTTATAATGACCAAAATGCCCTTGATGAGTAGCAATATCCTAAAAATGTCTTATATATTGTTTGTCTATTTTTTCTCGATTATGTAATCCTGCAGAATGGTATAATGCCATGTATTTGATGTTGTGAACATGGGTCGATTCCCAACTAGTTCAATATTTTTTATTTTCTCCAAACTTTTCCTCAGCTGGCTTTAGTCATTTTTTTTTCCTTTCTAAATTATAAACATTATTAGTAGATGCCTTTGTCTACTTATTTTGTACCATATATAGCGAAAATTTAAAAAAAAATATCTTTAATATTCTTTATATCTCCTTTCGTTTTTAAATGGTTAAGAAATTAATTAACTTGAAAGATTAAGTCGATATGTTTTTAGTGAAATGAAAGAGCTACGTCCACTGGCAGATAAATGAACGCTGCCCTTCATATAGGTTACTGAACAAAACAAAAAAACAAAAAAAAGGCAACTGAAAGCAACATCAAAACATCTTCATAACAATGAGCTTACCTTATTATTTTTAGCCAAAATTCTGCGGAATTTAGCATTCGTGTCGGCCTCTACAGCCAGGTTCATGCCTTTTTTTGAGCTTCCTGCCATTTTCTTTGGTTTGGTTTAGAGTTAGAGAAACTTTTTTTCTTACGCCGGAGATAAAAAACTTCAACCTCCTTTTATTAGAATTAAATGAAGAAAGATGGTGTTCTTCCTTTTTTGAAGGAATCAACCTTCTGGAGAAGAAAGTCTGCACACAACATCACAGTTTCCTTTTTAATGAAACAATTATTTAGGTAATCTTTTTACAGCTGTAAAAATATTTGATCATTATCTTGTAAGGTACACTCATTTACGAGAGGGAGAAAGAGTATTGCTGCAAACACAACCAGGGGCTGAGCTATAGAGGACTAAGGGGGGCTCGTGCCTTCCATCGGATTTTCATAATGACCAAATACCCTTGACGAGTAGTAATATCCCCAGAAAATTGGTTATATATATTGTTTGCCTATCCTATTTTGAAAATTCCTTCGTGTTAGAATGGTTTGGCATCCAGTATTGAACCAGGTCCAGCGGTGCATAGGTTCAAAACCCATCATCAACAATATGTTTACCCAACTTTTATTAAAAAAAAAAAAAAAAATGTATATTTTGAATTTTTTTCCCAATTCTTCCCTTTTTCCCTTTTTCCGGCTTTAATATTTTTTTTCCATCTTTCCTCTTTTTTTTTGAACTATACAACATTTTTACAATTATGTATATGTATTTTTATTCCCGATACTTAATCGTGCCTCTTGGACAGCGATTTTGCCTTCGCCACTAGACACAACAACAAAGTCACAACGAGTGAGACATTCTACTTTTACATCACTCATAATCTTCTAAGATCCATTGATCATTATCTGGACTCGTGATGCATGATGGATAATGTAAAAACATATTGTGACTAAGTGGTTGCATTACTCTTTAAACGAAGAATTGGTTTTTCCCCGATCGTCCTTTAAATTACCCCTTCATAAATGAAGCTAAATAATTTTGACTGAACATTGTACGACATTTCATATGCATGACTGTACACAACTCACATGACTAATTGAGAGTATGAGACTAGCTACCCCTAAAGCCTGTACATTTACGAGCAGAGGCGGAGCTATAGAGGGCTTAGGGGGGCTCGTGCCCTCCTCGGATTTTCAAAACCCATCATCAACAACATTTTTCCTCAACTTTTATTTAAAAAAATGTATATTTGAATTTTTTCTCTAATTTTTCCCTTTTTCCCGCTTTAATATTTTTTCCAACCTTTCCCTTTTATTTTGAACTATACTGCATTTTTACAATTATGTATATATGTATTTTTATTCCGGACACTTAATCATGCCTCCTAGACGGCGATCCTGTCGTCGCCACTGGACACAACAACTAAGTCACAACGAGTGAGACATTCTACTTTTACATCACTCATAATCTTCTAATATCCATTGATCATTATCTGGACCCGTGATGCATGATGGATAATGTAAAAACATGTTGTGACTAAGTGATTGCATTACTCTTTAAACGAAGAATTGGTTTTTCCTCGACCGTCCTTTAAATTACCCCTTCATAAATGAAGCTAAATAATTTTATTCGAACATTGATCTGACATTTCATGTGCATATTTGTCTGTACAACTCACATGACTAATTGAGAGTATGAGACTAGCTACCCCTAAAGCCTGTACATTTACGAGCAGAGGCGGAGCTATAGAGGGCTTAGGGGGGCTCGTGCCCCCCTCGGATTTTCAAAACCCATCATCAACAACATTTTTCCTCAACTTTTATTTAAAAAAATGTATATTTTGAATTTTTTCCCTAATTTTTCCCTTTTTCCAACCTTTCCCTTTTATTTTGAACTATACTGCATTTTTACAATTATGTATATATGTATTTTTATTCCGGACACTTAATCGTGCCTCCTAGACGGCGATCCTGCCGTCGCCACTGGACACAACAACTAAGTCACAACGAGTGAGACACTGTACTTTTACATCACACATAATCTTATAAGATCCATTGATTATTATCTAGACTCGTGATGCATGATGGATAATGTAAAAACAAGTTGTGACTAAGTGATTGCATTACTCTTTGAACGAAGAATTGGTTTTTCCCCGACCGTCCTTTATTTTACCCCTTCATAAATGAAGCTAAATAATTTTGACTGAACATGGTACGACATTTCACATGCATGACTGTACACAGCTCATATGACGAATTGAGAGTATGGGACTAGCTACCCCTAAAGCTTGTACATTTACGAGCAGAGGCGGAGCATATGGTTAGTTGACGTCACCCTTGTTCAAACTGTAAAAGGGTGGGGGAGTATAAATAGCAGCAAAAACTGATGTAATAAAAATTTTACTACCAAGTATGACTTGATGATCCAGAACCATTAGAAAACTACTAAAAAGCAAGCTGGTTGGAATATTTATTCTTACTCTTAACTCTTAAGTCTTAACAAGATAGTCATTAAAGGAAGAAGAAAAAAAAACACAGAAAGCGTTCAATCGACGGTTTATTTTCAAGGATAAAGGAAAGACATGAGTGGGAATTTCGCGTTGCATCAGCAGTCTTTCACAATTGATATGGGCCTTACTCCCCACCAGTTACTTCTTTCAACCACTTCTCTACTGCAAGCTTGGCATGCATTGCAGGTACAGCAATAGGGATTGGGTATTTGGCGGAAAATAATGGTACAGTGTCTACGATCGGAAGCCTATCCTGCTCACAGCCATCTTTCATATAGACAAATGTGGGAAACGTTCCGACGGGAGCCAACTCCACCAAAGCCTGCAACAAATATATGTATGTATCAGCTAGAATTAAGAACAATATAAATCTTAAGGTGCTCCAAAAATGTACGTAAACTGAAGAAGAACATTACCCTATTCGATGCAGTCGAAACTTTTGCAAACTTTATGCCCTTCCATTCCTCTGCCAGTCCGTCCATTAGTTTCTCAACATCATTGCTGAAGTCGTATGCCGGGCAGAAGTATCCAACAACTACCTATAAAGATCGTAACAAATGTGGACAATACATGGTGATGGTGAAGTACAAAACCAGAAAAAAAAGCTGACAATTTAAACCGATATTCACGGAGCTTCCCAAAATCAAAATATTAAGAGAAAGATACAATTATGAAAGAAGCTTTTTAGAGCTTATAACCGCAACATTACAGACCATTTCATTTTCATTTTTTTAAGGGCAAAGAAATAAAGTAAGTGCAAAGGAAACGAGCAACTAAAATCAAAGATAGTTGACAAAGGGTCAAGCAAATCACCAAGGTGTGAAGGATCGAGCAACGCATCTTCATAATATTTGCAAGAAGAATCACAAAACCACAAGGCCAAAAGGAAGGCAGCTAATTAACGTTTGAAAATCACCCTTCAAAATCTTAGACTAGTGGTTTCTCAAAAAAAGAATCTTAGACTAGTGAAACCAAAAGTGAATGGCCATCACCCACTGATCGATAATCCAGCGTTGTAATTAATAAATTAAGAAGGAAAGAACAGACTCTCATTCTTAACAACAAACACTTAATTCCAAGATGTCTAGTTTCCAGTAATGAATGGCCATCACCCACTGATCAGTTTAGTTTGATAATCACCCTTCATGTGGTTGTGTAATTCTGTTTCTTCCCTGGGTTGACTCTGTAAGTGCTGGTTAGGTTTGGGTTGTTTGACAAAAACAAAAGTACTCTATTTATAGGCGATGTCTCAGTTTTGCATATTTGCTCTGAGCACAAATATAAGAATAAGATAGTTTGGAAGTATTTTGTGGATGAACTTGGTTTTGGTCCAGAAAATTCGGTCACCAACCTAGTTATTTTCGTTCTTAGCTATCACAAACGGGTGAAGCTGAAGCCTAGGTGTGAAGTTTTCAGAACTTCCAATGAGAAGAAGTTGATTAGGGGAAAGGAAAAACCAAGAATGCAATTTGTTAAGATGACGTAGCAGCAGACTTGATGTACATGTCTACAAGAGCAGTTCCTAAATGACAATTCAAAGACATCCCTTTTAGAAGCACTTGAGAATGGATCTGTTTTCCGAAGCCCAAGTTGCCATTCCCCACACAAGTTGAAAGTATAATCATTATGGTTGTCTCGTTTGGCAAGAACCCGGCATTCAGCAACCAAGAGAACAGCTCAATCGAATGGTCGAACCATGAAATCTCGGCACAAGCAGAAATAATTATATTCAAAGACACCACAGTTCTGTTACGCATTTCGTCAAACACTTTACAGGCAGGAATAATTTTTTTACAACATCCATTATATTTGAACATACACATTTCTATCTAACCCACGCTTGATTTTATTACAACAGGCATGGGCAAAACAAACCGGGAAACATGGAAACAGGTAAACTTCAACAATGATCACTAGGCATCAAGAAACCATACAACAGCAAATGCTAGTAGAAAAAGGAAACAGGGAACCAAAAGCAATATCAAAAACATCTTTATAACAATGAACCTTACCTCCTTATTTTTATCCAAAAATCTGTTGAATTTAGCATCCGTGTCGGGTTCTGCAACCAGGTTCGTGCCTTGTTTTGAGCTCCCTGCCATTTTCATTATTTTGGTTTTTTTTGAGCTCCCTGCCATATTCTTTGTTTTGGTTTTCTTTGAGCTCCCTACCATTTTCTTTGTTTTGGTTTAGAGCTAGAGAATTTATTTTCTTTCTTGCGCTGGAGAAATAACTTCAGCCTCCTTTTATAAGACTTAAATGAAGAAAGATGGTGTTATTCCCCTTTTTATTTATTTATTTATTATTATTATTATTATTATTATTAATAATTTTTTTTTTGGTGGAATCAACCTTCGCGAGAAGAAAATTTGCAGACATTCCTTTTAATGAAACCATTATTAAGGGAATATTTTTACAAGTGTAAAAGTATTTAGGGAATGAGGAGAAGAATGTAAATATTTAATCAATGATTGAGTAGAAGGGCGAGTTTTGAAACTTTTGCGTAAAGCCGACAAAACTATTTATTCATTATCGAAATTCACTGTGTTGAAATTCATTGCTTAAATTCATTCAAGAAATTCACTTGTCGAAAATTCACTAATTTTTAAAATTCATTGTCGAGAGATTCATTTGATTTTCGGGATTCACATATCAAAATTCACATTATCGAAATTCACCGATTTTGGGATTCATTTGATTTTTCGGGATTCACTGTTTGTCTTCCATTATAAAAATTATGCAATTGTCCTTCTCCCTATAAAAAATATGTAGTTGTCCTGTTACTTAAAAATATTCCAGATTGTGTCATTATCCCTAATTTTCCAAAGTATTTATAGTTGGAGTAGCAGAATGACTGTGTCGGTTTTTAGAAAAAAAAGTTAAATGGGTTAAAGTTGAATGGATAATTAGGTCAAAAATTTTCGGATTGAAATTGAGTTGGACAGGTAATTAAGTCAAAATATGATTTTTTTTTTTCACCAAAACGATGTGGTAACTTTTTTTTTTAATAATTTGAGTCGGTCACGTGGCTCCGCCACTGAGTATGACCATTCACTTGAGCAACTAGCTCATCCCCGGTGGTTAGCCACCTGGGGCTACCTGGGTCTCCAGTGGGAGGTCCCAAGTTCGATTCCCCCCTTCCCCCGTAATTTAGGCCTGTTTAGGCCAAGCTTTCGTCCAAGTGCAAAAAAAAAAAAAAAAAAAAAGTATGACCATTCACTCATTTACAAGAGAGAAAGAGTAACGCTGCAGACACAACTATTAAGTCACAAGGAGCGAGACAATCTACTTTTACATCAATGATAATCTTGTATGATCCGTTGATCATTATCTGGACTCGTGATGCATAATGGATAAAGTAAAAACAAGTTCTGTTTGTTTTGGGTTGAAGTTTTTTTTGAGGTTGTTTTAGATAAAGTGATTGAAGTAATGATTAGAAAGTTAATATGTTTTATTTTTGAAATTTATGTAGATTATGAAATAATTGGTGAAATAAAATAGTATAATAAATAAAATAATGGTAAAAAAAGTTATAAAGTTGATAAAGTGAAATGATGAGAGATAATTTAATATTTTTTTATTTATAGTTGAAGAAATGATTAGTAAGAAAATTATAAGATATGATGGGTGAAGTGATATAAAAAAACTCCGAAAAAACTCTGACGAAAACAAACGGAGCTGTTGTGTCACATGACCTAACTAAATTGTTGTGTCTTTAGTATTACACGTTAAACAAAGAATTGGTTTTTCCAACCGTCCTTTACTTTCCTCTTCATAAATGAAGCTAAATAATTTTGACTGAACATAGTACGACATTTCACATGACTAACTGAGAGTAAATTTCATTTACTAATTCTATTATATAAATTAGTTTTCTTACCTATGGTAAAAAATTATAGGGAAACTTGAAGAAATATACCCGAAAAGTAAAAAGTTGGAAAAATATCTGAAAAGTAAACATTTGAAAACTATGTCTGTTTCCGACGCAAAGCCGCGACGCACGCGAGCGAGACCTGACCATGGCCAAGCAAGACGCTGCTGCGACGACGATGAGTGACGATTGCGAGACGCGTGCGTCAAGACATATTTTGTCAAATTTTGTACTTTTCAAGCATATTTCTTCAAGTTTCCCAAAATTATATAAAGTGTTACAATTTCCGTAAGGGAATTGAAACCACACAATCCTTATAAACAAATTGTGATCTATATTAGCCACATAAAGATGAATATTAGCCACACTATAATTAATGGTACAAAACTGTGTTTTACACATTGTTGTGGTTATTTTGTTGTGTCACTGTCACTATTAGATGAAGGTAATAGAAATATAGGTTTAATCAATATTATGTACGACTAACGGATGGCCCCATCCTCTCCCGTGAATTCAAATGTACTCTGTGACCTGAATATGAGTGATATGGATCCAGGGGCACCCTTGGGGGAGGGCCAAGGGGGCCCTGACCCTGAGCCCTCCCAAAATCTATGAATTTAAGGGTCCTGCGAAATTTTAACTCAATAGTATACATATATTGCATTTTTAAAAAAATAAATAAGGTATTTCTCTAATGGTAAACAGTCAAGTATAGCTTGATAAGCAACCAGATTTCGAGACTTTCTATAAGCAAAAATAATATATTTTTTTTGGTTAACATTTTTTTAGAAGGGCTTAAAATAATATTTGGCCCCGAGCCTAAATTTGGATAGGGACACCCTTGTATGGACTTGACTATCTTCATTATTGAAAGATATGCAGGTGGATATCTCTGTGACCCTCTCTTTCTGGACACTGAATTTTTATCCGGAAAACAACGTCCATCTCGCATATAAATAAAATATTTGTAGCATATACGTCCGTCTCGCATATAAATAAAATATTTGTAGCATATACGTCCGTCCGTCCGATCCCATTTACCATAAGTGTACAAAGCGAAAACTTAAAGATTGACTCGGTGTTGAAAATGAACAAAAACTGCAGAAATTGTTGCAGAAATTATGAAGAAGAACAACTCACAAAGAAGAAGAAGAAATTTGAAAGAATAGAAAGGCGGGAAAAACTGATTTCATTGATCTTCATCGTATTTGCAAAACTGAAGTTTCTGGATTACAATTGAGCCTAGATATAGACTTCATAATCATCTAATCGACAGCTAAGTTAGTTACAACAGCCTAGTTAACTACTAACAGACTTAACCGCTCTTCTACACAAGTGCTCGACGAAATGCCTAAGAGAACTGAACATGTATGCTTCAGCCTGATCATCACTTGAACTTCAACATCCCCCCTCAAGCTGCAGTTAGGGATAAATATAGCTTGACATCAGCCTGATCATCACTTGAACTTCATGTTTGTTGACCTGTAACTGGTGCATAGATGTCCTTGGTAGGATATCTGGGCCATAATCTGGTAAAAGTAGCTTTTTCAACTGCTTTAGTAAGAAAATCAGCTAGGTTATCCTCAGTTCTGACTGGCATAGGAATTAGAACCTTCTGCTGATATTTTCCCTCACGAAATGACAATCAATCTCAATGTGTTTAGTCCTTTCATGAAAAAGAGGATTTTCTACATTGTAGGTTGCACTTTGATTGTCACAGAATAAAGGAACATGTTGAGAATGTTGTATTTTGAAGTCAGATAGAAGATACAACAACCATTGAATTTCACATGCTGTCAGGGCCATTGCACTATATTCTACTTCTACTAACTGTGGTCTGTTTCTTGCTCTTCCATGATATTAAGGATTCACGAAGAAATACTGTATAACCACTGATTGACCTTCTGGTTTTAGTACATCCAGCCCAATCTGAGTCACTATAGGCCCTTAAGGTCGGTGTACCACTAGAAGGAAAGAACAAACATTGCCTTAGTGCTGCTTTAAGAAACCTTAAAAGTTTATGAGCAGCAGCTAGATGATTTTCTGTAGGTTTATCCAATAACTGACTTAACTGTTGTACATAATATGCAATATCAGGCCCGGTGTTGCTAAGGTACAGAAGTTTTCCAATTAAACTTCTGTAATAGGTGTTGTCACTGAGATGTGGTGAATCTGGTACTTCCAGTTTTATCTTTGAATCCATAGGTGTACTTGAGGGCTTAGCTCCCAGATATCCAAATTCTTGAAGTAGATATAGACAGTATTTATTTTGATTCATCAAGATGCCAGATTCTGATCTTGCAATCTCATAGCCTAGGAATTGTCCCAAATCTTTGATTGTGAATGCCTGATGCAAAAAGTCTTTAAGAATCTGAATCTCTTGCAAATCAGGACTGGCCACCACTAAATCACCCACATAAACAAGTAAAGCAATAAAAGTAGGATATTGTCCTCTTGTGAACAGACAAGTATCATGCTTGGATTGAGTGTATCATGCTTGTGTGAGTGCCTCAGTTAACTTAGCATTCCACTGTCTACTAGCCTGCCTCAATCCATATAGAGATTTGACTAGTCTACACACTTGATTTTTGCCTGAAACAGGAAGACCTGGTGGTGGTCTCATGTAGACTTCCTCATCTAGGTCTCTATGTAAAAATGTTGTATTAACATCCATTTGATGCAAGTGCTACTTATTCAGTGATGCTAAGCTAAGAAAGAATCAGATAGTAGATAATTTGGCCACTGGTGAAAAAGTATCTAGAAAATCTATCCCTTCAGTCTGTGTGTAGCCCTTAGATACCAATCTTGCTTTATATCTATCAATAGTACCATCTGCTTTTCTTTTTATCTTGTATACCCACTTGCAGCCTATTGGCTTCTTGCCAGGAGGTAAAGTAACTAGATTCCAGGTGTTAGTCTTATGTAGTGTTGACAATTCTTCCTGCATTTCTTTCTGCCAATTTTCATGTTTGGAAGCTCCTGTATATGTTGTAGGTTCTTGTTCAGCATTTAAATTGCATGAGAAAGCTTTGTAGGAATTGGACAAGTTGTCAAAAGACAACACTTTGTCAAGTGTATGAGGTGTGGTAGTAGCTGTCCCTATTACACTCTGATAGTCCTGCAAGTGTGCAGGTAATTTCCTCAGTCTCATAGATCTCCTCAGATTATTATTTGGATTTGGTAGTGGTAGATGCTGTGAGGCATCGTAGTCTGCATCACCTGCATCTCCTATGTGTATAGTAGGATCCTCAGTGTTTGAATCTTCACTATTTTGATTAACATAACCTATATTCCCGTCCACATGATCATCATGAATCATGTCAGAATTGATATTTTGAAGATTAGGCACAGGTAATACACATTCAGTGTTTGTAGGTAATGCATTAATTAGGAGTGGAAAAGAATGCTCATGGAAAACTAGATCTTTGAAAGTAAGAAACTCCCTCGTTTGAAGATCTAGTAGGTTGTAACCCTTGGTATGTAGAGGATTGTCTATATAGACACACCTTCTGCTTCTACTGTCAAACTTGCGTCTGCCTTGAGAAATTGTACTGGCATATGCTAGACAACCAAAGACTTTTAAATCAGTGTAGATAGGTTGCTTCCCATATAAAATAAAATAAGGTGTCTAGTCTTGCAACAGAGGTGTATGTGTAATGGTAATTAGCATAGCAGTATGTTTGACACACTGACCCCAATAAGACATGGGAAAACCAGCTTGAAACCTAAGTGCCCTAGCCACATTCAACAAGTGTTGAAGTTTTCTTTCAACCACACCATTTTGTTGTGGTGTATGAACAAAAGATGTTTCATGTATGATACATTTTTGTGAATAATAAGCATCCATTTTAGATTCTAGGCCATTATCAGACCTGATTTTCTTTACTTGTTTACTGAATTGTGTAAAAACAGTGTTACAAAAAGTTTGTAATAAGGCCCTGGTTTCAGACTTGGATTTCATTAAATAAATCCAAAGAAATCTAGAATGATCATCAACAACAGTAAGAATATAGTATTCTCCATTATATGTACAAAATCTATTTGGACCCCATATGTCTACATGTAACAAATAAAAAATATCAGCAAAAATAGAATCACTATGAGGAAAACTATGTTTCTTTTGTTTAGCTAAGGGACATACAAGACATTCATTGTCTAAACAAGGTTTGATATCAGAAACAGACTTATGTAAAACATGTAATCTCTGTTTAGAAAGGTGACAAGACTATAATGCCATAGTAAAGAGTCTGATAACATGACAGATTGATGAGCCCATTGGTGTGTGTGTAAAACCATAACAAAGATGGGATCGACTCTTAGTATGTACACAGCCCTTGATTAATTCAATTTGAACCAATCATTCTCTTCAAGGTATTGTCCTGCATAGTACAACCATTAGCTCCAAAAAACAAAGAATAATTCTCATTACTAGTTAGCCTTCTAACAGACATTAGGTTGTATGTGAAATGTGGCACACACAAGACATGATCCAGTGTCAGATTTTTATTGATCTTAACTTGTCCTACATGTGTGACTGGTGTATGTGTTCCATTATGTAAGGTTACAGTGACAGCAAGGACAGGCTTTGCATTAGTCATTAAGGACAATGAGTAAATAACATGATCAGTGGCTTCTAAATCCACTATCCATTCATAGATAGTACCAGATAAAGCTGCAGTGGTGTGAATATTTGTAGTAAGTGCCACTGTTTGTCTAGAACCAGTTGGTTCAGGGATTTGCACATTTTTCAGCATGTCCATGATATTATCATACTATGATCTGGTCATTATGCTTGAACTGGATGACATTGTGTCTGATCTTTGTGAATCTGCACTTGGATAAGTTCCTGCAACTGTGTCTTCCATATTTGGTAGAAAGCCTTGGTCGAGACTGACATGATTAGCTTGTATCTGCCCCCTTCCCATGCCTTTTGAACCAATAGGGGGTATCCATATTTCTTATAGCACTTTTCAATAGTGTGGCCTTCTTTACCATAATAGAAACACCGTGGTCTCTTGTTATTTCCAGAGAAACCCCTGCCAAAACCTCTTCCTCCACCTCTTCCATAATAAGCATTAGTATGGGAGACTAATGCCATAGAATCTTGATTATCTTGTCTGAATCTAGTTGCCTGTGTACTTAATATTGCCTTATCAACTCCTATATCTGCATAATTGATCTGACTTTCATGTTGCAATGCCATATTGAACACAGTAGGAAGATTTGGTATGGGTTTTGCCATCAAGACTTTTGACCTTACATTGCTATATGTATCATTCAACCCTTTCAAGAACCTGATGACTTTATCAGTTTTATCCTGCTATCTATAAACTGGTAAAGCAGCAAATGTGCAGGGTGGAGCAGGCCTCAGAACCAAGAATTGATCCCATAAACTCTTCAGCCTCGTGAAATATTGAGTTACAGACAATGTACCTTGCTTTGTTGCATATATCTCCTCTTGGAGATTGGACAAACGATAAGCATTGCCAACTCCAAACCTATGGTCAAGATCAATGCAAATATCCCTCGCTGTATTCAACCAGAAAATAATCTGCTGTATGGAAACATCCACAGAATTAACAAGCCAATTTGACACCATATCATTACACTAGCACCAAATTTCATAATGCCTGTGATTTTCTGGTGGTTTGGGCAATGAACCATCAATGAACTTCAATTTACCCTTTATTGATAAAACCATGAAGATTGCTCTCTTCCAACGATGATAATTCTCTGCTTCCTTTAGTACCGGTTGAACAATCACAACCGAAGGATTCTCCCCAGGATGAATATGGTAGGGATTAACAACTGCAACATCTCGTTCTTCAGCCATTGCCAAGAACGAGTAAACAGAACTCAAGAAAGAAAGAACAAAAAACGAATGAAAGACGAGAAATGTAGTTCCATACTACAATCCAGAATTGCGATTCCACACCACAAGAAATGCACAGCTAAAGCATATTCTCTGATACTGATCGGTCTTTTCTAAGTGTCCAATCTAACCGGAAGTGTACCGGGTCAATTGTAGCCTAGAATTGGTGAGTCAAGGTCGTATCCCACAGGGAATCTGGTCGAGTACCAAAGTCGGTCTCGTCCCTAGTTTAGGCCAACACAACTACTGAACATGGTGACTTGTCAGATAACCGGTTCTAACAACTAATATGCACAACAAAGAGTTTAAACTATATAAAAGAGATAGCTGAGCTATGATTCAATCTAATACTGACAAACCCTTGCTAAGTCCCGAGGTATTCTTGATTCACTTAAACGTTCTCGATGTCACAAAGGGTGTCATTTCCTGGCTGTGAGAATAGACATTATTTCAATAATCTACTCTCCTATGTCAGGTTCAACAGTCCGCTGACCGGATTTAACTGACCTCACACGGTCTACGATCAATGAAACGCTCGACAAATCGATACAAACCTCACACATGAAACCGAATCGGAACAACTCAGTCGGTTTTACAGGGTGATCCAAGAACCCCGGTTCCCGTATCCTCTCGCAAAATACTTATGTAAAGATGATACGTGTGATACGATTATCAAATGGCCAATTTAACAAATGTGTTTAAGTATAAGTTCTAGAACTACGGTAACATCGAGAATCAACAAATCAAACATCAAGAACACCACATGAACAAGCTAGGATTCGATTTCATAGACTATCACATAACTCGGCTATATAAAGATTAGCTACTCATTATAACTACAAAATACATGAAATCAACAATAAAAGTAACAAACATCAAGATTGGGAGCAAGAAATAGAGATTAAGGAAATTACCGAAAATCGAGATGAAGAAGAACGGAAACGAAAACGAAATCCAAAATGAAATTTCAATAGCTAATAGCACCGATCTTCGGATTACAACAACATAAAACTAATCTAAGCTAAAACTATATACAAATCTAAACTAAGCTAAGAAAAGGGCTGAAAAAATGGTGAAAAACGAGTTGGGGAAGAGGAGGTGAAGTATTAGATCCAAAATGGGGGTATTCGTTGCTTGTGGCCCAAGGTGGGTGACGTGGCCTTTTCTAGTGCTAATACCAGTCCTTAACCGACAGTGTATCGGGTCAAACTGTAGTGCTAATATGGTGAGTCAAAGTGTCGAATCCTCAGGGAAACGTGGTAATTCTTTTAAGTGTGGTTAAACACCAAAGAGCTGTTATTAACTCGATCTAAACCGCAATTTTATAACACAGATTACTACTATTGTACTGAACATAAAATAAATGCGTAATTTAAAAGTTATTCTAATATAATATATATAGATATATAAATATATATAAATGTACATAGATTGCAAAATATATATATATATAGATATAAATATATAAATACCAATATATAGACAAATAGAACTAGCCAAAGTTTATATAATTGAATTATACGATCTTTTCAATAAATGGAATGTGCTCGATCTTTCCTTTTATATTAGGTCCAATTGAGTAAATGAAACGGTGCACTCTTGAGGTTAACAATTCCTCCTCACACGAAAGCGTATGAAATTGTCATATGTCATTGTCATCGCTTCAATCTCCACAATCGCCCCATGCTAATCTTAGTTAGTCTCGAGCAGTACAGTACAAATCTACCCCGGATAAAAGAGGTTATTCCGTTTGTCGACGGCCGATGTTATTCAAAAGGCTCCGGTTGTCAGGCGGATCGATTTAACTTTCCGGTGTTAGTTTTAATTAAACTGTTGATTTTAACATTATTACGATCTCGAGCACAATTTTAATAAGATTAATCTTTCCCAAGACAAATCTGCCCCCGGGTAGGAAATAGGATTCCATTGTCACGCTTTCGCACGGCCAATTTTACCCTCCGTTTTTTCTATCTTTTATCTCATATCCTAACTTCTCTGGTCAGTCCATCGTTAGGTTATATGGTGCGATTCATCTTGGTTAATTACGTCAATCCGAATATTATCAATATGTTACAAAATAGAAAAAGATTCAATTAACTCAATTTTAATAAATTTTACTTAGACAGCATTCCTTTACCGAAAAGATCGAAATAAAACGATTACATAACTTTAGCTAGTTATTTAGACTTAGCTAAAAAAAATTATAACAACGAAAAAGATAAAAACAAACATAAATACTTAAGAAAATTTACCGATTACAAATCTTTGAATCGAGTTGTGTTCTTCCGGACATTACAACGACTTCAACAACACCGAACTTCCGATAATTTCTCGAGCATTACAACAGTACTACGATATTATTATTTTTGGCATAAGGCCTATTTACAAACTACTAATTAAAAAGAAAATAAGAAGAGAAGATATATATATAGAGTAGATATGTATATATATATATTGGTACAAACGTTCACTCTGCATCTGAGCTCCTTATATAGAAATGGAGATGGAGGCCGGACCGGGCCGGTAGGAGGCCGGACCGGGCCGGTCTAATGATTAACTCCACCTCCTTTCTTAATCAAAGATGTGCGTGAAGGATTTATATATATAATTTATAATTATATATATAACTTATAAAATTCATATCTCGAGTTCTGGATCTCCAAAAATCATGATTCAAGAGGCATCGGAAAGCTCTCGGGAAAATCTACAACTTTTGTGAAGGACTCTTCTTCAGATAATGTTGTTTTGATGAGCCATTCGTTTGTCGAAGATAATTCTCGATTACCACTTAATCGAATCGATTAGTCACTTGACCACTTCGATTGACCACTTAACCACTTAAGCAATTCGATTGACCATTTAAGCTCGTGACACTCTCTAAATCCTTCCAGAGATATGATTATACTTCAACATGTCGATTCTCGGGGTTTCGGTTTACAAATCTGCAATAAAATACCACAAATACCCACGTAAATCTGACACGACACTCCGATTTACTAAAATCGGTACAAAATGATAACTTTTTACTAAGTTTTACTACTAACTACTCTAAATTATAAAGATTAACATTTCATAACATTTATATCATAATTTCATATATTTTATATATAATTCATTGATAAAACATAATAATATACCGTATATTTAATCATATAAAAGTAGTATATCAGTGGGCATGGCCACGCCGGCCAAGGTGAGCCCTCCTCCATCAACCGATCAGACGGCCGCTCCAACCACTGCTTAACAAACCGCGACGGCTAAGACATATGCGACGGCTGTTGCATCTGCTCAACCTTCTATTCCGGATTTTGGCTCCTATGGGACGTGCAAAGGAGAGCCGGCACTCTTTGTCACTCGGACGGAACTTGAGGTTCTAGCTCGTCCCTTCGAAAATGCGCTGGTAGCATGCTTCCCAGACTTTCGCCCTAGAATCGATGATATCCGTAAGTTCTTTATCAAACTTGATCTTAAGTCTACATGTAAGGTTGGTTTACTGGATTCGAAGCATGTTCTCGTTCAGCCATGTTGTATTGAAGATTATAATCGTTTATTTACTAGAAGGGAATGGAACATTGGTCCTCATCGTTTTATCCTATCTAAATGGACGCTCGACTTTCATTGTAATGAAGATTTCTCTCTTGTTCCTATATGGTTTGAAATGCCGGGGTTACCTCTTCCGTTTTTTAACCTGACCTATGTGGCTAAAATTGGGGGGCTATTTGGTAGGCCGTTACAGACGGATGCTGCTACTACCGACATGAGACGTCCGTCTGTAGCTAGAGCCCTTGTGGAAGTGGATATTAGAAAGCCTCGATGCACTAGGGTTTGGTTGGGAGAGGACGTCCACCAAGGGCAATGGCAAGAGATAAATGCAGAATATTGGCCTGAGTACTGTAATTTTTGTAAAAGAATTGGACATGCTGAAGCTCTGTGTCGGAAAAAGAACCCTCCTCCGGAAGTCCCTCGTCAGCAGAATAGTGCTGGGGCTCCTAAGCAGAATAGTAATGGTGGTCCTCAACAGAACCAAGGGAAGGGAGCCAATCTTCCTGGCCCGAATAAACCCCAGCAAGTGTACCAAGTGAAGCAGAACTTAAATCCCAAAAATGTTGAAGGCAATAAGCCGCAAGTAGTGGATTTAAATACTACCCATGTTCCATCTACGTCCGCTTCCAAGTCTACACCGAGTCCCAAAGATGCGAACACTTTCCTTAGCGAGAATCACAATTCTTTTCATCTTCTACAGGCACTTAACGATGATGACATTGTCGAGACCGCACACTTTTCTATGATGAAGGAAGATAGGGACAGATTTTTGGATAATATACCGAGGTCGGCAGGTTATGACAAGAAACGATCTATAGACTTACCGGACCTCAAGAGTTTCAAAGATACTTTGGATCAGCGAGTGAAGGCTTTTAATGTTATAGTTGACGCAGAGAAGGATGAAGTTCATCTTAGTCACTTTTTAGACAACCCGATTGCTGATCAACAACAACACAAGTCGGTTTCAGTGGCAGATAAACGTGTGTTGGCTACCGAAACTCAGGCTGAAACACATCCTAAAGAAGGTAGTGATGAAACCCATAATACTTTGGTTAGTGCAGAAGAGGAGGGGGCGGATTATGGCTCTACTTGTTGGAATAGTGTCCTAAACCCAATCGGGTTGGACCGGATCCGACCAGGTCGGATCATTTCTACTATTTCTTTATGTTTATACATATATTAAATGGCTTTTACATTTGTCATATATATGTTCTTTTAAAGAACCAATTGTGAATTGTTATATGATAACGTCCTTAGTATTAGACTGTGATAGAGAAACCATGATAGGCGATTATGGTTGATGAGATCTCTAATCACTTTAATAAGTTTGATACTTAAATGTCTACTAGTGATGTACTATTAAACAGGGCATTGATAGTATAAATAGACTAGCACGTATTAGATGTCTTCTGTCTTTAAGGGCAGGGATAGATCTCGTCTATCGAAGTGTAGAGACACTTGGACTGTACGTGGACGTGTATTAGAGAATGCGTACGTTAGACTGACCCACTTACACGGATAAGTGTCACACTATGTGGCGGTTGTGTAATTATCCTTTGACCGAGTCTTCATGGCATCACGGTGTGGATTGTCATGCTTTGACACTATTGAGGTTTCCAGCCAGCCGCGGGCGATCATGCGGTAGTGATTGGGTATGATATTGAAGTATCGCGGAGTATACATGATTGGTCGATCCGGGAATCGCGTATCCTTTGATTGGGATCGAATATCCGAAATGGCCTTCTTATAAGGAATGTCTTACTCTCGTGAATCTTTGCAAAGTGGGAGTAAATGAGTTACTTCGAGAGAGCACGATATCCAGATTATAAGATACGGTCGTTAATGTTTGACACTCGACGCACGTCGACCGTATGGATATTATTACAAATGATAGGATTGCAAGTTACACGGTAAATCTGTTTCACATGAAAGGTAGTAGTCATTGCATTTGACTCTTCCGATGATTGGGGTCACGGTGTGTTGCTAGACGCTATCCCGTGATCGTTAGGCATGAAGGGCATTTTAAGTAATTTGCACTTTGTGTCTACGGCCAACATATTCGGAAGCCTATCGGGTCACACACATAAGAACATCTAGCCGGATTAAAATATGGTTATAGATGATAACCAAATAAGGAAAGTTTATCTCGTACTATAAAGGTTATAGTGGTAAATTAATATGGTGGTATTTATTTATTATGAATAAATTAAATACAAGATATTAATTATTTTATGTTAATTAAAGAATATTCCGGAAGCCAATTTGTTGGTCAAAGGGGCGCCACATTTAATGTGTATAAGATACACTTGGATTGTGCAATTTAATTAATAGTATTATCAAATATTAATATTAGATATTAATATATATATATATATAAATAATATGTATGTAGCGTGTGGCACTGATGCAAATTAGTTATTAGCATGCGCACCACTATGTATATATATATATATATATATATATATATATATATATATATTTGTGTATCATATATATATGATATATACACATGTAGAATTGATTTATAGTAATAAAATAAAGATAGTCAATATTAGATATTGACAATATCTTGGGAGTATTCAATATAAGATATTGATGATATCCTAGATTTATTTAATATGTGATATTATAATAAATGAGATAAATCAATCAATTATATTTTCCTTATTTTATTGGGAAAAGGTTTTCTTCTCCTCCACACTTTGATGGGGCGCCCCCTACACTATAAATAAGAGGTGGGTGTCAAGCTCTTTGGTACAACACAATTCCAAGAACTAATAGTTCTTGTGTAAAATAAAGAGCATCATATAGAGAGTTGGAGAGAGGGAAAAGGGCGATCTAGCAACCGGAGTTTTCCAATAAGAATCCATGATGGGATTCCGTGGTCATTCGTGTGGACTAGCGGTAGAGGCCGAACACTTGGGCGGCTCTATCTTTGAACTACTCTCCTAGACGGTCAAAGCGTCGATCTTATAGATCAACCAAGGTAACCACCGTCTCACTACTTGTTTGTTTATTGCTTAAACGAAGTCGATCTTGGGTCGATAGGAAATAAAATTTTAAATTCATTGCGTTCTCGCGTAGATTTCTAACAATGGTAGCAGAGCGAGCTTGAGCTTAAGCAATAAGCAGTTTATAATGCGTAGTTAATTTTATCGTTTAAATCACGTATTTAAAAGATGAAAGATTTTTGATTCGCAAATCGATACACGAAAAGGAAAAAAAAGGGGGCGGTTTTTGGGGTGCTCGGCCGATCGGCGGCGGCACTTCCCATCGAAATTGCACCGGCGGCGCGGCCCTCTCAGGCGGTCAACGTCGGCTGGTGCATCTTTTGGTGGATCCACAAAATTTTGTTTTGTGTGTTTTGTGTTTCAATATTGTTCATAGTTGTGATTAAAATCTCCTTTGTTTAGTTGTGTCGTGTGGCTAACCAATGGTTCAAATAGTTTGGGCCATTGGGATGCCACACTAAGATTAAAATAATAATGGTCTTTCCAAACTTTGTTTGGAATAGCTAAGCCCCTTCCCAAATATTTGATTTGGGAAAAGGCTGCAAGCCAAGCCACTTCAAAATTTTGATTTTGGAAAGTGGCGAGCCTAAACCAAAATAATTTGGCCTTTCCAAATATTTGATTTGGAATAGGCCTGGCGCTTTTTCAAATATTTGATTTGTAAAAGCTTAGCCAGCTACCACTTCCAAAATTTGATTTTGGATAGTGGCTGTGCTTTAAGCCAAATTTGTTTAGAAACCAAAGACATCCCTTTTAATTACGAATCAAAAGGAAAGAAACAAAAGAGAAATAATTTTAATTTTGATTTATTTTGGAATAGTTCTAATTAATTAAAATTATAATTAAAATCGGTTTAAAATTAATCGTTAATTTTATTTCGATTAAAATCATTTAATTAATTAAATGTTAATTAGTTAATTGATTGGATAAAATTATTTAATAGATTAAATGTTAATTGATTAATTAAGACGCAAGTAGTTAAATTTTAATTTTATCTTTTTCATAAGATTTTATTGTATGGATTAGATATAGTAGATATAATATGATTATATGGACCCCGATTGATCATGGACTCGACCAATAGGATAGATGCGAATGATTTATTTTTCTGTTGGTTTAAAAATTGTCCTAGGCCGTTATGAAGAACGTGACCTAGTTTATTTTCTGCATTTTATCTCATTCCCGTTAGCTCCCCCCCGTGTGCGGCGGGTGCATTTATTTTATTAGATAGAATTAAATGTAACAAGAATGGAGCAGAAGATGAAGACCAAAGAAAGAAGAAAATAAAGATCTCATTGGAGAATGGAGCATTAAAGATCCTATTGGCGGTTGCAGCTACCCTTAGATTGTGACCCGCGGTTTCATCGGTTTGTATTCAAACCGCACTCTAGAAAAAGTCCATGATCATACCGGTTACTTTACGCATTTATTTATTTTGTGCGTGTATTTATTTTATATGATACGATAGATGCATGACTAGGCACGATCTAGATAAATGTGTAGGATGTATGTCTATAGAGATAGATATATTTGATGAGACCGTAATTAAATTAATTAAGAGAATTAATTCGAAATTAATTAAGTGAATTAATTTAAAATTACTCCCACAACAAAAAATCGAGTTATAATATGTCTCACAATATTATAGTGACGGTGAAGAGCCCTTGTTCGGATCCAACTGATCGGTCCACGTCGGGAGTTGACCTACCACGGGTATATCGTCATTATCGAGATATGATCGTTATGAGATCTCACGAATACTTGGGTTACGACTCGACTAAGAATCTTGCGGTGATTGGCCCACGTCGGGACCGTCGATTTTAGAGACATAAGGTTGACTATCACATAGACGATGTGAACTGTCAAAGAGTTGACTAGTCAAACCACTGGAAGTCGCGTTAGACGCGATCGGTAAGAAGTACCTACCCGTCGAAATTGACCCGGTTGATCGGCCCACGTCGGGGATCGAGTCAACTAGATAGGATTCCAGCCACTAAAGAATTTTGAAAATATTCTTGAAAGTCAATTGGGAGTAGTTGACTAGTGGGAGCAAAATCATAATCCCAAAGACCATATTTGATTTTGCGTGTATAGACAACAACACTCTTTTATCTTTATTTTTATGTTGTAGTTTTAACAAACTTTATATTTATGTTTTATTCTCGATTAATAAAACCAAATTATGACTGTTAATTTTGAGAAACGTTCTCAAATATGGTTAAGTAATTATAATCCTTTTAAAATAAGCAATGACATGAGCCATCCCGTTATAGTAGTTAGAGACAAGGAGATTACATAATTGATGTAGTGCTCCGAGACTTTAATTATTAATGAAAAACGGAAGCTCATAATATGATTAAATCATTTGAAATAAGTTTCAACGAATTAGTCATATATTGGATCACGATCCAAGATGATCATTCAGTCATACGATGACAATTAATTCAAAACGTTGGATAAGAATGACCACTCTAATTTTGGAAAGGTTGTTTTCAAAGTTATAAGATTTAAGTATCGACTTAATTCTATCATTGCTTAAGGTTAATTAAATAGTCAATGTTTTGAATACGATTCAAAATGTTAAATAAACTATTTAATAAACTTTAGATTTTCTTTATGAAAGGAAGTTGAAAACATAGCTCTTGTGATCTTTCTTAAGTCTTATGAAGACTACAATAAGAAACATTTCTCAAGCGCTTAAAGGATTAAAAGGAAAGTTAGGGCATGTGCTTAAATAGAGAACTTATTGAAGTTTCTATTCTAGGCAAGTGAGTTGAGATAAATCTATCTAAGTTCAAGTCAACTCTTAGATATATGATATCTTACGAGTGTGATTAAATTAGAAAGATTAAATACAGATATGGAAGGTTAAACAAATGTTGTAACACTTACCATATTCTGGATCTAATAAACTGATAAGGGAACTAAATAAATGTTATTATGTTCGGTTCTTATGAAGAATACGTTTTCGCTTATTTGTTAGGATTTAGTAGACACATTCAATTGTAAAGAATAAATGTTATTACGATAAAGTTGGAAGGTCATTTGAATCTAACATACTAGATTGTTGTCACTATATAGTTGATATATGTGATGAAATCTCAACTAAATATTTGTATGGTTTGTTATCCTTGATATTTGTAGTTGTTCTAGATGTAGTCTCTCCGGAAGGGAGCGCGTAATTAAACGTCATTACGATGATGTTGAACCATATGATTATGAATCATGTGGGTTATAATGATCTTATCCAAAGAGGACTAAAATACCCTTTTTTAAAAGGTTGTAAAAATCTAGAAAAATTGTCTAAAGCCTAAACATACGAATGTTTGTTGGCTTGTGACAATTAATGCCACAAATAATTGTTTATTAGTCTCTATGACTATTTTTGAAATAGTCAAGTGTACTCGATGAAGTGCATAATTCGGAAAGCCCGAAAAGTTCGAGCCAAGATTTAATTCGAATATGAGATTGATGAGCTACTTAGGAATTAATCTTCAATTGGATTGAAGTAATTAATACGAAGGGTGTTTCGAAGTCGTGCGAAGGGAATAAGATTCTCCTTCAAGGATACCATCTTTGGGATACGCAATTAGATTGTGTTCCCAAAATGGAAACAACACTTTATATGATAAAGGTGTGACGCAAAGCCATGCGAAATATCCCTTACCCGTTTTGGGATAGTGCCTTATACTTAACCGAGTTCCAAAGAATAAAGGTTGAATAAATTCCATATTAGATATGGAAGAAGATAATGTCGAATCTATCTTAACCGATGATTTGAAGTTGTCATAGGCAAAGTCGAAAGGCTTGGAGCACAGTACGACATATGCAACTTTGTGGAATATCTTAGCAAGTACGCTAGATATTATTTACATCCATGAGCAAAATGTTTGTCTCCAAACATCTTTGCTTTCTAGAGGAAGTCTTAATTCCAAAAGAGACAGTGGGAGTAAATAAGATCTCAAAAGAGTTTGAGAACCACAAAGATATATTCAACCATTGGAACATGAGCAGACGCGCCGTATAGTGATGAGGTGTAGAACACTTTGCTCGAGTGCACACAAAAGTTCTGTAAGTCTGGGATAACCTTAAGCCTGAAAAAGGTCATTGGTATGTTCATCTTGAAGAATGAATATCTCACGACTTATGAAAGAATGTTTGAGAGGCAAGATTAAGAGATATGGCCAGAGCCATGATATCCGAATTAGATTCTATCAAGAACAACCAGGTTATGAACCCAATCTGTCTTACCTGTAGGAATGTCCTGTAAGCCCTGAGCCCGATTCTATTCGAGATAATACTTGTTATAACCCATTATCATGACTATATGATAGTGTTGAAGGGCGGCTTCGATGTTCATAGACAATAACATGATATGTAAGCCCATGAGATCCATCTATGGACTCAACCAAGTTTCTCTAGACGATTTCTTTGTTTGATAATCAAAGGAGTTTGATTTAGTCAAAAGAAGGATATGCCCAATGTGCAAGAAGGATAGTGGGAGTGTGTTACGATTTTTGAGTAAGGTATTGGATATCTCTCTCATGAATCATCTCCCATGTCACGGTCAATTAATGTTTGGTAATTCAAGATCTTTACGAAAGCACTTGGATTAGCAGCCTTATTTTTAGAAATGAGAATCTATAGTGATAGATTTAATCTTTGTTAGATTATAGTTTACCTATATAGATGTGATGCTAAAAGAGTTTAGCATAGATCTCGAAGGGATCTTGCTAGCCGGTGTTCTCAAGATCTATCTATGTTAGGACGCTGGTCCTAAAGATAAGGTAAAAGATGATGCTTATGGAAGGTTTCCTTCGCTATTGCGATAGGAACCATCTTATAGGTAATGCCGGATGTTCATAGTCCATGAATAGCCATGAGCAAGTATGAAAGTAAATCTGGTAAATGTCGAGAATATCCTTAAACAAGTTAAGGAAAGTTTCCTAGTTTATTGAAACTTGGAATTAAATAAACGTAGATATCTGAGGCGTATATCCCGAGTCTTATGAAGGCGAGTGAGAGCTACGATCTGGTTTTGCAATCACTTCGATTAAGTGATACGATGAGTGGAAATGTTCTAGCCTATGGGTCATCAGTAAACTCTACAACTTAGCCAAAACACAAGTAGTGCCTTAGAGGCGCAGCGGGAGCAGTACATGGATCTAGAAGGTTCATTCCTGAACCTTGTACGGTTCTTCCACCTTTTCTATATAGCGATATAGTAAGTGGATTCATTGCTTGAAGCAAGGACCGTGGTCTCGTCGAGATTCGTGTGTGAGTTGAGCATTCCTTTGACTTGGTCATTTGGAACGTGATATGAAGATAGTCTGAGTCCCCATGGATAGCGATCCGTTTATGGCTAGGGCTGGTTGCGAGTATTGCATGAGATTCTCGTGTTTCAACTTGGTCTTGTGTGTGCTAGTGATTGGTTTTAGGCCAAGTGGGAGATTGTTGGAATAGTGTCCTAAACCCAATCGGGTTGGACCGGATCCGACCAGGTCGGATCATTTCTACTATTTCTTTATGTTTATACATATATTAAATGGCTTTTCTGTTGTCATATATATGTTCTTTTAAAGAACCAATTGTGAATTGTTATATGATAACGTCCTTAGTATTAGACTGTGATAGAGAAACCATGATAGGCGATTATGGTTGATGAGATCTCTAATCACTTTAATAAGTTTGATACTTAAATGTCTCTAGGCTGATGTACTATTAAACAGGGCATTGATAGTATAAATAGACTAGCACGTATTAGATGTCTTCTGTCTTTAAGGGCAGGGATAGATCTCGTCTATCGAAGTGTAGAGACACTTGGACTGTACGTGGACGTGTATTAGAGAATGCGTACGTTAGACTGACCCACTTACACGGATAAGTGTCACACTATGTGGCGGTTGTGTAATTATCCTTTGGACTGGAGTCTTCATGGCATCACGGTGTGGATTGTCATGCTTTGACACTATTGAGGTTTCCCCTAGCCACGGGGCGATCATGCGGTAGTGATTGGGTATGATATTGAAGTATGCGGAGTATACATGATTGGTCGTCCGGGAATCGCGTATCCTTTGATTGGGATCGAATATCCGAAATGGCCTTCTTATAAGGAATGTCTTACTCTCGTGAATCTTTGCAAAGTGGGAGTAAATGAGTTACTTCGAGAGAGCACGATATCCAGATTATAAGATACGGTCGTTAATGTTTGACACTTCGACGCATGCGACCGTATGGATATTATTACAAATGATAGGATTGCAAGTTACACGGTAATCGTTTCACATGAAAGGTAGTAGTCATTGCATTTGACTCTTCCGATGATTGGGGTCACGGTGTGTTGCTGACGCTATCCCGTGATCGTTAGGCATGAAGGGCATTTTAAGTAATTTGCACTTTGTGTCTACGGCCAACATATTCGGAGCCTATCGGGTCACACACATAAGAACATCTAGCGGATTAAAATATGGTTATAGATGATAACCAAATAAGGAAAGTTTATCTCGTACTATAAAGGTTATAGTGGTAAATTAATATGGTGGTATTTATTTATTATGAATAAATTAAATACAAGATATTAATTATTTTATGTTAATTAAAGAATATTCCGGAAGCCAATTTGTTGGTCAAAGGGCGCCACATTTAATGTGTATAAGATACACTTTGGATTGTGCAATTTAATTAATAGTATTATCAAATATTAATATTAGATATTAATATATATATATATATAAATAATATGTATGTAGCGTGTGGCACTGATGCAAATTAGTTATTAGCATGCGCACCACTATGTATATATATATATATATATATATATATATATATATATATATATATATATATATATATTTGTGTATCATATATATATGATATATACACATGTGTAAATTGATTTATGGTAATAAAATAAAGATAGTCAATATTAGATATTGACAATATCTTGGGAGTATTCAATATAAGATATTGACAATATCCTAGATTTATTTAATATGTGATATTATAATAAATGAGATAAATCAATCAATTATATTTTCCTTATTTTATTGGGAAAAAGGTTTTCTTCTCCTCCACACTTTGATGGGGCGCCCCCTACACTATAAATAAGAGGTGGGTGTCAAGCTCTTTGGTACAACACAATTCCAAGAACTAATAGTTCTTGTGTAAAATAAAGAGCATCATATAGAGAGTTGGAGAGAGGGGAAAAGGGCCGGTCTAGCAACCGGAGTTTTCCAATAGCAATCCATGATGGGATTCCGGCGGGCTGTTCGTGTGGACTAGCGGTAGAGGCCGAACACTTGGGCGGCTCTATGCTGAACTACTCTCCTTAGACGGTCAAAGCGTCGATCTTATAGATCAACCAAGGTAACCACCGTCTACTACTTGTTTGTTTATTGCTTAAACGAAGTCGATCTTGGGTCGATAGGAAATAAAATTTTAAATTCCGCTGCGTTCCCGCGTAGATTTCCTAACACTACTAACATTGAGGAGGAGCCCAATGCTGAAGAGGACAGCTCCTCCTTAACTACCGGCACTTCAAAAAAGAAAAGGGGACGGAAAAAAGGAGGCCAAAAGGCGATGACACATGATACGGTATCTTCACAAACTTATAATCTTCGCTCTTCCAATGTTTAGTCCTATTAATATTTTATACTGGAATGTGCGTGGTGTTGGGAATGCTGAAACTCAATCTTGTCTTAAAAACATTTGTCAAAAGAATAGGGTTAAAGTGTTGGTCCTAATTGAACCTCTCTGCTCTTCTAAGTTTATGACTAGTGTTCGGATGAAGCTGGGTTTTGACCATGCGCAATCTGTTTTGCGGGGGAAAATATGGTTTCTGTGGTCAGAGGTGGATTGTACTCTTCATATAGACTGTGATCAAATGTGCATAGCTGATATTACGGATCAGAATGGGGATAATTTCTGCGTCTCGGGGATCTATGCTAAGCATAGTAGGCTCACTCGGCAGGCCTTGTGGCAATCTATTCAGTTTTGTACGCAGACAGACATTAGACCATGGATGCTGGGAGGTGATTTTAACATTATCCGCCAGGCACAAGAGAGGAAAGGGGGCGGATCCCCAAAGGCAAATGATATGCAAGATTTCAACGATTGTATCCAGTCGGCTAGCTTGACCGAGGCTCCTTTTGAAGTGTCTGAGTTCACGTGGTTTAACCGGAACATGTGGCAGCGTTTGGATAGGGTTTTCTTCAATGCGGCTTGGATGGATAGTTTTGAGGTAACAAAAGTTATGCATCTGCCTCGGGTCCTGTCTGATCACTGCCCCCTCCTTACCCTATGCGGAAGGAAAACTGTTGGGAAGTCCTCCTTTCATTTTGATAATGTCTGGACTGAGCATGCTTTGTTTCTTGACCTTGTGAAGACTGTGTGGGCTGAACAGGAAGAAGGCAATGGTAAGAAGCTTTTAGCGGGTAAACTCAAGAAGTTGGCTTGGCGTTTAACTGAGTGGAATCACACGGTGTTTGGAGATATTTTGGAGCATACTAAGAGAGCTCTTGAGGAAGTTAATGTCAGAACCATCCTCCTTGAGCAATCTCATTCACATGCCAATAGAGAGGGTCTGGATGCAGCCATATTGGAGTATGAGAGATGCAACTCGATTGAGACTAGATTCCTCAAGCAGAAAGCGGCAATTAAGTGGATTGAAGCCGGGGATGCCAACAACAAGTATTTCCATGCCGTGTGCAAACAGAGGAGGAATTTCAACTATATCCATAAGATCATAATGGAGGATGGGAATTGGATTGATGGGCAAGATGATATTCGGGTTTCCGCTGTTAATTTTTTTGCAAATCTTTTCACGGCTGAGAGGGAAGGAATTGGTATGCAGGTAGAGGACTTTGACCTTCTAAAAATCACTGCTGAACAAAATGGTGTTATGATGGAGATTCCATCAGCAGAAGAGATTCACACTTCGATAGTTTCTATGAGTGTTGACAGTGCTGCGGGGCTTGACGGTTTTACCTCTCAGTTTTACAAAACTTGCTGGCCTATTATTAAGGAGGATGTGGTGGAGGCGGTGACGGACTTTTTTCAGGGCGGCCATCTCCCGAGGTATTTTTCTACGTCCTCTATAGTTCTACTGCCTAAAAAGCAAGGGGCGGACAAATGGAAGGAGTTCCGGCCTATCAGCCTTTGTACGGTTTTTTCCAAAATTATCACCAAGATCATCACGCTCCGGTTGAACGGATTTCTTCCAAGCATTGTTGCGGAGCAGCAAACTGGCTTCATCCCGGGTAGATGCATTACTGATAGTATCTTGCTGGCTCAGGAGCTTTGTAAAAGCGTTAACAAAAAGCTCAGAAGTCCCAGTCTTCTTCTCAAGCTTGACATGGAAAAAGCTTATGATAGAATGGACTGGAGTTTCATCATGAAGATTCTCCGGATGTTTGGCTTCCAAGAACCTTTTGTGGATCTGATTTTTCGAACTCTGTTGAACAACTGGTTTAGTATTCTGATAAATGGCACCCTGACTACCCCCTTCCATGCGACAAGGGGTGTCAAACAGGGCGATCCGCTTTCGCCGGCTCTCTTCGTTCTGGCAGCAGAGTATCTTGGTAGATTGATAAATAAGTTTATGAATAGGAATCCGGGCATGCGGTATCACTCGAATGTTCAAGGTGTGCAATACTTAGCCTTCGCCGATGACACTATTTTGTTTACCAGGTGCAATAGAAAAGGTCTCCGGATCCTCAAGGACCTTTTTCATTACTATGAGTTAGTCTCGGGGCAGCGCATTAACGCGACCAAAAGCACTTTCATCGGACATAGCCTCTCGCCGACGCATATTACTTGGGTTCGGAATGCTTTGGGATTTATGAGAGAAAGTATGCCGTTTCGATACATGGGTGATCCTCTCTTCCGGGGGCGCAATCTTACTTCCTACTATCAAGACATTACTGATAAAGTTCAGAAGCGGCTACATCATTGGGGCAACAGGCTTCTGTCTTTTGGGGGCAAGTTGATTCTCGTCAGGCATGTGTTAACTTCCATACCTATCTTCATTCTCCAGTGCTTGTCCTCCCAAGGAAGTCATACATCGCCTTCATCGGATTTTCAATCGTTTCCTGCGGGACGATGGACCGGATGTACGGCAAATACATTGGTGGTCATGGGATAAGTTATGCGGACCTATTGCGGAAGGTGGTTTGGGGGTTAGAAATCTCTTTGAGGTTATCGACGCTTTTGCTGTCAAACTCTGGATCCGTATTAGGCAGAGATTGGGTATTTGGGCCAAGACTATCCATGATACGTATGTTGGTGCGCAATCTCCTTTGGTTGCTCGGGAGCCTAGGGCCTCCACACCTATGTTACGAAGAGTTTGGAAGATGAGGGATAAAGCGGAGGAGTTCGTAGCGTGGCAGCTCAATGCAGGTGATATTGATTTTTGGAGAGATAATTGGACTGACATTGAGCTGGGAGACCCGCCAAATAATGTCTTTCGTAGAGTCAATGAGTTCTGGGTGAATGAGCAGTGGAATACTGAGATGTTGCATACCTACCCCTCCTCATACTGTTGAAGAGATTATCCACGTACCCTTTCAGCGTGCTACGGCCGACCGTCTTGTATGGACTCTTAGTCCAAATGGCAAATTCACTACTAAATCCGCGTGGAACATGGTGCGTACCGGCCACACTTCTAATGCTCTATACACGATCATTTGGAACAATATCATCCCCCTGAAAGTTTCGTTCTTTTTTTGGAGGCTTATCAATAACCACCTCCCCCTTGATCACAGCTTACAAAAACGGGGCATAACTCTCTTGCCTAAGTGTTTTGCATGCCAGAATGGGGATTGGGTGAGACACACTTTTATCGACTGTCACTTTGCCGCCACTATCTGGAAGCACTTCATGAGTCACTTCGGAATGCAGTTTAATCCGACTTTGGGGATTGTTCCGATGCTCCATTTCTGGAGGAACTCCGTTACGAATATCCACCGCATTCGGCTAATTGTTCATATTTTTATATGTTGGGGTATTTGGTCTGAAAGGAATTTTTGCCGGCATGAGTCGGTTCAACCCTCTGTTAATCGGAGTATTATCCTCATTGACCGTGCGCTCCGTCAGCTGACTTTCCGGAGAATGGTCAAGTCTACTGAGCTGGGCACTGATAGGGACACTCCGTTCTTTCTGCCGTTTAAGATCAAGCCGACCCCTAAGCGACAAGGTATGCAATTACGATGGATGACTCCGCCTCTAGGAAGATTTAAGTTGAATGTTGACGGGAGTGTGCGCGATGGTTTAGCCTATGGGGGAGGTATCCTCCGCGACTCTCTTGGACGGTGTATTATGGCCTTTCAGGTGTGTTTTGTGCAGGGGACTGTTATTGACACGGAGATCAAAGCTCTCCTTTACGGGTTGCTTAAAATTCCTGTCGGCTTTCATGTAGATGTCGAGACTGATTGCCTCTATGTTTATCGTGTTACCACTGGAGATGCTACTGGTACTTGGCCACTCAGTCTCTCTGTGACCCGCATACGGGAAATTCTGGGGAGGATGCCTTATACAATATCCCATATCTACCGTGAGTGCAATAGAGTCACAGATGCTTTAGCAGCTTTGGAAGGGGGGAACCAGCTTTATGATCATGAGGAAGGGGTCCCAGTTCACATTCGATCACTTATACATGATGACCTCCATGGACCATCACTTATACGTTATATCCCTGTCACTCTGGGAAGCACTCTTCACTTGTGAAGGGTGCAAGCCAGGTCGTCTCTTTCTTTCCTTTAGCTCCCCTCATGTCCCCTCTTTTTCTTTTTGCCTATCATTGTGGTTCGTACATACAAGGGCTGTGCTTCCTTTTTAGAGACAATCAGCGTGCACAGCACCTTTGCCGATCCTCAACCTGCCTAATAGAGGGATATACGGCTTTGAGCATCTGGACGCACCCCTCCCTCTTGGTTGGGGTGCTTATCAGGTGTTTTTGTTTCTTTCTACGATTAAATTCGTGCCATATTGGAATGCAATATATTTGTTATACGTATTCTTTTGATGCAGAACATTGGAATCAAGTGTCGGCGACATCCCCTAGTGAAGTTTGCTTGCCCCATGATGGAGTTCGAGCTACGAATCGGTTTGGAAGACGTCCTATGAGTCGATTGGTGATGGGCTCTGGAGCGGTCAGACTGCGCTTGAGGCGTTGAGCGAAGACGGAGATCCATCTCATTTACTTTATTTACCAACACTATTGTAATCATCTGTGGTGGACGTTGTTTTTGGGGATGCATAGAGAGAGTACTCTTCCCAATGTGGGAGGCGTCCGCCTATGAAAATCTTAGGCGTGCGCCTGCTGACACAACTTCAGTAAATCGGCAATAACTTTGTGTGTAGACCTCCAAATCGAGTGATTCAAGTTGCGTTGGAAAACTCATTCAATTGTCTACAACTTTATTGAAGATTTCCATCCCTGATAATGCCTCTAAGGTGGATTAAAATTCAGATCAATGGAAGGTATGGTTGTAATACCAACAAGTTTCGATCCGTTTGAATGTGTAAGCTTTGGGCACATGTTCCAACCCTCGTATCTCGCCTTCCAGACATCTCGAACACCTAAGTCCTATACATAGTCACAACAAATACCACACATAATTCCTATAGGACACTCGGATGACCGAGAGTATAGTAAATACACCGAAAAAGACCGAGAATTTCGGACTTTACGTCCTAGGTCTCGAAATGATAACCAAGGTGTAAATACATCAAAATACAACCAAATGTCTCTGAAAACACATAAAACGAGGTATAAACAGGGTCTAATCACATAGTAAATGATAGACAATTTGACTCTCATCAACTACCCCCTTCTTAGCTTTTGCTCGCCCACGAGCAAAGATAAGCGATTCAAAAATAATGATGGAGTCAACATTGAAATCATACATCTAGTCTATAAGAATTGAAATGGTAAACCACAAGTAATTGACACAAATGTATATGATGTTCTACCTTGTATTGAGAAAAAAGAATGTGTGTGTGTGCAAAGCTTCTTCGACATTTATCACCAATGACCGGTTTAGATTATAGACGTATAATTTACCGAGGCTACACCATAGGATTATACGTCGTAAACATCTCCACTAATCGAGGTCAATCAAAGTCTAGTACGGGCGAGCAGGACTTGAAGGGTTATATCGTTAGGCTAGGGTCGGGGTTAACGAAAGGATATTTACGATGAAAAAGAAAAAGAAGATACAAAAGAGCTTTAACCAAGTCAAATATAAACACGAAACTCGGTATCAACTTTGTCTTCAATTTTCCGAGACCAACACGACCCCTAACTCCAAGTTTTTCTTTCTTTTCTTCTACTCAACAAAACTATAGTACCATAGTCCATTTTTGGACTTATAACAAACTATAATTACACACACTTACACACACTCTGTTTTTTTTTCTTTTCCCTTTTTTTTCTTTTCTTATATACATCAAAATTCCGAACAAAACTGGAACCTACACATTGCTACACTCCTCATTCCGAATATCTCGTAAATCGCGACTCCATACCATTACTTACATCTCAACAATACCTCACAACATCGTAAAAATGTGCGGAACGGATAAGCTCAATTGCAAGGTAGTCAAGGATATGTAGACCGAAATAAAGTTAGGGACATCGATTTTCACGGGTTAGTAATATGAAAGGCTAGTTTGGGTGGCGGTCTAACCACCCTACAAAAGGCTCAGAGGGGTAACAGTGGATTAATCGTTTAGGATCGCCTTTGGCTCTGATCGGGTCAAAATAAATGCCAAAACCGTCATCCCGTACCTAACAACGACGACCTTTCTATTCCGCCTCGAAGTTACTAATATAAGTTCTATGTAACCGGGTCATTAATAGCTACCATAATCATTCACTAATCAAGGTGATTCGTGAAGTCGAAGCTAACGTGATAGAACTATTCCATTCTCAATACATGATCCCAACTCAAATGAAATGCATTCGTATAATCACTATATGTTTTATCAAAGCAAAACTATAGGCTCAATGTATCAAAACCAATGTCAAAGGCATCAAAATTCTTGAAAATTGACTCATTTACACTAAAGGAAAAACAATCACTAAGTATAACTTGTTCGACATGAATACGAGACATTTAAGCTAAACCAACCACCCTCTACTTTAGAACAAAACATGAATGATAAGGGTAGAAAAGTTAGCTTACAACCGGAAAAAGGCACGAGTACGATCATGTGGCATCCATAAAATGAACTCCCAGGGTACCTGTACTTATAAAATATACACAACCAACACCAAAGGTGTACAAGTATGGAGTATAACAAAATAAAACTACCCGGATTACCACAACTCATCAAAGCCAAAAACACCACACTAGCCCCCCCAAAACACATGTCCTTGGGTTATATTACAACAAAACTTACCCGAAGTATCAATATACACACTAAAGAAACACAGGGAAAACTAAAATACAACATAACAAATAAACACATTCTGAGCTTAAATTCCTCAGCTCGACTCTCTACCCCAAACTATGTCAAGGATAGCTATACCAAAGGAGAGCAAACCGTTGCTTCTCCCTACAAAAATCATAGGAATTGAGCACCCCCTGAAATGAAATATGAGAAATATGGGGCTCAATCCCCACCACCACGATTTGTTCGATGAGTCCATTGCACAGAACAACGAACTCACTTTTCCCGAACTAAAACATATCCCAACTAATAACGACTCAAGCACCAAGTATGAACATTTAGGCTCAACATCAACAACAAACTCAATGGGGTGCACCCCTTTAGGTATAATAGTAGGGCTTGACGAAAAAGGAATAGATGATTCAATAATATCAGGATTCATACCCTCTTCGTAGCATTCCTCAGGGGTGACTTCAAGCAAAGTCTCACATTCTCTCCTTTCAAACTCCTCAAATAGTTGTTTCACTTTAAGCTCCAAGTTTCGTATAGCTGTTTGCATTGTTGCCATGCCATTTCGAACCTCTCGAAGCTCTTTATGGTGCTCTTGGACCACTTTACTCAACTCTTCAATAGTTTGCTCAAGTGCCATCTGTTGCTCCGTTGAGGTCTCTGATTCTGGAGGTGGAGAAGTATCGAGTTGTTGATCATAGTAACTTGGGACATTCCCCCACTCATTGTTGTATGATGCGGTGTATGGGTTGAATGGATAAAATGGTTGTGTTTGGTAACCCATAGCACCGTAATTGTAATATCCGAATGGGTGACGATAGGAGAGCCGTAATTGTAGTATGGATCCATTGTCTGCAAATCAAGGAAACAACTCGAACACAATCACGGTATCTAGTCACTACCACTACCGAAGTAAATGGTGTGACTCTTCAACAACAATGAGAAAAAAACAAACTATACATAGAAAACAAATAAGAAAAATGACCTAATCCTAAGAACTTAACTAACTTACAAGATATCAACCCGATTCCTCGGCAACGGCGCCAGAAAACTTGAACGGCCTTTTCTAAGTGTGCAATCTAACCGGCAGTGTACCGGGTCAATTGTAGCCTAGAATGGCTGAGTCAAGGTCGTATCCCACAGGGAATCTGATTGAGTACCAAAGTCGGTCTCGTCCCTAGTTTAGGCCAACACAACGACTGAAGACGGTGACTTGTCAGATAACTGGTTCTAACAACTAATATGCACAAAAAAGAGTTTAAACTATATAAAAGAATTAGCCGAGCTATGATTCAATCTAATACTCACAAACCCTAGCTAAGTCCCGAGGTATTCTTGATTCACCTAAACGTTCTCGATGTCACAAAGGGTGTCGTTTCCTGGCTTTGAGAATAGACATTATTTCAATAATCTACCCTCCTATGTCAGGTTCAACAGTCCGCTGACTGGATTTAACTGACCTCACACGGTCCACGATCAATGAAACGCTCGACAAGTCGATACAAACCTCACATATGAAACCGAATCTGAACAACTCAGTCGGTTTTACAGGGTGATCCTAGAACCCCAGTTCCCATATCCTCTCGCAAAATACATATGTAAAGATGATACGTGTGATACGATTATTAAATGGCCAATTTAACAAACGTGGTTAAGTATAAGTTCTAGAACTACGGTAACAGCGAGAATCAACAAATCAAACATCAAGAACACCACACGAACAAGCTAGGATTCGATTTCATAGACTATCACATAACTCGGCTATATAACGATTAGCTACTCATTATAACTACAAAAATACATGAAATCAACAATAAAAGTAACAAACATCAAGATTGGAAGCAAGAAATAGAGATTAAGGAAATTACTGGAAATCGATGAAGAAGAACGGAAACGAATACGAAATCCAAAATGAAATTGCAATTTCTAATAGCACCGATCTTCAGATTACAACAACATAAAACTAATCTAAGCTAAAACTATATTCAAATCTAATCTAAGCTAAGAAAAGGGCTGAAAAAATGGTGAAAAATGAGTTGGGGAAGATGAGGTGAAGTATTAGATCCAAAATGGGGGTATTTATAGTGTTTTTTGCAGATCTGGACGCTAGGCGTCCGCCTAGAAAAGCCTAGGCGTAGGCCTAGATGGACTGAGAGTTCTGGACCAATTTAATTCGGTAGGCGTCCGCCTATGAAAATCTTAGGCGTGCGCCTGCTGACACAGCTTCAGTAAATAGGCCATAACTTTGTGTGTAGACCTCCAAATCGAGTTATTCAAGTTGCGTTGGAAAGCTCATTCAATTGTATACAACTTTCATGAAGATGTGCAGCCCAGATAATGCTTCTAAGGTGGATCAAAATGCATATCAATGGAAGGTTTGGTGGTAATACCATCAATTTTCGATCTGTTTGAACGTTTAAGCTTCGGGCACATGTTCCAACCCTCGTATCTCGCCTTCCGGACATCTCGAAGACCTAAGTCCTGTTCAAAATCACAACAAATACCACACGTAATCCCTACAGGACAGTAGGATGACCGAGAGTATAGTAAATACACCGAAAAAGACCGAGAATCCCGGACTTTACGTCCTAGGTCTCTAAATGATAACCAAGGCGTAAATACATCAAAATACAACCAAATGTCTCCGAAAACACCTAAAACGAGGTATAAACGGGGTCTAATCACATAGTAAATGATAGCCAATTTGACTCTCCTCAGATACCATGCTGAAAATGAACGAAAACTACCGAAATTGTTGCAGAAATTATGAAGAACAACTCACAAAGAAGAAGAAGAAATTTGAAAGAATAGAAAGGCGGGGAAAATTGATTTCATTGATCTTAAAGTTTCTGGATTACAATTGAGCCTATACATAGACTTCCTAATCATCTAACCGACAGCTAAGTTAGTTACAACAGCCTAGTTAACTATTAACAGACTTAACTGCTCTTCTACACAAGTGCTCGACGAAATGCCTAAAAGAACTGAACATGTATGCATCAGCCTAATCATCACTTGATCAAGGAAACCCGAAAAGCTGCCAATTAATTAATTACTTGAATTTATGCTTAAACGAGATCCTAACCAAAGGTCTAATGAAAAGATAACATCCAAAAGCCACAACCGCCTACAACATGAGTTTAAAACCTCAAGCGACGTAACTTATGTGATTCTAAAGAAATACATCAAGAAATGATAACAATACTTTGTCTACATCCATAAGCTTACTATCCAGCATACTTGAACTCAGCATAATCACACCTTCTCGGGGTCAGGAAAAAATAAAGTAAATAGGGTAAATACAAACGTACTTTATAAATGGTTGGATCATTGAATCAATAAAACAACTACTACGGATATCATCAAGAATACTATCAACTATGTTTAGACATGCAATCCCCCTACTAGCCCAGTTAGAAAAACAATACCAACAATGTAATTTGTTACACACAAGATTCAAGGGCACAACGTATGGTGAAGTGTACCACGACACGTAGTTAACTCATCCTATGGCATTGGTCTAACCCAAGTAGTGTAACGCCCCGTTCCCGGACACCGAGTCCTTATCCGGAAATGAAACGTTCGGCACGTATAAAATAAAGTAAATTCACTTTATACGTAAGCCTCTACTACGTCGTATCAAATTAAAGCAAACGGAAGCAAAAACTCGGGTATAAAATTTCTAAATGTTTAAGAATAGAAAAGGAAATCTAAAAGCGGAAATGTAAATTTATTACATTTGAGAAAAATACGAAAATCCCAAAAGAAAAGTACTACGCGTCTCGAAAGACCAAAAGTCTACCTCAACAGTATCAAAAGTAATCCAAGAATATACGTGAAGCAGTAGATAAAAGTCTTCAACGAGCGCCGTCAAACGTCGTCGTCGAACTCCTCCTCGAAAACCTGTTCGTCTTCTCATCTCCAAACACATAGAAAACAATGCATTTGAGGTAAGTACAACGTACTTAATAAGAAAGAGAAGCTATGACATCAACTATAATTTATAAGGAAGAGATAATTAATTCGATTTGTTGTTTATGTGAGACCGACTCAATCTAGGGTCATTTCATGTCCATCAACATAAATTGACTAAACGTTTCTACTTAGCTTATCTATGTTACAACCGCACTCAAGGGCACTACGCGCATCCACCTTAGCAGAATCCCTCCGTACTTAGGGTTTTGCTGACCTACGGAGTTCTTCCACCTCAGGGACACTCTTTTGCAACATATCAGTGGATCACACCAATATCCACGAAGTCTAGAAAAGGTAGACTCCGATAGCACGCTGGTCTCGTCTCAAAGAGTCCTCTGTACTTAGGGTCATTGACCTACAGAGATCCTCCACCTTCAGAGGTAGCACATGCATCGCGATTTAGCCTGGTGCCTGGCCAAGAGAGACATGTTGTTTAATCTTTTACTAGTCAAGTACGTTGATTATTAGGATGATTAACTAGCCACCTAAGTGTTTTCAAATAATCTCCCTCACACAAACTACTCTCTTCCCCGGACCACTGTACACGGACAAGTCCTAGAAATTACACGACATTGATGAATGCTAACTCATCAAAGCACAAGCCTATCATGCTCTTCCGACGGATCCGAACTTCAACTCCCTTTAAGAGTACATTCGGTGTTTTAACTCATCCGACGGATCAGAAGCTCAATTCAGGCTTGTTCAAGGTTATACAGTATTAACATATCACGTTTAAAGGTTTCATAAAGCTACATAATGCTTACAAGGCTATACAACGACCAACCAAGGAAGAAGGGCAAAATAAGCTAGACGCCCGTTTAAGGCTCTGGACGCCCGTCTGAACCTTATTGGATGCCCGTCCAAAGATGGGCGCCCGTCCACTATGCCCAGACGCCCGTCCACGTAAAACGATTTCAATCTCGAATGTAAAAGCGACGACTTAACGCCCGTCCAGGAGGCCAGGCGCTGTCGAAATGTGCCCCAAGTAGACGCCCGTCCGAGAGAGGCCAGACGCTGCGTCCACCTGGGTTCGATTGAACCCTAAACCTTCATCATACGATTTCCAAAACGATTCCAAACCGAACAACGGCAAGAACAAGACAAATAACCTCAAAAATTATGTCTAAACATACTATGGCACCTATGATCAATAACCAATCCATAAACTCACCAATCTAGCATCACAACACCCTACAATTTCACCCTAACCTTATAAAAGACAATTGAGATCATAGGGATAGTTTCCTACCTATTGCAGCCGGAGAAACTGATCAAAACCTCAACAAAACCTCGCACTTTGCCCACCAAATCGGTATCAAGGCGATGCTTTCCTCACGACGATTCTAATGCTCCCGTCCGATCCGAAAACAACCAAGAATCGCCTCGGTTATTGGTGAAACCTTCCCACCCTCAATTCTCTCCTTGAATGCGCAGAAGAGAGGAGAAACGTGGGTCTGCTCTTTTTTTTAAACAGGTTATGGGATCATCACAAATTTTCCTTAATTGCCCCCAATTACCAAAAATCAGCAATTCCCTTTTAATTTATATACATGTTGTCGAAAAAATACATATATATAAAATCAACAAAATACTTAACTCCATTAAAAGAAAAGAAATAATAATATTTCGTTTTACAAAATGACACGCGTCTGCCTTTTCCGAAAATCGGAATATTACATTCCTCCCCCCTTAAAAGGAGTTTCGTCCTCGAAACTAGAACATACCTGGTAGATCAACAAACTCTTGGAATTCATTGATCATGTCGCTTTCCACTTCCCAAGTTGCCTCCTCGGGTGAGTGATTACTCCACCAACTAACACCAAGGGAATCATCCGCCTCTTAATCGTCTTTTCTTTCCGGTCTAGAATCTTGATAGGTCTTTCGTCGTAAGCAAGATTATCTCGGTAGGATTTCGGATCAACCGTAGTTTCAACATCGAAGCGTGAAATACGTTATGAACTCTCGACATCGATTCCGCAATCGAAGCTTATAAGCTAACGTTCCAACTCTTTCCAAGATCTCGAAAGGTCCGACATATCTTGGACTTAGCTTTCCTTTCTGTCCCAAAGTTTTCACTCCTTCATCGGTGAGGCTCGTAGATAAACTTTATCACCGACTTCAAACTCAAGAGGTCTTCTTACATCACCCCAACTTTTACGCTGTCTTGAGCGCCTTCAAATTCTTCTTGACCAATCGAACCCTTTCCTTTGCTTGTTCAACCATTTCCGGCCCTCAGATCCGCCTCTCCCAATTTCATCCCAAAACAAAGGCGTCCGACATCTTCTCCCATACAACGCTTCAAACGGTGGCATGCCTATGCTTGCATGAAAACTGTTGTTATAGGCAAACTCTGCTACCGATAGGTAATCCTCCCATGATCCGCCTACCTCCAAAACACAAGCTCTTAGCATGTCCTCGAGTGTTTGGATAGTCCTCTCATTGTCCATCTGCCTGCGAGGATGAAAAGCCGTGCTCAAATCCAACTTAGTTCCAAAGGCGCTTGTAAGCTCTTCCAAAACCGACTGACAAATCTTGAATCACGATCCGAAACTATCGAGATAGGAACTCCGTGTAGCTTCACTATATTATCCAGATATAGTGTCGTCATCTTCTTCAACGGCATGTCAACTTTGTATGGCAAGAAAAATGCGATTGGTCAATCTATCCACAATTACCCAAATTGCATCATGTCCTCCCTTTGTCCTAGGTAATCCGGTGATGAAATCCATCGTAATCTTATCCCACTTCCATTTAGGGATGTCCAATGGCTTAAGCATTCCCCCGGGTCTTCTATGTTCTGCTTTAACCTTCTGACAAACATCACACTCTGCCACAAACTTGGCTATTTCCAACTTCATCGAGGGCCACCAAAATCTTTCCTTTTAATCTCTGTACATTTTAGTAGCACCTGGATGAACCGCAAAAGCAATTCTGTGTGCCTCTTCCATAACTCTTTGTCTTAGGTCGCTGACATTAGGTACACACAGACGATCCTGGTACCACAGATTCCCATTCTTGTCTAGCACGTAACCAACTGTAGGCTTCTCCCTAGCAACCTGCTTCAAATCAACCAAAACCGGATCTTCGTCTTGCTTCTCTCGAATATCATCCATCAACTCAGATCTTGCTAACAACGGTGCCACAAACTGCCGGTCTTCGATCTGATCAAAGCTTCTGATGTGCAGCCCATCTAGTTTTTCTGCTACTACCTCAACACTGGAAGCTGCAAACACTGGCTTCCTGCTCAAAGCATCTGCTACTACATTTGCTTTTCCCGGATGGTACTAAATATCCAAATCGTAATCCTTTACAAATTCTAACCATCTCCTCTGTCTCATATTCAGATTCTCTTGGGTAAAGAAATACTTTAAACTCTTATGGTCGGTGAAGATCCTTGCTTTAACTCCATACAGGTAGTGCCTCCAAGTCTTTAAAGCAAAAACTACCGCTGCCAACTCTAGATCATGTGTCGGGTAATTCTTCTCATGCACCTTCAATCGCCTAGATGCATAGGCGATCACTTTCCTCTCCTGCATTAACACACAACCTAGACCCTGTCACGAAGCATCGGTGTAGACATCGTAATTATCAAAGATCTCCGGGCGCTAACACTCGGGGCCGTAGTCAACTTCTTCTTCAATTAATCTCGAAAAGCTATTTCGCACTCTCTAGTCCATTCAAACTTCACATTCTTCTCGTGTCGACTTAGTGAGTGGAGTAGCTATCTTCAAAAAGTCTTGTACAAATTTCCGGTAGTAACCAGCCAACCCAAGAAAACTTCTTACTTCTGAAACGGTGGTCGGTCTAGGCCAATTCTCAACTGCCTCGATTTTAACTGGATCAACTTGAATACCATCTCCTGAAATCACATGACCCAAGAAACTAACTCGATCCAACCAAAAGTCACACTTTGGAAACTTTGCATATAACTGATTCTTCTTCAAGGTCTCCAACACTATTCTCAAGTGTTCCTCATGTTCTTTTTCATCCCTTGAGTAGATAAGGATATCGTCTATGAACACAATCACAAACTTATCCAAATATGGCATGAAAACACGTTGCATCAAATCCATAAATGCAGATGGAGCATTAGTGAGTCCAAAAGGCATGACAAGGAACTCATAATGTCCATATCTCGTACTGAAAGCCGTCTTCGGTATATCTGCCACTTTAATCTTCAACTGATGATAGCCGGATCTCAAGTCAATCTTGGAGAACACTTTCTTGCCTTGCAACTGGTTAAAGAGGTCGTCTATCCTTGGTAGAGGGTACTTATTCTTGATGGTAAGGTTGTTCAGCGCTCGGTAATCGATACACATCCGCATGCTACCATCCTTCTTCTTCACGAACAAGACAGGGGCTCCCCAAGGCGAGGTGCTGGGCTGAATTATGTTCCTTTCAAGCATATCTTTAAGTTGAGCTTTTAACTCCTTTAATTCAGCCGGTGCCATCCTATAAGGTGCCTTAGCAACTGGTGCCGCCCCCGGTAACAACTTTATCTCAAACTCGATTTCCCTATCTGGCATGTTTCCCGGTAACTCTTCTGGAAACACCTCGGGGTACTCTCTTACAACAGGAGTTTCTTCTAACTTCGGCTTCACTTGTTCTACATCCACTGCATACAACAAGTAGCCCTCACAACCCTTCTGACAAGCCCTGATGGCCTTAACCGCTGAGATGATCGGATGTCGCTTCTTACCTGGCTTGTACACATTACCTTGATACGTATTGTCTGATTTTCCAGGTACTTTAAAAGTCACTCTCTTCTCTCTACAGTCCAAGTGAACATAATTCTCGGATAGCCAATCTATTCCGAGGATTACGTCAAAATCCGAGAAGTCCAAAACCGTGAAGTCGCTCTTGCATCGATAAGGTCCAACTCGAACTTTCACTTGAGGTATTATCCTAGTCACCTTTGTTACCTTCCCTAACGGTGTAGTTATTTCCAAAGTATTCCTTAAAGGATCTGAAGGTAAGTTCAATTTCTTAGCGACCTTGGTTGACACAAAAGTATTTGACGCTCCCGTATCAAACAAAGCCTTGACCACTAGGTTTTCTAACATTATCGTACCTAGGATGCATATTCATTTATTTAAATATAGTTACAACATGAATAAACACGCTATAAAATATCTTAACAAAAGAACAAAACAACAACATGGTACCTGAAATAACGTCATCCTCTGGTTCCACAAAACCAGCGTCAACTGCAAAAACTCGAACCGGTCGGCTTGGGCCGCTCTTTCCGCTTCCTTGACTCGAACTACCTTTGTTCCCTCTGTTTGGACACGCTCTAGAAAAGTGTCCTGGCTCTCCGCAGATGTAGCAACCGGTATTGTTCTCGCTCGCACTTCAGAGTGATTTCTGTTGCACTTAGAGCAAAGCGGTGCACGCTCGGGCCTTAGCCGCCGTAGGAGCCGTCGTCTTCTTGACATTTTGTTTCGTGCTCCTCAGAATCGCCTTTGACTAGTCCCAAGTTTCTCTTGTTCCCAACAACTCACAGTAGCCCTCTTTCTAAAGGTCTCGACTTCCAAAGCTTTATTCAAGAGCTCTGCCATATTCCTTGCTGTAAATCCCAACATGCCTGATTGGATTTCATAGGCCAAGCCTTCCTTGTAAAGAGCCATCTTCCTTTCCTCCACTTTCATCAACTCGGGGTAGAACCGCCCCAATTCGTTGAACGTATCTTGTCAGTCCTTGTATCTTGAGTACCTTGCTTAAGCTTCAAAAACTGACTTGCCTTATCAGCTTGCACCGTAGCCGGAAAGTATTCGTTGTAAAACATAGCCTTAAAACCTTCCCAGTCCGTAATCTTACCGTTACTGCTTTGAATGGCATCGACCCATGCTTCTGCTGCGCCTAAGAGGAAACTGACTGCCAACTGTGCCATTTCTGTCTCCGGAACATGTATATTCCTGCAAGCCTTTTCAAAACCTCTCAGCCATTCTTCTGCCTTCATATGTTCCACATTTCCATAAAAGTTCTCAACTCGATTCCTTCTTAACCGTGTGTACCAATCTACAACTGGTGCTTGCTCAAAAGCCGGCCTGACTGGTGGGTAAACCGGTGGGTAACCATACGGTATCTGCTGTGGGTACTGTTGCTGAGGAGGGTAAGCCGGATACGCTTGAGGTACAGGCTGGTGAGGGTAGTATCCCTGAGGGTAAAACTGGTGAGGCTGCGGAGGGTACTGGGATTGCTGAAAACCAAAAGGTGGGTGACCAACGCCTTGCTGATGATCAACGCGTGGTGAAGGTGGTACAGTAGGTTGAGGAGTATGACCTACAGGAGGAGGGTAAAAGGCCTGCTGCTGCTGAGGATACACAGGTGGATAAACACTTGTTGGTGGAAGGTACACGCTAGCCACAGGTGGTGGTACATAGCCAGCTGGGGTATCACTTACCATGGTGAACTGAGCCGAACTTCCCACGTGCCATCGTGGAGGTTGCTCCTGATGAGGTCGGGGTGACAAACTCTGATGAGACCTCGGTGATGGTGTCGCCGTATGAGGTGGTGGTGATAAACTCTGATGGGATGGGGGTATCGGCCTCACTACACCACCCCCTACAATCGGTACGGGACTTTCCCCTCGAACTCTGGAAGACTCTGCACCCGCTCCAGTCCTCGTGAACACCATCCTGATGATCAAGAAAACCAGACGTTACTAAAAGGTCTAAAGAAGCTTATCTAAAAAGAAAGGAAGCCTAAAGGACGCTTGTCTCTGATACCAACTGTAATGCCCCGTTCCCGGACACCGAGTCCTTATCCGGAAATGAAACGTTCGGCACGTATAAAATAAAGTAAATTCACTTTATACGTAAGCCTCTACTACGTCGTATCAAATTAAAGCAAACGGAAGCAAAAACTCGGGTATAAAATTTCTAAATGTTTAAGAATAGAAAAGGAAATCTAAAAGCAGAAATGTAAATTTATTACATTTGAGAAAAATACGAAAATCCCAAAAGAAAAGTACTACGCGTCTCGAAAGACCAAAAGTCTACCTCAACAGTATCAAAAGTAATCCATGAATATACGTAAAGCAGTAGATAAAAGTCTTCAACGAGCGCCGTCAAACGTCGTCGTCGAACTCCTCCTCGAAAGCCTGTTCGTCTTCTCATCCCCAAACACATAGAAAACAATGCATTTGAGGTAAGTACAACGTACTTAATAAGAAAGAGAAGCTATGACATCAACTATAATTTATAAGGAAAAGATAATTAATTCGATTTGTTGTTTATGTGAGACCGACTCAATCTAGGGTCATTTCATGTCCATCAACATAAAATTGACTAAACGTTTCTACTTAGCTTATCTATGTTACAACCGCACTCAAGGGCACTACGCGCATCCACCTTAGCGTAATCCTCCGTGCACTTAGGGTTTTGGCCGACCTACGGAGTTCTTCCACCTCAGGGACACTCTTTTGCAACATATCGAGTGGATCACACCAATATCCATGAAGTCTAGAAAGGTAGACTCCGATAGCACGCGCGTCTCGTCTCAAAGAGAGTCCTCTCTGTACTTAGGGTCATTGACCTCTGAGAGATCCTCCACCTTCGTGAGGTAGCACATGCATCGCGATTTAGCACGGTGCCTGGCCAAGAGAGACATGTTGTTTAATCTTTTACTAGTCAAGTGCGTTGATTATTAGGATGATTAACTAGCCACCTAAGTGTTTTCAAATAATCTCCCTCACACAAACTACTCTCTTCCTGACCACTGTAGACACGGACAAGTCCTAGAAATTACATGAGACATTGATGAATGCTAACTCATCAAAGCACAAGCCTATCATGCTCTTCCGACGGATCCGAACTTCAACTCCCTTTAAGAGTACATTCGGTGTTTTAACTCATCCGACGGATCAGAAGCTCAATTCAGGCTTGTTCAAGGTTATACAGTATTAACATATCACGTTTAAAGGTTTCATAAAGCTACATAATGCTTACAAGGCTATACAACGACCAACCAAGGAAGAAGGGCAAAATAAGCTAGACGCCCGTTTAAGGCTCTGGACGCCCGTTTGAACCTTATTGGACGCCCGTCCACTATGCCCAGACGCCCGTCCACGTAAAACGCAGCTTCAATCTCGAATGTAAAAGACTTCGAACGCCCGTCCAGGAGGGCCAGGCGCCGTCTCGAAATGTGCCCCAAGTAGACGCCCGTCCGAGAGAGGCCAGGCGCTCGTCCACCTGGGTTCGACCGAACCCTAAACCTTCATCATACGATTTCCAAAACGATTCCAAACCGAACAACAAAGAAGAACAAGACAAATAACCTCTGAAAATTATGTCTAAACATACTATGGCACCTATGATCAATAACCAATCCATAAACTCACCAATCTAGCATCACAACACCCTACAATTTCACCCTAACCTTATAAAAGACAATTGAGATCATAGGGATAGTTTCCTTACCTATTGCAGCCGGAGAAACTGATCAAAACCTCAACAAAACCTGCGCTTTGCCCACCAAAATCTGTATCAAGACGATGCTTTCCTCACGGCGATTCTAATGCTCCCGTCCGATCTGAAAACAACCAAGAATCGCCTCGGTTATTGGTGAAACCTTCCTAACCCTCAATTCTCTCCTTGAATGCGCGAGAAGAGAGGAGAACGTGGTCATCTTTTTTTGTAAACAGGTTATGGGGATCATCAGTCAAATTTTCCTTAATTGCCCCCAATTACCAAAAATCAGCAATTCCCTTTTAATTTATATACATGTTGTCGAAAATACATATATATAAAATCAACAAAATACTTAACTCCATTAAAAGAAAAGAAATAATAATATTTCGTTTTCGCAAAATGACACGTCTGCCCTTTCCCGAAAATCGGAATATTACAAGTAGAGTGCAACTCCCACGTGTGAAAATGATCAGTGCAAAGCCAAGAATCAGGGTGTTCTACCTTTTAGACTCGTCACATATGTATTACGAAGTTAACTAACCACCTATATTCATTAACATTAAGGCTCTCCGAAGGACCAATACTACCCTAACGTGTTCTAGTTTAAACAACAACCATGGATATCATCAAGAATACTATCAATTATGTTTAAATACGCAATCCCCTCTAATAGCCCATCTAGCAAAACACTACCAACAAGAGAATTTGTTACACACAAGATTCAGTGGAACTATATATGATGAGGTGTACCACGACGCCTAGTTAACTCCTCATATTGCATTTGGTACAATGCATAAGTAAAAGATCGCTGATATACAAGAAGATGTGCTGCTGTATACACACCAGACCAGTTCAGCACAATATGACTACTCAAAGAGTCAGCTATACACAACTGAGAATTGTAGGAACGATTAATTCTGTTGTAATTTATTTTAACTGACTCATGTGGTGTATGATACTATAATGTTAGATATTTTTCATAAAGTAAATATTTTATAATCGTTTGCATACGAGTTGCCGTACAAACTAATGTTATCGCAACGAAACGAGGTTCAACCTGAACGGATACATGCATCAGCTCATGAACGAGACTCATGCATTTTTCCGCATCCATGCATTAGTTCGTGAACGGATTCATGCAGATTCATGAACCTACGAGTGGATTCAACTCAGAAAAATCAAGAGTTGCATGTTTTAGGCCGTACTGATATGATTCTACCCTTTCGTGCAAGGAGTACCTCCATTCATTTATGGGGTACCTTCAGCCTTTCAAAGACACAAGTATGCAGACGAAAATATTCATAGGTCTTTACAACATCATCAGAAACTTTTTTTTGAGTGTCCTCGGGTTTGATTCAAACAAGTCACTGTTTGAATTAAACATCATCCATTGTATACTGAGAGTGATTTTCGGTTGAATCCCTAACTGAAAAATCGTGTGGGACGAAACATCTCTTAAAAGACAATGTTCTTACGTCCCTTGGAGTTTTTTCTACTTCTGTCAAATCCTAAGTACTAAAATTTTCCAACATATAAATACCCTGTGATCAGCAGTTGTGTAATTTAACACATTCATTATTCTTGAGTAATAATAATTTTGCATATATTTTGTTGTGTTCTTCAATTTTACAACTTCAACATGACATCAGAGCGTGAAACTTGAGAGTTTTCATTGCTTTTCCGTGTTTTTACTCTATTGTGAGAAGAAACTTGAGAGTTTCATCATCTTTATTGTGTTTTGCACAGGTTCTTGAGAGAATCCTGTGTCAATTTTGAGTTCTTGATCTTTTTGTGATCATTGTTTGTTGTTTTCTAGTGTGGAATTCATGTGCTTGAAAGCCATGGCATCAAAGAAGCAAGAGTTGATCAATTCTAGTCCATTCTATGTTCATCACACTGAGAATCTATCCCTGGTGCTGGTACAACCGTTGATAAAAGCAACAATTATAATCCCTAAAAGATGTCTACAGAGATGGTGTTAATCAACATGAACAAGAATGGCTTCGTAGACGACACAATCAGAAGGCTAGAAGCAGATTCAACAGACTTTTAGACTTGGAGGCAGTGTGATATTATAGGTAGATCTTGGATGTTGAATTCTTTTGAAAACACCATTTCACAGAGTTTGATGTATTTTAAGAGTGCCCAAGCTGTATGGAACAATCTGGATGATAGTATTAGGATCAAGCGCTTACCGTTGTACTAAAACCAATTGGTGTTAGTAAAGGTGCTACTATATTTCCTTATACGCCCCCTCAAGTGTGGGCCTATAAGAGGGGATAGAGGCCCAACACTTGATTTTTTTTTTGTTTGGTTAGTGTGGGTTTGTTAGAAGAGAGAGGCCCAACACTGGTTTTTTTTGTTTTTTTTAAATTGTGCTAGAAGCGGAGTTCGAACTCAGGATCTTTTGCTCTGATACCATGATAAGATCAAGCGCTTACCGTTGTACTAAAACCAATTGGTGTTAGTAAAGGTGCTACTATATTTCCTTATATATATAAGGAAATATAGTAGCACCTTTACTAACACCAATTGGTTTTAGTACAACGGTGAGCGTTTGATCCTAATATGGTATCGGAGCAGGAGGTCATGGGATCAATCCTTGCTACCAACATTGTTTCCCCAATTATATTGTGCAAGTGTTGGGTCTCTTTGTTGGCCCTGTGTGCCCTTTATATGCCTTTGTGTGCCATGTTGGCCCGGGCTTGTTACAGGCCCACACTTGAGGGGGCGTGTTAAAGGTGATATAAGGAAATATAGTATAGGAAATATACTAAAACCAATTGGTGTTAGTAAAGGTGCTACTATATTTCCTTATAGATAGATTCTCCAATGTTGATGCATTGAGACTTTCTGATCTCATTAAGGAAATGCATAATCTAAAACAAGGTGCTGATTCAAATCAGTATTTCACAAAATTGATGGTTTTTTAGAGGAAATCAAGACTATTAGGCCAATCCCTACATGTTCCTATGATCTATAGTTCCATTGCAATGCCATCAATACTCTAAAGATAACATGAACATAGAACATGTGATGATGTTCCTGAAAGGCCATAGGGATATTATAGGAAATTTTTTTTTTTCGGTGTGCAAAATAGCCATCTGCAGCACACATGGTAATATGGTACGCTGCAGAGTTTAAAGCTGCTAAAACTCAAAGTAATTTGCGGCACGCATTGCGCGTCGTTGATATAATTTTTGCAGTGTAGCTTGTACGCTGCTAATATTTATTGGCAGCATGCATTACACGCCATGAATAGGGTTATTACCGACTCGCCTTACACGCTGCAAGTGTTTATTAGACGGCACGTATGTGTGTGATGCCAATACACTCGTGCAGCATATTTGGCGACGTTCACCATACGCTGCGATAGGTCAGATTCGAAGCGTCTATCTACACGCGGCCAAAACCCTCCTCTTGTTGTTGCTTATGCAAGTCGCTGTTTTCAAATATATTTATGTTATATATAATAAATATTTGATGAATATTTAAATTAAAAATCCATCATAAGTAGAAAAAAAATACACAACATTACGGTTCTAAAAACAACATAGTTACTGATGTGATTCTTGAATCGAATCAGATCGCACTTTTCCCAGCAAATAATTCGGGGATCAATAACGAGCTAAAAACCTAACCTGGAGAACCCAAACTAGGATAGGGTTAGAACGCCACAACGTTCTCTCACAACGCTGCTAAGTTCTAAAAGTGATCATCTACAACGAAGAGAATCTCACTAGCAAGTGATAATACAAGCCGACTCGACTTTTAAGAGAAATTTTATATTCAATAATAATGTGTAACAATACAATGGCTGGTGTTTGCCTTTTATAGGCTTACACCTCAAAGGAAAAACAACATCTAAGCAATGTGGGAGAAATTACCACTAAAGAAATACGCCTAAGACCTCCTATTGGGCTTCTAGTCTTATTTAGGCCCACATATCCTTTTATTTAGAGAAAATCAGCAAAATAAAAGAAATAAAAATCCATAATGAGAAAATAAAGCCCAGAGTCAAAAATCCAACACTAAGGCCCTCTTAAGGGTTGGCCATAGTCTTCCAAAGGCTAGATAAATAGTTCAACTTGTCTTCCCAGGCCCAATAGCATAAATGACACACTTCATGCCCGTTTCTTTAGCCTTCTCGGTTTGATCTTGCTCGAATTGCTCCAATACTAAGGAATTAAGTGCTTCCCTTAGTTTCTTCCTTTGGAGCCTAGTCATAGGGCCATCTCTGATCACAATCGGGTCCATGGGTATCATAGGAGCTAGCGGGTCAGGAATGTCATCAGGGATCGCATCATTCCCTTCCGGGTGGAAAGGATCAGTCCTCAGATCGTAAGGGTTGTCAAAAGGCATCAATATAGCAACATTGATGGTATTGGAGATGCCCTAATCTTCTGGAATCGTAATCTTGTAGGAATTGTTGATGACACTTTCCAGCACTTCAAATTGACCGTCGCCTCGAGGATGTAATTTGGACTTGCATTGCTTAAGGAACCGGTCTTTGCGATAATGTAACCAAACCCAATCTCCAGGAGAAAAATAACTTCCTTGCAGCCTTTGTTGGCGTGCTTGACGTACCGTGCTGTTGTGCTTTCCACATTACGACATGCATCTACATGTAATTCCTTGACCAAGGCTGCTTTCTGTTCTCTATCCAAACTCATTTGTGTACCTGCAGGTAAAAGAGCCAAAGAAAAAGGCGTATCGGGGTTGAACCCGTACACTAATTCGAACGGAGTATAACGAGTAGCAGAATCTTTGCACCTGTTATAAGAAAATTCCACAAAAGGCAAAAAATTTCCCCGTTTTTAAGATTTTTCTGGACAACAGTACGAAGCAATTGACCCAACACCTGATTAACGACCTCCGTTTGACCATCAGTTTGTGGGTGATAAGCAGTAGAATACAACAAAAATGTACCCAAACGATTCCACAAAACACGCCAAAAATGACTGATAAACTTGACATCACGGTCACTGACTATTGTTCTAGGCACACCATGTAGACGAACAATCTATTTGAAAAACAAATCAGCAATATGGGATGATCGTTCTTTTTATTGCATGCAATGAAATGAGCCATCTTTGAAAAACGATCTACCGCCACAAACACAGAATCTTTACCACTCTTAGAACGTGGTAAGCCTAACACAAAATCCATTGATAAATCAGTCCAAGGACAAGTTGCAATCGGGAGTGGGGTATACAAACCATGTGAGGCTGATTTGGACTTAGCAGACTTGCAAGTAAGACAAGCATCACAAACACGTATAACATCGGATTTCATTTTAGGCCAGTAGAAGTGTGATTTAAGCATGTCTAACATTTTAGTTATGCTGAAATGACCCATAAGTCCCCTACCTTGTGATTCACGCACAAGCAACTCACGCATAGAACACTTGGAAATGCATAAAAGAGTTTCACAAAACAGAAATCCTTCATGCCTATAAAAGTTCTCATGGGCTGAATCAGTAGTGTACGCATAAGCTTCAGAAAAATCAGAATCTAATGCATACATTTCCTTAATAAATTCAAATCCAAGGAATTTAGATTTCATAGTAGTGATGAGACTGTACCGACGAGACAAAGCATCAGCTACAATGTTATCTTTACCTTTTTTATACTTAATAATGTAAGGAAAAGATTCGATAAACTCAATCCAACGAACGTGTCTCTTAATTAACTTCCCTTGACCCTTTAAATACTTAAGTGACTCGTGATCGGTGTGGATAATAAACTTTCTAGGGCGTAAATTGTGCTGCCAAGTTTGGAGTACGCGAACTAAAGCATACAGCTCCTTATCATAAGTTGCGTAATTCAAATGAACACCTTTTAACTTTTCACTAAAATACGCAACAGGCCTGCCCTCTTGAATTAAAACACCACAAATACCCACACCTGAAGAATCACATTCAATCTCAAAAGTTTTATTAAAGTCAGGTAAGGAAAGTATAGGTGTAAAATTAAACGCAACTTAAGGGTTTCGAAGGCTTCCCTCTGTTTATGTCCCAATGCCAAGGGACATTCTTCTTAACCAACGCTTTCAATGGTGCGGCAATGGTACTGAAATCCTTGACAAAACGTCTATAGAATCCCGCAAGGCCACAAAAACTACGAACCTCTGCAACAGTGGTTGGTTCGGGCCACTCCTTGATTGCTTTAATCTTCTTACGATCAATTTCAACACCCTGTCCACTGACAACAAAACCAAGAAACACAACTCTATCCATGCAAAAAGTCATTTCTTAAGGTTAGCATAGAGTGTAGCGTCCCTAAGTATGTCGAAAATAGCCCGCAAATGACTAAGGTGTGATTCAAAATCACGGCTGTAACTGAGGATATCATCAAAGTAAACAACCACAAACTTATTAATAAAGTCTCGTAGGACTTCATTCATTAATCGCATGAAAGTGCTAGGTGCGTTCGTGAGACTGAAAGGCATGACAAGCCATTCGTATAAACCAAATTTTGTTTTGAAAGCAGTTTTCCATTCATCACCTTCTTACTTGGTGATACCCACTCTTAAGATCAATTTTAGTGAAATATTTAGCATCACAAAACTCGTCTAACATATCATCTAAGCGGGGAATAGGATAGTGATATCTTACAGTGATTTGGTTGATGGCCCAACAGCCGGTGCACATCCGCCATCCCCCGTCTTTCTTAGGAACAACGATCATGGGTACCGCACAAGGACTCGTTGATTCTTGTATCTTGCCTTTGGCAAGCAACTCATTCACCTGTCGTTGTATCTCTTGAGTCTCCTCAGGGTTTGCCTGATGGGCCGGACTATTGGGAAACGTGAGGTCAATTTGGTGTTTCACGCCTCGTAGAGGAGGCAGTCCGCTAGGTTCCTCTTCCGGGAATAAATCTACAATTCCTGCAATAAACACACAACCGCACTAGGGAGAGAATCAGCGAGATCAGATACAAGCATTAAACAAGGGGATGGGCAAGGGGTATGTTTCTGTTTCATAGAATAGAAAAAGAAAAAGGAGTAGTGCCATCTTCAATGGCATTGATAACCTCTCTAGACTTAGCGCAGAAATTCCCTATCACTCGCTCACTCTTTTTCTTTTCGACTTTATTGTTCCCCTCGCTACCTATGGCTCCCACCCTCAGAATTGACTTTTCTACTTCATTTTTCCCCTCGAGTGGTATTAAAGCTCCCTCCCTTACTTTTGCATTTTCAACTTTTATTTTACCCTCTTCTCTACCATGCACACCCTCTTTGTTTTTCTCTCCGGTCACAACTTTTGCATTTTTCATTTTCAACTTTTCGGCTCCCTCTTTTTTTTCACTTTCCTCACGAGATTTAGAGAGCTTAACTTGATCATTGTGAGCCTCCGTGGGTGACAATGAAAGAAGTGTAATTTTTTGCCCCAAGTGTCATAGCATGTACGTATTCAAGTAGCCATCATACACGATCCTCCTATCGAATTGGCATGGTCGACCAAGCAGAATATGACATACTTGCATGGGCACCACATCATACAAAACCTGATCATCCAACTTACCGATATTAAATGCAATTAAGGCCGGTCTCGTAACGCGAATCTCACCTACCTCATTGAGCCATTGCAGTTTATATGGTCTCGAGTAGGGTGTGGTTGCGAGGGATAATTTGTTGATCACATCCGTACTAACCACATTTGTACAACTCCCTGGATCAATAATCATCGAGCATAACTCCCCCTTAATCAAGCAACGTGTATGGAAGATGTTCTCACATTGTAAATCATCCTCCATTTTCAAGGTACTACTTAGGGCTCGTTTTATCACCAAAAGATTTCCGTCGTTCAAAGGTAATTGGGAATAGGCATCCTCGTCTTGGAAATCATCCTCACACTCCTCCTCTGAGGCTGATTCATAAGTATTATACCCGACAGATTGTCCTACTACTAACATCCGACTTTTAGTTGGGCATTGAGTAGCAATATGACCAACCCCGTGACATTTAAAGCATTGTATTTCGTGAGCCAGTTTGGGGGGATTAGCAACAGCTTTCCCTTTATCACTTCCCTTCGGTTTGAGGCATCATTGGATGGTAAAGAAGGCTGTCTAGGGGCTGATTGAGCGTCCCCTTTAGGGGGAAAAGAATGAAAAGTAGACGTGTTACCACCTGAAGGCCGAGAATAGGCTGCCTTTTGTCGTTTAAGTTGTTTCTCAATGGTCAAAGCCATATGCAACATCTGATCCAACATATCACAACCTTTCAATTCCACTGGATTAGCAATTTCTACTCGTAGCCCACTCAAAAACCGCAGTATAGTAACATCTTCTTCTTCCTCAAGCCGAGACTTAGAAAGAACACTCACTAACTCTTGGTAAAAGTCAACCACACACCGCTCTCCTTGAGAAATTGTGTGTAACTTATGATATTGCTCATGAAAATATGTAAGGGGTACAAATATTTTCTTTATTTCCGTTTCGTGGCTGTCCAAGTCCGATTATCACGATCCCCATGTTTATGCCTTAAAAGATTTAACCGTTTCCACCTTGTCATCGTACATCCAGTAAACTCAAGTTGTGCGAGGTTGCACTTTTTCTCCTCCAAATAGTTATTACAAGCGAAAATTTGTTCTAACTTTGCCTCCCATTCAAGATAAGCATCGGCATCACTGGTACCACTAAATGATGGTAGCTTCATCTTCACATGTGTCATATTATTATCAAGAGTCGGCGGCTCATCATCCAAATCATCCTCTACATCATTGGCTCCATCCTCCTCAACCTCAACTCTAGGAACTGCTACTCTCTTTCGCATGTCACCTCTACCTCCTCTATTCCCTCTACCCCATCGGTTTTGCAATCCACCACATACAGGTTGTTCAGTTCAATCTCGTATCCTACCACAAACATGGCTTGAATTCCAGCTATCAAGTCCTCATTATTTTGTTTAAGTCTCTCCTCGATCCTCTCATATATCAATTCAGCCATATTTTGAGCAGCCCCTTCTAATTCCTGTTTTACCATACTCTTTTGTGCAGCCGCAAAGGTTTTAAAATGACCGTCTAAAGTGCCTTCATATCCCTCAGAATCAGACATGTTCCCTCACAACACTCATATTTCACTCACCCTTATTCTCTGTTGTAGTGAAGAACCTTATCAAACAAATCAGCAAAGGAGAAAATATCACAACAATTAAAACCAATCTCTTAAAATCGAAACTAGGTGCGGTCTTCGAAAAATAAAAAGGATCGGCCAAGGGTGGACAAGGCTGTATATAGGACGAACAAGGATAGGTGTGTGCAAGAACTGAAAAGAAGATCAAGAGAACAACTAGTACCACAGTAGCACAATCCAATCAAGTAGTAAACACAGTAACAAGCAAAAATTTGGCCGTTGGTTTTTTTTATTTGACGTTCTTTTTTGGACTTATACGACCTGAATGAAGCAGGGATGCAACAAGGTGTTGCAAAATTCACTGATTAATTTTTAGGCTCAACGTGTTCTTGATGGATGATTAAATTGTGCAAAGAAAAGAGTACGGTTTCTTTAATCAAAAATCAAAATCTGGTATTTTTCTTGGCTGTTCTTGAGGTGAATGGTGTTTGGGAAGGGGGATTGCCACATTTTTTTGGTGTATCGTAGCTGTTGGTCCCCGAAAAGGATATGGTTAAGTTTAGAGGGGGGGTGTGTGTGAATAAACTTAACACTTAAAACTTTTGGAGTTAAAAACTCAAAGAAGGTCGGTAGCTCGCTGATCGCTTCGATGAGTCTGGCGACTCACGATATTATCAATTTTTTGCGTTGCAGAATATATTCAAGTTAAGCCTTGTTACTGTGATACCCTAGATTTTGGTTTTGATGATAACACCATAAAGGTTAAATTGGGAAAGTCAACATTGGTCAAACCATGTCAAATAGTGTGAAATGAGCTGAATTACGTTGAACATGCTTAATTTTACCCTAATCATGCTTAGAATTGATTCAAGTTGGAAAAGGGTAATTAGGTCAACTTAGGGCATTTTGGGAATTTTGGGGGAAGTGGTCCAAACTCACCCTAATGATGTGAAACATGTTTAGTTACATTAATACACTTATAATTGATCCTAATCATGCTTTAATTTGTTCAACTTGATCAAAATCGAATTAGGTCAAAATTAAGGTTCATGTGATAAAAATCTGCTGAATTTTTCTAAGTGTTGGACTGTTTTTCACCCATGTTCACACCCCCATAACTTGCTCAATATTGAACCAAATTGCATGATATTTATATGGTTGGAAATCTCATAATTCAAGCTACAAAACGAATATATAATATCTCATTTTCATGCAACACAGAGCACACACCATGCTGAACAAAAACGCATCAGATTGTGAAAGTCTGTGTTACAGCTTTCTGATGTGCTGATGTGTCACACTTTTAAGTACCCTATACTACTTGGAATGAGTAGAATTTTTTATATGTTATAGATTGCATATAAGGGTACATTTTGTCTCAAGAAACTTTTGTGATTTAAGGTCTTTATCATAGCTAAAAGTTGACCACAAAATGCTTCAGTAAAACTGTCTGTCTGTGAGATAGTTGACTTGTGGTGTCTTTTTGAGTGACGGGTTCAACTCCAAATTAGCTGAAAATTTGAGGGATTATAGTTGACAATTTTATGAGAATATTTCATTCTTTGATCATCTTGATTTGGGCACGTGATCATATAGAAAATTTGAAGATAAACTTGTATTTATTCAAACTGTTTCCAAAATTAGATAATTGATTTGATTGGGTTAATTAATTGAGATAAATCCGGTTGTATCAATTTGAATTGATTGGAAATAATGCTATTATCTATATATTACACGTTCTACTCAAGATTGATAGGGGCACAAGAGGTATTTTACAAGAAAAGAGGCTGCAACCCTAAAAATAGCTATATATGGGGCTGTTTGGTGTTAAACTTGCAGTGCAGCAGAAAAGTCGAGTATTCCTCACATAAAATCACTCCAATTCGTTCATACACATAGTAGAGAGGATAATCAACAAATTTACAAGAGGGATCAAAGGCTGAATCGAAGCAAAACTGATCAACAAAGTTGAAATTCATCAAAGATGCTGTTTATGGTGCTGTCAAGTTGCTGATGCATGATCAGGCTGTTTTGCTGCATGTTTCTCATTGAAGATCGTAAAACAACTCAGTTGGGAAGTTAATTTATAGTTGTTATATGTTTTAACACGTTTATATAGCTTCCATGTGCTTTAATTTGCTGAATTGAGTCTGTAAACGCTGTTTGCATACTCTTGTTGTGTTTGTCTGTTTTGAGACGTTGTTTTGAGAGGTTTGTCTTGTGTAGCAACTCTCATAGGTGCTGTGGTTCCTACTTACTTGTGTAGGGGTAGGTTCAAGATGTTTTAGGACTGTTTTACAGGGGTAAAACAGTGAGGTTTACATTTCTTGTGTAGTAATTTGTTTAAGTGTGGGTTGTGTCTAGTTTGGTAGAGTCTTGTGTAGCATACCTTAATAGAAAACCCCCAGACGTAGGGCTGAATACATTGGTATTCAGTTTGGCGAACTGGGTAATCATTCTTGTGTTTTATTGCTTTAATTCACGCCAACACACACTTACCACGAGTTTGCTTTGTTTTGTTTAATTTACACGCATTGCAAGCACCGCTTGAACTTATGTTTCATATGAAAGACGTTGATTAGCATGGTATAAACTTAATCAAGTTAACTAAAAGTGTTCATTGCCTTAGTAATCACTTGAATAAGGTGTTACAACCTAGGTGTATTAAAAGGGTTGAAATTGAGAGCCATCTTGCGTTAAAAATAACTCGAAAAATTTAAAAGCACATCCAACCCCCCCTTGTGTGCTTATACACCTAGTATACGATCCGTAGAGGACTCCACAGTTACTTGTTGTTTAAATAGATGATACTAATTATTGGATACTCAGTAGTGTAAGTGTGTGTAGTTTAGTTGCTAGTTTCAGTAGGTTGATGTGATCAGTATTCTAAATGCAGAAATTAAATGCAGAAAGTAAGTAGGAAAATTTTATAGTGGTTCCAGGTGGTGTAATCCTGTCAGTCCACTCTTCTCCTGTGATGTTGGAGGTAATTCACTAGAGATTTTTGAGGTTGCAGTTACGAAAATCCCTAAGTTGTTTGTCCTTCACAAATAACTATGGCTTCACAAACTGAACACTTGAAACATGTGGGATTGCTGCTCCAAAGTATTCCACTGGTCCTTGAAGGGTAGGATTGCCTCTTCACCAGCTCCACCACAAACAACAGTCCTTGACACCCAAAAGATGCTTCACTTTCTTCAGCAGGTTTCTTGTAACAGAAGGTTTGAATCAAGTAAAGGATTAAACTTTCAGCAGCTTGATCAGGATGAAATGATCAGCAGCTTAATGTCTCCAAGTGTGTAAACTTGATGTAACTTGAAAGTAGGTTACACTTGAAGAATATACTGGATCAGTAGCTTTAAGCTCAGTAATGTCAGCAGGGTGAATTTCTTGATAAACTTGATAGCTTAAGATTGATTGTTGTTTTTCATCAATTTTCATCGCTTGTATCTGAATCAGAAGCCCTCTATATATAGTAGAGAATCCTGTGACTTATGTTTGAAATTCAAACATAGCCGTTTCAGATTTGTCCCCATATTGACTTTCTTTCTGTCCCTATACATAGTACTGACACGGTCAGTCTTCTTTTTGTCAGTTTTCAGATTGTCTCCCTTTGAATTGTGTCCATTGGATAAAGCTCTGAATCTTTCCAACGTCCCTTTAATCTTGACCATTGATTTTTTGACAAAATGAAGACTTTTTATCTGTCCTTATCCTTGTGAACTTCCAATATAACCTTTGATTAAATCGAAATATATATTCAGCAGGTCTCCTCTTGCTATAGTATAGCTTCTTATACTCTTTTAAGGGGTCAGTAGTCAACTGAATTCTGCCAGGTGCAGGTTCTCTGAATGCATTTGTATCAGCCTCCCATCTATTTTGAGCAAATATTCTTGCACCCACTTTTGCTACTGCTGTTTGGCTCTCTTCCCCCTTATTGACATCATCAACAAAACGGGACAGCAGACCATGAACACTCTCCTGTGTGATCACCAAGTTAGCAAGATGACCTTCCATGATTTCTGTTCTAATGTCAACTGCAGTGATCCTTCATTCCATTTTGCTCCAGCAGATTGATCCTCTCAGTAACCTTGGGATCCACTACAGCATGTTGAGGTGTTTCAGCAGGTTTAGCCACAGCAGGCTTGGGTGCCTCAGCAAGCTTATCAAGCTTTTTGTGTAGTGAGGCAAACTGCTCATTCAAGAACTTATCTCTATGTGTAATGCTTTGATTTATACCTCTCACATCCTTTGTTAAGTCAGCAATAGCATACTGATTGGAAGTGATGTTGGAAGCAACTGTCTTAGTAGTCCTTCCTCTATTCTCCACAAGATTCATCAAATCTTCAAATCTTTGTTCTTGTCTATTTAGTTGAGTTCTTAACTGTGTGATATCATCTCTCGATCGCTCTCACTCATTCAAAACATGTGGCTTTGTCTTGCACTGACCACACCTCCACCCATGTGTCCAAAGAAAGATCATCACAGAGCTCTTCAACATTGTACTGTGCCCTCTGTCTGCTGACAACCGTAGCTCTTGTCCTGTCCCATCCAGCAAGTTCAGGACCCTCCTTAATCATATCACCAAACATTTCCTCCAAAATTGGATCTTGTGCAGGTTGAGGTTCCAAAGCATGTTCTTCTTCAAATACTGGTACATGTGCCTATTGAGGTTCAGCAGCTACTAGTTCTTCCTCGAGCACTTGGAACTCCTCATCACTTGAAATCATAGTCCAAAGAAATTGTTCATCCTCATTAATAGTCGCTCTCGACTATCCTTTCCATCAGTAGCCTTCACTTCAGTAGATTGTACTTCAATAGCTCAGATCAGTATTCACAGGTTTTCTAGCAACCTGTGCTATAACAATGTCTTCAACAAGTACAGGGGTTTCCCCCAAACCCATTGTAGGTTCTAACTTTGTCCAGTGTTTGTCGGATCCTCGAGAACCTTTGCACCTCAAGTTCCAACTCAGATTCAGTCTTTGTTGTTCCTCAAAGAACTCGAACCACCTCTTCGATAGAATGTGTGGATGATTCCTCCAAACCCATCATGAAATCCAATCTTTGTCCTATCACTGATTGTTCCTCAGTGATCATGACCCTCTCTTCAACATAAATAAAAGGAAAAGAGCCAAATTTTCCTCTAGCACTCCTCTGTCATCAGCAATCTTCTGTAGAATATCAGCAGCTTGAGATAAAGTATTCCGAGTGTCAAACCACTTCTGATATTGAGTTGAATCTTAAAAGTTGATCTCAGGCTCACTATGTGCACTTATTATATCCTCATCCAAGTTGTCAGTCTGTTTATCAGCAGAGTGTGCATCAGATTCCACAACAAGTAATGTATCAGACATACTGACTAGTCTATTATCACCAAAATTTATTCTATCATTTATGATAGCCTCCAAATCATGTATGGTTAGATCCTCTAGATCATCATCCATCTCATAAGTTTGCTTGTCTACAACATACTTGTCAACACCAACAGATTGTTCTACTCTTGGTTCAGTTGACCTCTATCCAGCTTTTTCATTATATTTTGGCCATGCAGTTCCACTGGCTTCTCTTGATGTGTAGGATGATCATCATCAGAATCAGATGATGATGTGTCATCACTATCTGGTGCATCCCTATGTTCCTTAAACAAGATACTTCTTTGTTTCCTCCTTCAATGAGTTCCATCAACCTCATTTCCAGCAGAGAAGTATCAACCAAGTCAAGTAGATTATCCACTTCTAACTTTTCGAAAGCCCATTCCTCAAAATCTATCATTGGCTCAGCAGCTGGTTTTCGTCTTTTGTCGTAGCCAAACTTCCATTGAAAGTAATCAACAACCATCTTGAGTTTAGGATCAACATACCCTTCCTTCTTTTTCTTCTCCTTCCTCTAAAAGGGCATTGATGGCTTTCTAGGAGCTGTTTGTTCAGCTTTTTGTCCTCCAAAGGTCTCAACAAGAAAATTTAGTGTTTCCTCAGCAGATGCCATCAGGTTAGTAGGCTCCTCAGATAGTAAATTTGTCCCTACTACCTCCATCTGCTCAACACTAGGTTTCCTCTGACTTATATGCTCATCAGCAGGGTTAGCAACAGATTGCTCTTCCCTCTAAATTATTGCAGAAATGGTAGGGTATTGTACAGTTGTATCAATCTCCACAGCAGGTGCAAATTTAGTAGTCTGCTGTGGTTCTTCAATGTGTTGTTCAACAATGATTTCTCCAACCTCAGTAGGCTCAACAACTTTTATAGGTTCAGAAGCAATAACTTCCACAACAAGTTCTGGTTCAGTAGGTTTGTGTGGTGCTTCACTTTGTTGTTCAGTTGCAACCTTAGTAGTTTCCACAGCAGGGTCTGCAATAGTTTCTTCAATGTATTGCTCAACAACAACACCAGCAATAGCAGTAGGCTCAACAGCCTCTTCTTCTAATTCCCTTTGGTCCTCCAGGACCCTTAGTTCCTTACCTTTTCCATGCTTCTTCTTTTTCGCAATCTCTTTCATTCTCTTTGTGGGTCATTCAACTTCAATTTCAGCAGCCTTCCTCTTTCTTTTATCCTCTTTCTGTTGCTCTTTCAAAATCCCAGCAGCAGATTTCTTCCTTATAACTTCAAGTAGGTCGATGCTCGCAACTTCAATCGGACCTCGGTGGGTCAAAGATCTTTCTTGATTGCTTCCTTGTTTTTTAGGCTTAAGCATCTTAGTTATCTTTCTTGTATCAGCAACCTTTCGTTTCTCAGCAGCCTTCTTAGGTGTAGTAGATTTAGCAACTTTTAACCTGCTCACCACCAGCATCATCATCTCCATCATTGTCACTCTCTTTCCTTTCAATATCCAACTCTTCATCATCATCCAAGCCAGGGATGAGATAACTGATCTCCTTTTTGTATCTGGACTTGTTTATCTTTTCAGGTGCAACATTAGCAATCCTCAAATGAGTCAGTAGGGCCTGCACCATCAAAACCAAAAGCAGTGTCTTGGACTTCCTTGTCCCATCTTTGTTCTCTGATATTACTTTCTTCATGTATTGAACAAAGAATCCAGCCCAGTCAAACATCATACTTTTGCAGACGATGATCATCAAATCAATCTTGGGTCCTGACAATGTGTCAAGACTTCCACTGAATCTAAAATGTTCTTGGCTATAATCTTACTCAGCAGATTATATTCCATCTTGATATGTTTCACATTGATACTCAGTGAGGACTTAATGGATTTGTTGGTCTTTATTATATCAACAAAATCTATTCTTGATGCGACCCATTGATTCGGATTTGTAGGAGCATTGTTTCGTGTCCAAACCCAAACACTTCCCTCAACAGGTTTGAGGAAATTTCAATCTTCTGGCCATTAACTGTGGTAGTGAATGCCTCTCTCTCATCTCTTATCACAATGTTCCTCCAGAAATTTACAACATTGGTGTAAGATATGCTTTCCAATCTCAGATTAAGAACATCTTCCAGTCCTTCATAACTTCTGATTCTTCTACTAATATTGATAGCTAACTCAGTTTTGTTAGCATAAACAACAAACCCTCTGACACTTTGGCTTGTTCCAATGTGAACAACATCTTTATCTGCCATTAGAATTTTGAAAAAGATGAAGAAGAAAGCTTTTAAATCTGTGTTCACACAGTGTGTATTCAGAGAAAAATCGATCTGAAGGTTGTATGCATCATCTCTGTGTATATATCTGTATATATAGAGAAAGTGGGTAGTAACTGTCAGATAAAGCACTGTGCACGTACTGTAGCACTTAACCACGATTAAAGTTGGAGTTAATGTGATATTGACACTTGTCCCACTAATTGATTCCATGAGAGTTGTAACCGTTGGATATTTGTAATTGCGGTTATAAAGGCTAAGAATAATATCCAATTACTTTTGACTTTCATTTAAGTTTGACTGTCTTGTAACATACAACTCCATGCACCTTGGTCTTGATGACATTTTTATCAAAGAACTCATTGACAAGGTTCCTCGCCACTCTCAGAGATCTATTACTTTGCTGATCTTCAATTACTCTTGTTTTGTCCAACTGATAATACCAGATGAAGTTTAATACTAATGACTGATCTGTCAAGTGAGCTCACCCAATAGGACAAAGACTAATCCTCTTGGCAACTTCATTTGCTCAATTGTCCAAACTTATTAGGTACTTGGAATTGTTGATACCAATGACTAGTCTGCTAAGTGAGTTCACCCAACATAGCAAAGACTAATCCTCTTGGTGAATTCCAGTACACTGCTGATTAATGTACATTAGTCAACTTTTATGATTCCAAGTTCAGTCCTTAACTTAGCAAATTTTTCACTATCCAATGGTTTAGTAAATATATCAGCGAGTTGATCTTCAGTAGGGATGTAAAGAACTACCACATCTTTCTTTTCAACATGATCTCTTATAAAATGATGTCTCACATCAATATGATTGGTTCTTGAGTGCAAAATAGGATTTTCTACGATTGCAATTGCACTTGTGTTATCACACATTATAGGAATTTCTCTTTCTTCAATTCCATAATCCCTTAATTGTTGTCTTAACCAAAGTATTTGTGCACATCAACTTCCAGCAACTATATATTCAGCCTCAGCAGTGGAAGTTGATATTGAATTCTATTTCTTACTGAACCAGGAAACCAGTCTATTTCCCATCAATTGACAGGTTCCTGTGGTGCTTTTTCTATCAATCTTGCATCCAGCATAATCAGAATCTGAGTAGGATATAACTTTGAAGCTTCCATCTTTTGAATACCATATCCCTACTCCCAAAGTCTCTTTTAGATATTTGAGAATCATTTTGACTGTAGCTAGGTGACTCTCCTTTGGTTTGGATTGAAATCTTGCACAAACATCTACAACAAACGATATATCAGGTCTGCTGGCAGTAAGGTACATCAGACTGCCTATCATCCTTCTGTATAAGGTCTGATCAACATCTTTGCCTTCTTTATCTTCATCCAGTATGATGTTTGTACTCATAGGAATTGATACCTAGGTGCTATTTTCCATACCAAACTTCTTCAGTAACTCCTTGGTATACTTTGTTTGATGAATGAAGATTCCATCTTTCATTTGTTTGACTTGTAATCCAAGAAATAGTACATTTATCCCATCATACTCATTTGGAACTTGCTTTTCATGAGATTAGAAAACTTTTCACATAGCAATTCATTTTCAGAACCAAAAATTATGTCATCAACATAAATCTGTACTAGCAGTGTGCTGTCTCCTTCATTGATTCTGAAAAGAGTCTTGTCAATGGTACCTTGGTAAAACCATTGTCCACCAAGAATTGATATAAGGTTTCATAACATGCTCTTGGTGCTTGTTTCAAACCATAAAGTGCCTTGTTAAGTCTGTACACTTTATCTTCTTGATCTTTAACTTCAAAGCCAGGAGGTTGCTGAACATACACTTCCTCCTCCAGAATGCCATTCAAGAATGCACTCTTGACATCCATCTGGTATACTTTGAAGTTTTTGTGAGCAGCATATGCTAAGAATAATCTTAAAGCTTCCAATCTTGCAACAGGGGCATATGTCTCATCAAAATCTATTCCTTCTGCTTGAGAATAGCCTTTTGCTACTAGTCTGGCCTTATTCCTCACAATGGTAACAGATTCATCCAATTTGTTTCTGTATACCCATTTAGTTCCAATTATATTTGCATGATTAGGACTTTCCAATAGTGTCCAAACTTGATTTCTTTCAAATTCATTCAATTCCTCTTGCATAGCAATTATTCTATCTAGATCTGATATTGCTTCTTCAACAACTTTAGGCTCTATTTGAGATAGAAAACAAGTAAACATTGCTTCCAATTGTCTTCTAGTCCTTACACCTTGCTGTGTATTGCCAATGACTTGTTCAGCAGGATGATCCCTTAACCATTGTGGATTTTGGTTAGATTGGTTCTTAGGAACATCATCTTCAGTAGGGTCTACTGTTGCTTCAGCAGGGGGTTCAGCAGGGGGTTCTGCAGATCCTTGAACCGCCTTGCTTGTTGCATCAAGAGTTGCTATCGCAGAGTTCTTCAAAGGGCAAAGTCAGAAATCTTTAAGTCATTTATCCTTAGTAAAACATCAACACATTCTGGATCAGTGACTTGTTGATTCTCAGCAGGTTCTGAAGCTTCATCTTTCATTCTAGTGAACTTAGGTTCATCTACAACATGTACTGTTTCTTCATGTTTTAGTGTTCTTTTATTCAGTACCCTGAATGCCTTGCTGACAGAAGAATATCCCATGAATATTCCTTCATCTGATTTTGGTTGGAATGCTTCAATTGCTCCTTATGATTTAGTATAAAACATTTGCTTCCAAATGGATGGAAATATGATATATTAGGTTTCCTTCCATTCTAAATCTCATAAGGTGTCTTCAGCAGCTTCTTGTTTACTGAGGTCATGTTTTGTGTATAGCATGTTGTATTGACTGCTTCAGCCCAATATCTTTCAGGTAATAATACTTCACATGTCATAGTCCTTCCTGCTTCTTTCAAAGTCCTATTTCTTCTCTCAGCAACCCCATTTTGCTGAGGTGTACCAGCAGCAGCTAATTGGTGTAGCACACCATTTTGCTCACAATATTCTCTTATGACTTTATTGAGAAATTCAAGACCCTTCCTCCGATCCGATCTTCACTCTTTGTCAAACTTTTCTCATTTTGCAATCTCTTCAAAATTTCAGGCATCTTTTGAAGTGTTTCACTTTTCTTGTTCATGAATACTACCCAAGTGTATCTTGAATAGTCATCCACAACTACTAGAGTGTACTTGATGTCGTGTCAAGTAATAAAAATACTCGATACCTAAATAATCACACTAGCAACAGAACTAGGTTCAATTGTAGTATAGTTAGATAGAGTCGAGGTCGATCCCACAGAGACTCGGCTTAAACGAAATATAACTTATTAAATTAAAAGAAAATTAAAGGCGGTCTCCGACCAACAATAACGTAGAATTAAAATTGACACAATAGAAACACAAACCAAACAAAAGACACAAAGACACTAAGACACTTATTTTTATAGGTTTTATAAATGATTAACAAACGGTAATGATAACTCTAGTAGTAATTACCCCCCCATGCTATGTAGATTGACGACGAGACAAAATATGACATTTAAGATTAATTATTCTGACTACGGGAGTCATCCCCTAAAATAGATCTAGCTCCGGGTAGGCCATCTAGATCATCGTGTCTCCGTTACGTGACTTCACATTCTTAGTCTCCGTCTCATATAACTTCTGACACAATTACAAAGCTAGGGATGCCGGTATAAACCGTAACCTCATCTAAGCAACATTCCTATGGTTAGGCGTACTTCTTAGACACCGATTCAATCTTTGTCCTAAGTAAGAATCACTTTTTGAGTCTCATGTTAAATTACGATGACAAATAATTAAGTTGATCAGGTTTAATTACTTGTTTAAATTACAAAGTAGAGAACCTGACGTAGTGGAAGCCGTTCACAGACAAATCAAGAACATCACAGATCTTGCTACCAGTGAGACATAGACTCGCTGCCAGCGAGCTCAGATCTGAACCAGATTTGCTCGTGAAACGTCTTTTACATCTCAGATCAATACACAAAACGACTACTCCATCATGAAATCAATACACAAAACGACTACTCCATCATGAAATAAATTAGATCTACGAATAGAGATTGCATAATTGAGTAGACATTACCCTTGAAGATGAGCGTGATTCCCACTCCATGATACGATCTCTAACTAGCGATTCTAACGACTCCGTAACGAAAAAACATAAATAAAAACTGAGAACTTTTATAAAATTGAAAATATTGTATAATGGTATGTATTCTAAAGTATGGTGAAATAAAATTCATGGCTGCTGCTTATATAGAGTTTTCAGCCGACCTAAAGATGCATTTAAAAACCCTAAAACGCGTAGAGATAACTCCCAGCCGATCCTCGAGATTTTCCCGAATTTGCCCCAGCGAATCCCCAGCTCGCTGCCAGCGAGCTCACTGCTTTCTGATTGGCTCGCTGGCTTTTCATGTTCCTTAGTCAACTTTTCGTGCTGCTTCGGTATTTTTCTTTAATGCAGTCCGATTCTGCTTTGATTTATCTTGAGATTTCCTTCCTCCGTTGGTAGATATCCTCCGATTAATCGCAATCTATAAAATCAATATTTATTGCACAGTAAATAATATAAAAACAGATAAATACCTAATTATATCTTATAAATCACACAACATTAAATAATCATTATAAACATGTGATTTAATATAAAATATATATTATTAAGCTCGATTTAAGGACAACGTTGATGACTTTTACGGGTATAATTTGACCGTCATCAACTACCCCCCACTTAGACTTTGATCGTCCCGAACAAAGCATCAATAAGTCATTCCCCAAGACAACATTTTCCGTGGTCAAATCATACTTACACAAGAAACTCGAGTCAACTCATGCCATTCATGCTCATAAGGTATCCATTATTCACTACTCACTATGAATCGAAGTGATGTGTGCATGTGCATTCAGTTTTATATATTCGTGGCAAGATTAAAGTTTATGCTAACTTCACAGTCTTAACCTATCAACATCAGCATTCCCACTTCTTAAGCCTCGCATGGGTAAAGACACGGTGCAATAAGCAAGAGCATCATCAAAAGGTTTTTGGACTCGGAGACCGAGAAAATACTCGAAGCCTCTTAAAAAGTTGAATTTCTTCGCATTTCCATAATTTCAAGCATTAACACCTCTCAAGAAAGAAACTTGTTTTAAAGGTAAAGTATGCATTGCAAGAATCCCCCTCTCATGGATTAGTCAATAGCATTGAATATTACCACAAGCTCGGTGCTACTTTGGTAATGTTACTACAAGCCCAGTGTTTAACGCATTGTTAAAACACCGATAATTCTCAAGCTTATTACTCTGCTTTGCTGGCTAGAAGATAAGAATACATCAGCAGATAAATATCGACTCTAAGTTTGCATAACCAATCATCTACGCAATGCACACATAATTCTTCTAGTTATTATAATTCGTGCGGTAAACGTCGATCCACAAATTGAGTAATTGAATAATAAATAACTACTTGCAACGGTCGGCAAGAATATCCTTAAATTTACAATCACATAAGTATAAAATGATCGCGTATTCATGCAAATTGGTTCCTTCCCTACTAATTTTATGTATAAGAACTCACAATTCTAAGGGTATGAGATAATTAATTTGGCATTTGTTCAATTTTTTCATTTTTCACCGTTTCATTCAATTGTTCAATTATAACATATCATAGCTAAGTCTCCTACCCCTCACTTAAACTTGGCATTGTCCCCAATGACAAAGCAAAAGGAGAATTTAACAAAAAGACTTAGCTCTGGAAACGGCTCTCAAGTAAAGGCAGAATATAGGAGTGATCCAAGCACGGCGTGGAGAAGCAAATTAAAACCTGTTTAAGCAAACCAAACAGAAACTCCACGAAACCGTTAATAACATGTCAATGGAAGTTTGAAAATAATGTGGCAGTAATTAGATATAGAATATCCAAAAACAAATTAAGCCACTTTATTTCATACAACCAACGACAAGGAAAACCAAAGAGTTAAAACTACAAAACTCACATGGCGGCTATCAAGGAAAAAACCTCGTTTATTCCGAAATTAGACTCGGAACATGTCGAGATAAAAAACGGAACATGGCGAGATAAAAAAAACCTTAACAGTCTCATGCTACTTTATTCAAACAAAACAAAAACAAAAGATAATTTAAGAAATAGTTCTGAGGTTATAGTCGTCAGCTCGACTTAGTTCAACGATGGTTTAAGTATAGGTGGGATCTTCAAGAGTGAAGAATTCCTCCTCCGTTCCTTGACCAAGACCAATGTAATGTTTCAAACGGCGTCCATTAACCACAAAGGTGGATTGATCCTTAAGGTTTAATACCTCAACAGCTCCAGAATGAAAAACCTTACTCACTTGATAAGGGCCATACCATCGTGATTTTAACTTGCCCGGAAAGAGTCTTGATAAGCGGATTTTCTACGGTCCGGTTAAACAAGTAAAAACTCGAAACCTTAGCAAAATCTACTTTCTAACCGGCAGTGGACCGGGTCGATTGTAGGATAGTGCTTTAGGAGTCCGAGGTCGAACCCACAGAGATTGGTTTTTGAGTACCACAGTTGACTTAGCGCTCAGTTCAGGTCAAACAGATAGATATGAAGTTATGCTACTGCGTAAAAGAAAGATTACACTACTCGGAATTCTAAACAATTAAAAGAGGTATGGCGAACTACGATCCAACGGATTACTTTACCCTCGTAAAGATTACCCCGGAGTGTGCCTTACTCTACCATGCCGTCTAACGAAAACTCATAGGTCAAACCCGTATTGAACTCGGACTTGATGACTAGGGCGTCAACCTAGTACACGGGTAGTGTCGACTACCTTTCAAACCCAAAACTTCTACGGTCCCGAAACCCGTTCCCCACACGCCGCAACATACATTTATAAGCTACGTGTGTGCAACAATGAACAAAGTTGTCAATCTCATTCAAAGCTATTAAAACAATCAAATCAAGTTTCGTGATGTGGATTATCGATTAGAACGTTAAATTACGCGCTACACTACCTCCCGGTTCATCTCTCTAATGGTGTTTCACCCGCATTCACGTGGTTCGACCATACGAGAAATCTAGCTACTCATAATCAAATCTAAACAATACAAACGAGAGAAAAACATCACAACAACAATAAAATAACAAGAAAACATACTTACTTTACTCAACTTGAAGGAGGTGCCAAATGTGCTTACAAAAGATCAAATTTTTGCTAAGTGAAAAGTTACGGATCGAAGCTAAAAGTTAGTAGATCAAAGAGAGGATTGAAAGAGGATTCTAATGATATATAACACTTGATCTAACTCTAAAAGACGAAGAAAATCGCCCAAAATCTCCAAACTATCTAATATTATCGCCCCCTCTTCCTCTACTTGGCTGCTGTGAGAAAATGAGCTGCATTATATAGAAAGACCTCTGTCTGTCCGGATGCCATCAGTGTCCGGCCGGACTGTTCTTGATTCTACAGGTGTCCGGACGGATGCATAGATGTCCGTCCGGATGTCTTGCTTTTGTCCGTCCGGATACTTCCTCTCGTCCGTCCGATGATTCTCATCCCGTCCGGATATTGATTACATCCCCGTCCGGCGGGTTCTTCATCAAATAATCTTCCAAAAACCAGTGAGTTAGCCGTCCGGACACAACAACTTGTCCGTCCGGACAGCCATCTTGCAGCCCACATCTTCACTTTTTCACCTTCAACCTCCGTGTTTCGCCTCGGGACACGCCCAAACTCATACTTCTCATCTTTCAGGCTCTCGAGACACCTAGTCTCGCATCCATATGAAAACAACAAGCAAGCGCATAACCCCGCAAACTACGGGTGCTCGGGAAAAGCGAGTATAAAATGCTAAAATAAGGTCGAGTTCACGGAAAACCGGCAGATCACTCGCCGTGCAATAAATCCTCATTTAATACTCAAGATAGGTCTAAACTCACCCGAAACATGCCGAAATGCGATAATCGTGTCTTTGAATCAGCATGAAATGTCTTGTAAAGTTGGTTCCTATCAAGTCTCAAGCGTGAATTGTAAAGAAGAACCAGATCGCCTTCCTTAAAGGTACGGTCTAATATCTTCTTATCATGAAATTTCTTTGTGCGCTCCTAAAATATTTTTGCATTCTCATAAGCTTCCAGACAAAACTCCTCCAGGCGAGTCAATTCCAACAATCTTCTTTCTCCAGCTAAACTCTCATCAAAATTCAACATACGCGTAGCCCACATGGTACGGTGTTCAAGTTCAACCGGTAGATGACATGCTTTTCCAAAAACAATCTTATAGGTGGACATACCAATGGTAGTCTTATAAGCAGTCCTATAAGCCCATAAAGCATCATCTAATCTCAACGACCAATCCTTTCTAGTCGTATTCACAGTTTTCTCCAAAATGCGCTTTATTTCTCGATTCGTAACCTCAACTTGTCCACTTGTTTGAGGGTGATAAGTAGTAGCTAACTTGTGTCTAATCCCGTACTTAATCATCAATTTTTCAAATGGCCTATTACAGAAATGGCTTCCATTATCACTAATAATGGCACGAGAGGTTCCAAACCGCATAAAGATATTTTTCTTTAAGAACTTTAGTACAACTTTCGCATCGTTAGTAGGCGAAGCAATGGCCTCAACCCATTTGGACACGTAGTCGACCGCCACTAACATATAGCGGTTGGACAAAGACGAAGTAAAGGGTCCCACAAAATCAATACCCCAAACATCAAAGAGTTCCACCTCTAGGATATTCTTCAGTGGCATTTCATTCCTTCTCGAGATATTTCCCATCATTGGCAAGAATGACAAGATCTAGCATATTGATGCGCATCTTTGAACAAAGTGGGCTAGTAAAAACCACATTGGAGAACTTTTGCTGCCGTCTTGTCTCCTCCATAGAGTCCTCTAGTTTCATAAACATGGCAATGTCTAAGGATATAATACATCTCCTCTTCTGGCACACATCTCCTAAAGACATTGTCGGATCCTAGCTTAAACAGATAGGGCTCTTCCCAAAAATAGTGCCTAAGATCCTTGAAGAATTTCTTTCCTTCTTGGGGGTTGAGATTGGGTGGCAAGTATTTCGTGGATAGATAATTCACAAAGTCTTTAAACCATGGTTGTTTCTTCTCCTTCACAACCTCAACACGCGAAGATACCGCAGTGATCATCCTTTCCATGTATGGCCGTGATGGAGAATAATTGTTCATCAGGAAATGTTTCTCCAATCTCGGTCATTGGCTCATTATCCTCTATTTGTAAACGGGAAAGATGATCCGCAACCAGATTCTCAGATCATTTCTTATCATGGATTTCCACATCAAACTCTTGCAATAGTAGAATCCATCTCAATAACCTTGGCTTGGAATCTTGTTTGGCTAAAAGGTACTTCAAAGCCGTATGGTCAGTCCAAACAGTGACTTTAGATCCTACTAGATAAGATCTAAACTTGTCAAATGCAAAGATAACAGCCAGAAGCTCTTTCTCAGTATTTGCATAATTCTTTTGAGCAGCATTTAAAGTTCGACTAGCATAGTAGATGGGCCTAAAGATCTTGTCTTTTCTTTGTCCTAAGGCAGCACCTACAGCAGTATCGCCTGCATCACACATCAACTCAAAAGGTAGATTCCAGTCAAGCGCAATCAGAATGTGTGTAGTGATAAGCATGCTCTTTAACTCATTGAAAGCTTTCATGCACTCATTAGTAAACACAAATGGCACATCCTTGGCCAATAACTCAGTAAGAGGTCTAGAGATTAAGGAAAAGTCCTTCACAAACCGGCGATAGAATCCCGCGTGGCCCGTAAAAACCTCGCAATGTCTTAAGATTGGTTTGTGGAGGCGGTTTTCAATCACCTCTACTTTTGCTCTATCCACCTCTATACCGTTCTTTGAAATCGGTGTGGCCAAGTACTATACCTTCATAACCATAAGATGACATTTCTCCCGTTAAGCACCAGATTCCTCTCCTCGCATCTCTTCAACACTCGTACTAGATGCGTGGGGCATGAATCGAAATCATCTCCAAATACGGAGAAATCAACCATAAAGATCTCTAGGAAATCTTCAATCATATCAGCAAACAGAGAAATCATGCATCTTTGAAACTTTGCTGGTGCGTTGCACAAACCAAAGGGCATTCTATTATAAGCAAAGGTTCCATATGGACATGTAAAAGTGGTCTTCTCACGATCCTCGGGTGAGATATGAATTTGATAGTATCCCGGTAACCGTCTAGGAAACAATAAAACATATGTCCGCTCAGTCTCTCAAGCATTTGATCAATGAAGGGAAGAGGGAAGTGATCTTTACGAGTAGCATCATTCAGCTTTCTAAAATCAATGCACACTCTGTGACCAGTAATGAGTCTAATAGGAATTAACTCGTTTTCATTAGCTTGCACCGTCAAACCTCCCTTCTTAGGAACTACGTGGATCGGGCTAACCCATTCACTATCAGAGATAGGAAAGATGATTCCCATTTCTAACATCTTAATAACTTCATCCCTAACCATGTCCTTCAATTGTGGAGTCAACCTTCTTTGGGGTTGTGCAACCGCTTTCTTTGCAGGATCGACGGAGATTTTATGCCTGCAAACGCTAGGGCTTATGCCTTTAATGTCAGCTATTGTCCATCCAAATGCTCCGCGATACTCTCTCAACACTCTCATAAGCTTTTCTTCTTGTATTTCACTCAAGGCAGAAGAAATAATAAATGGCAAGGTCTCATCTTGAAGGAATACATACTTCAAATGCGCAGGGAGAGGCTTCAACGTCAGATTTGTAGGTGGTTCTTCTAACGAGGTCTTTAACTTTTGTCCGGTTAGCTTGAGTTCAAAGAACTTATGCCACATCAGTGTATGGTAGAATTTCTCAACCTCGGTAGACTTCATCTCCTCAACATGGCCAGGGGTTCCTCTACTACATCCAGGCCATATCACTTTCTCTTCCCCGCTCTTCTCATATTTCACTTCATCCTCTAACTCTAGGGTAGCATCGAGGAAGTCATTAATATCCTCATATTGTTGGAAGTCATTGACAAGCTTGTCGACAGAATCAAACATGAAACATGCATCCTCTCCATCATCAGGTGTCTTCATAATGTCAAACACGTTGAATGCTATTTCATCTTCATTAACTCTTAACACTAACTCTCCTTTGTAAACATCGATAAGCGCCCTACTAGTGGCCATAAAAGGTATTCCTAAGATTAGGGGCACTTCGTAGTTAGCTTTCATATCTAGCACAACAAAGTCGACGGGAAACACAAACTTCTCAACTCCTCAACCACTCCACAAGGTTCCTTAACCGAGCGATCAGCTAATTGCAAAGTAATTGAAGTCTTTTTAAGGTCTTTCATACCTAGATTTTGAAAAATGGAAAGAGGCATCAGATTTACGCTCGCTCCTAAATCACACAAGGCCTTGTTCAAACATACGTTGCGTATGGTGTAGGGAATGAGAAAACTTCCCGGATCCTTGCACCTAGCGGGCAACTTATGTTGAAGAATGGCTGAGCACTCCTCATTTAGGCAAATGGTCTCTAAGTCTAGGAGTTTCCTCTTAGTAGAGACAGCTTCTTTTAAGAACTTGGTGTACTCAGGCATCTCAAGTGCTTCAACTAAAGGTATATTGATTTGTAACTTTCTAAAGATATCTATGAACTTCTTATACCTCTTATCATCAGCCTTAGGCTTAGATTTGCGTGGAGGATAAGGTAAGGTTGAAGGATCGACATCAGTGAAAATAGGATACTTATTATTATAAAGCTCAACTCTAGGGCCAGCAGGTTCCTTATAGGTTTCTTGCTCAGGCAAGGTTCCATAGGCATTTGCTTCCTTGATTGGCTCACCATCCTTATTCTCTACGGCTTTCTCTTTCTCTTTTAAAGATGGTGGAGTCACCTCTTTCCCACTTCTAGTCATGATCGCATTCAAATCCTTAGGATTTTTATCAGTATTGCTTGGCAATCCTCTAGGAGGTTTAGTTGAGACTTGCTCAGCTAATTGTCCTATTTGGTGAGTGAGATTCTGGACAATGGCTTCTTGATTGGTCACCTTAGCATCGTTCTTCCAACAATATTGGCTAAAGTTAGTGGCTAACTCAGCCATCGATTTTTAAAGTTGTCCTATATTGTCAGTGATGACATTACTCATCTTTTCTATCACAGCTTCCCAACCAAAGGTTTTAGTTTGCTGGGGTACATAAGTAGTAGGCAGTTTAGGACCATCTCCTCCATTAGGGTCACTATATCGGAATCCAGGATGGTTATGATTAGGCTTATATCCTCCCCATTGATTTCCTTGTCTCGCAATATAATTGGCTTATTCAGTACCATCATTCTCACTTTGATGAATCACTTCGATTCCAGTCCCATTCTCTACTCTTGCCATCCTCTCTTGCATTCCATCTACCTCATTGTTGATAACATACAGTTGTTCTAAGATTTTGGTAAATGCACTATCCTCAAATATGTCTGCGGCCATCTTCACAGTAGCTATGTCATTGCCTCCGAATTGACTATTCATCGCTATTTGCTCCATCTTTACTTGTGCCTCCTCAGGAGATCAAAGAACAAACGCTCCATTGCTAGAGGCGTCTACTCTAATTTTCTCAGTCTCTCTCAATCCATGGTAAAAACTTTGCATTAAAAGCCAAAGAGAGATATCATGATGAGGACACTTTCTCATAGCTTCCTTAAAACTCCCAAGCTTGATCAAAACTCTTCCTAGGTTGTTGCTTAAATCCTAAGATGTCTTGGCGTAACTTAAAGGTTTTTCCTAAAGGAAAATACTTATTCATGAATTTTTGCAACAATTGTTCCCAAGTAGTGATAGATCTAGCCTCTAAAGAGAGAAGCCATTGCTTAGCTTTATCTTTCAAAGTGAAAGGGAAAAGCTTAAGACGAATGTTACCCTCTAGGATTAATTCTGGCTTCATAGTGCTAACAATTTCCAAGAAATTCGTCACGTGAACACCAGGATCCTCGTTTTGGATTCCATGAATAGTGGAATAGTTGGTCACCATTTGAATTACATTAGGCCTAGGGTGATTGACTTCCACAGGGTCTTGCGGTGCTACGATAGCGGGAATGAATTGCTCAATAGTAGGCGTTGCATAACTTTGCAAAGTGCGCCTCACTCCTTGAACTAGGGCTTGGTTTCCATTATTAGCATTAAGATTATTTGCATTATTGGCATTATTAATAACTTTTTCAGGATTAAGTACCTGGTTTGGATTGTTCAGAACGCCTTCCATTTCTGCCTCAGATTCAGAATGCTCAGAATGATCGGTTGTATGTCCTTCTTCCAATCCTTGCTCGCTTCCCTCAAGATTTGGATCCTCTTCTCCTTGTTTAGCCAGTTCTCTAGCTAACTTCCTATTTCGCCTTGCAAATTTCTCTATTTCAGGATTATATGGCTCAAGCGGTTCCTTCGATCTCCGAGTAGCGTACTATAAAATAACAAAAAACAATAAAACAATTAAAAACTTAAAAGGCTAGGCCTTTAACTAGACTATATAATAAAAACGAAACAAAAAAGGACTCTAAAAATTATGAAAAATACGAAAATACAAAGCGCGGCGTAAAAGCGAAGCGGAACGAAATCGCACGGAAAAAGCGAGGATGGCTCCCGGCGAGCAGGAGCTCGGCGCGCCGAGGCGGTGCGATCCTGGAAACTCGCGATTTTGTTTTATGACACTAACAGGTTAATTCTATGCTACGAAAACTAATTAAACAGACACTATTCACAATATTTACGAATCTACTTTTAATAAAATAAGCTATACTTGATTAATGACACGAGTCCTCGGCAACGGAGCAAAAAACTTGATGTCGGGTCAAGTAATAAAAATACTCGATATCTAAATAATCACACTAGAAAGAGAACTAGATTCAATCATAGTATAGTTAGATAGAGTCGAGGTCGGTCCCACAGAGACTCGGCTTAAAATAAATATAACTTATTAAATTAAAAGAAAATTAAAGGCGGTCTCCGACCAACAATAACGTAGAATTAAAATTGACACAATAGAAACACAAACCAAACAAAAGACACAACGACACTAAGACACTTATTTTTATAGGTTTTATAAACGATTAACAAACGGTATTGATAACGCTAGTAGTTATTACTCCCCCATGCTATGTAGATTGACGACGAGACAAAATATGACATTTAAGATTAATTATTCTGACTACGGGAGTTATCCCCTAAAATAGATCTAGCTCCGGGTAGGCCATCTAGATTATCGTGTCTCCGTTACGTGACTTCACATTTTTAGTCTCCGTCTCATATAACTTCTGACACAATTACAAAGCTAGGGATGCCAGTATAAACCGTAACCTCATCAAAGCAACATTCCTATGGTTAGGCGTACTTCTTAGACACCGATTCAATCTCTGTCCTAAGTAACAATCACTTTTATAGTCTCATGTTAAATTACGATGACAAATAATTAAGTTGATCAGGTTTAATTACTCGTTTAAATTACCAAGCAGAGAACCTGAAGTAGTCGAAGCCGTTCACAGACAAATCAAGAACATCACAGATCTTGCTACCAGCAAGACATAGACTCGCTGCCAGCGAGCTAAGATCTGAACCAGATTCACTCGTGAAACGTATTTTACGTCTCAGATCTACGTAAACATGGGTTCGTTAATTAACTACATCACGAAATCAATACACAAAACGACTACTCCATCACGAAATAAATTAGATCTACGAATAGAGATTGCATAATTGAGTAGACATTAACTTCAAAGACGACTCCTCGATACGATCTCTAATCGGCGATTCTAACGACTCCGTAACGAAAGAACATAAATAAAAACTGAGAACTTTTATAAAATTGAAAATATTGTATAATGGTGTGTATTCTAAAGTATGGTGAAATAAAATTCGTGGCTGCTGCTTATATAGAGTTTTCAGCCGACCTAAAGATGCATTTAAAAACCCTAAAACGCATAGAGAAAATTCCCAGCCGATCCTCGAGATTTTCCCGAATTCCCCCCCAGCGAATCCCCAGCTCGCTGCCAGGAAGCTCACTGCTTTCTGATTGGCTCGCTGGCTTTTCTTGTTCCTTACTCCACTTTTTGTGCTGCTTCGGTATTTATCTTTAATGCAATCCGATTCTGCTTTGATTTATCTTGAGATTTCCTTCCTCTGTTGGTAGATATCCTCCGATTCATCGCAATCTATAAAATCAATATTTATTGCACAGTAAATAATATAAAAAGAGATAAAAATCAAATTATATATTATAAATCACAAAACATTAAATAATCGTTATAAACATGTGATTTAATATAAAATATATATTATTAAGCTCGATTTAAGGACAACGTTGATGACTTTTACAGGTATAATTTGACCGTCATCAACTACCCCCCACTTAGACTTTGATCATCCCGAACAAAGCATCAATAAGTCATTCCCCAAGACAACATTTTCCATGGTCAAATCATACTTACACAAGAAACTCGAGTCAACTCATATCATTCATGCTCATAAGGTATCCATTAATCACTACTCACTATGAATCGAAGTGATGTGTGCATGTGCATTCAGTTTTATATATTCGTGGCAAGATTAAAGTTTATGCTAACTTTACAGTCTTAACCTACCAACATCAGCATTCCCACTTCTTAAGCCTCGCATGGGTAAATATGCATTGCAAGATTCCCCCTCTCATGGATTAGTCTATAGCATTGAATATTACCACAAGATCGGGGCAACTTTGGTAATGTTACTACAAGCCCAGTGTTTAACGCATTGTTAAAACACCGATAATTCTCAAGCTTATTACTCCGCTTTGATGGCTAGAAGATAAGAATACATCAGCAGATAAATATCGACACTTAGTTTACATAACCAATCATCTACGCAATGCACACATAATTCTTCTAGTTATTATAATTCGTGCGGTAAACGTTGATCCACAAATTGAGTAATTGAATAATAAATAACTACTTGCAACGGTCGGCATGAATATCCTTAATTTTACATTCACATAAGTATAAAATGATCACGTATTCATGAAACTTGGTTCCTTCCATACTAATTCTATGTATAAGTACTCACAATTCTAAGGGTATTAGATAATTAATTTGGCATTTGTTCAATTTTTTCATTTTTCACCGTTTCATTCAATTTTTCAATTATAATACATCATAGCTAAGTCTCCTACCCCCTCCCACTTAAACTTGGCATTGTGCCCAATGACAAAGAAAAAGGAGAATTTAAGAAAAAGACCTAGCTCTGGAAACGGCTCTCAAGTAAAAGCATAATATAGGAGTGATCCAAGCACGGCGTGGAGAAGCAAATTAAAACTTGTTTAAGAAAACCAAACAGAAACTCCACAAAAGGTTTTCAAAGTATTTTCACAAGCACAACTAGTAGGATTACTTCAGAACAGAAGCACTGCTCCGATACCAATTGTTGGTCCCTGAAAAGGCTATGGTTAAGTTTAGAGAGGGGGTGAATAAACTTAACACTTAAAACTTTTGGAGTTAACAAACTCAAGAAGGTCGATGCTTTGGCTTGATTTGCTTCGATGAGTCTGCTAACTGTCGATATTACTGAACTTTTTTGCAGCGGAATATATTCAAGTTAATCCTTGTTACTTGGTATTTAAATAGATGATACTAAGTATTGGATACTCAGTAGTGTAAGTGTGTGTAGTTCAGTTGCTAGTTTCAGTAGGTTGATGTGATTAGTATACTAAATGCAGAAAGTAAGTAGGCAAATTTTATAGTGGTTCCAGGTGGTGCAATCCTGTCAGTCCACTCTTCTCCTGTGATGTTGGAGAATGATTCAGCTTTCAGCAGCTTGATCAGGATGAAATGATCAGCAACTTAATGTCTCCAGGTGTGTAAACTTGATGTAACTTGAAAGTAGGTTACACTTGAAGAATATACTGGAGCAGTAGCTTTAAGCTCTGTAATGTCAGCAGGGTGAATTTCTTGATAAACTTGATAGCTTAAGATTGATTGTTGTTTTTAATCAATTTTCATCGCTGTATCTGAATCAGAAGCCCTCTATTTATAGTAGAGAATCATGTGACTTATGTTTGAAATTCAAACATAGCCATTTCAGATTCGTCCCCATCTTGACTTGCTTTACGTCACTGACATAGTATCTCGACACGATCGATCTTCTTTTGTCGATTTTGATTTGTCTACCTTTGACTTGTGTCCATTGGATAAAGCTCTGAATCTTTCCAACGTCCATTTAATCTTGACCATTGATTTGTTGACAAAATCAAGACTTGTTATCTGTCCTTATCCTTGTGATCTTCCAATGTAACATTTGATTAAATCGAAATATATATTCAGCAGGTTCCTGTTATGTAAGTCTGCTGAAATGCTTGTCCGTCAGCTGTCTAAAGTTTGCTGTGTTTATAAAACACTCTAGCTGACTGTCTTTTATCTAACTTTTAATTGTGAAGTTAGATTACACCAATGTTGACATAACTAAGTTCCAATCACCACTTAACTAGTGGAACTTAGACCTTGTACAGAAGGTATATGTAATCAGTTTAGGTCAGCACAGACTTCCCTAAATTTTGATTCCATATCCTTGACTTTAAATACTAAGTTTGATCCATTAGCCTTCAATAACTGAGTTTGACCCCTCAGCCTTCAGTCTTCAGCATGTCCCTAACTAGTCTACTGACCTAGTTATCTTCCTGACCTAGACAGGTCTGCTGATGAAAGTCAGCTGACCTTTTACAATGCTTGTTTGATCAAACCTATACAAAGATCAAACTCTAATAAGCCTATACATTTAATGTAGACATCTTTTTGCCTTTGCTTTATAACAGCTAGTCTGGCACTCATCACTAAAACTCAAAATATGTCCAACAGTAGCAATATTATCCGGGTTAGAAAAAAGGGGCTCGGTTTCTTGGTGATTGGTGTTGCGGCGGTTGAAAATAAAAATTTAGGGTTCTTGGAAAATTTAGGGTTCTTGAGATGAAGATTTGAAGGTTTGATGATTAAGACTGGGGGGGGGGGGGGGCAAAATATAGAAAGGAAATAACAAATAATAGTTTTTCTTTTGAAAAAGAATGAACTTAAACAAATAGAATTTTTTTTTGAATAAAATACGAAAAAGAAATTAAAAAAAAGCAAGGGATATTTGACACCTGAGTTGCCGAGCTCTGATACCAACTGATGTGATTATTGAATCGAATCTGATCGCACTTTACCCAGGAAATAACTCGAGGATCAACAACGAGCTAAAAACCTAACAAAGAGAATCCAAACTAGAATAGGGTTAGAACGCCACAACGTTCGCTCACAACGCTATAAGTTTTAAAGGTGATCCTCTACAACGAAGAGAATCTCACTCGCAAGTGATAATAAAAGCCGACTCGACTTTTAAGAGAAATTTTATACTCAACAATAATGTGTAGCAATACAATGGCTGTTGTTTGTCTTGTATAGGCTTACACCTCAAAGGAAAACAACATATAAGCAATGTGGGAGAAATTCCCACTAAAGAAATGCGCCTAAGACTTCCTATTGGGCTTCTAGTCTTATTTAGTCCCACATACATTTTATTAAGAGAAAATCAGCAAAATAAAAATAATAAAAATCCATAATGTGAAAATAAAGCCCACAGTCGAAAATCCATCACTAAGGCCCTCTTAAGGGTTGGCCTTAGTCTTCCAAAGGCGAGATAAATACTTCAACTGGTTTTCCCAGGCCCATAGCATAAATAACACACTTCATGCCCATTTCTTCAGTCTTCTTGGTTTGATCTTGCTCGAATTTCTCCAATACTAAGGAATTAAGTGCTTCCCTTAGTTTCTTCCTTTGGAGCCTAGTCATAGGGCCATCTCTGATCACAATCGGGTCCATGGGTATCATAGGAGCTAGCAGGTCGGGAATGTCATCCGGGATCGCATCAGTTACTCAGTATTTTAATTCAAGAGGTACCATGATACATAATAATAAATTACACAATAACATAAATTCAAGAATATGTTTAATATAATAAACATATTGAAAAAGTAGTGCTTTCTAAACGAAAGAGTTCTAAGTGCTTTTCCCGTGTGCTCTAAATGTGTCATTTCATCATTTGGACGAATTAGCGCAACATCCTCTACTATAACTTTATCAAGCATTAAACGAGAGAAATCACATGACTTAGTCTTGCCTTCATCAACATCTCTATAAGTCTTCTCAGTTTAGACTTTTTGTCACGCCACAACATTCCAACATGTGAGAAAGATAGCTTTTCTTTCATAATCTTTAACACCATACTTCGACTTACATTAAAATGAATTAGTCAAAAGAGAACTACCATAAAACCAAATGAAATAGATCCACATTCAAACTAAATATATAGTTCTTGCAAAGCATGTAACATGAAATATATTACCTGATGACAATTGCATCTAGAAAATCCTTACCTTTTAACGTATAAGATACAAATTCTTTAGTCAGGCAAAAAAGAAATGTAGAGTACTTCTTTGACACCTTTCCCCTTGGTTGCCATATTCATTGCGCTTCAATTCATGTGGTTTGCCCGAGAAGAATCCCTTGGTGAAGGATGTAATGATGCTGACCAAAGGGATAAGAAAAAGAAGCGTAATGCTACAAATTTTAGAGTGGCTATGAATTGAAGCGCAATGAATTAGGTTAGAATCCATTCACGACAATGCACTGGGTCAATTTTCCCACAAATCAAAATGAGTATCCTTAGTATATTCAACACTTATAACATGAAACTGAAATTTTTTTACCTGAACTTCATCTCCATATACTTTAGTCATTTTTCTTTTCATATTTGATATGCTCTTTGACATAAAAATAAAACCAAAAAAATATATTTATAAGAAAACAACAAATGATGCAAGGGTTAAAAGACTACACTAAAACCCATCTAAACTCATATATATATATATATATATATATATATATATATATATATATATAATGCTAATGCTATACAAATGACATAATTCAAAGGAGGAATCGTCTATAATGTTAATTAAAAATTCAAAGAAAATGAAGATTCAGTCTAAAAGGGATTGGCATCCAATAAATGATTTTGCAGTGCAAAAAATAAAAACAAAAACCGAAAACAATAAACACTTGCTAGAAAGGATCGATAAACAACATTTACATACCCTTTCATCAACATAACTCTACGAACTTCATACTGAAGTCCTCTCAATTAAGTTGATGGTGATGTGCCATATTCAATTCATCTAAATCCCTGAAACGTCTATAATCGATTGAATCGAACATATATTATTCAAGGATAAACAATTACTAACATGAATGAGATTGGTCCTTGTCTATCTAGAGAAAGAGTAAAATTATCCTGTGAACTTGTAATATCTGTAAAAAAAAAAAAAAATTTTAAATATGATAACAATTGATAAAAATCAACAGTACAAAAACTCCAAATCTAAACATTGTATCATTCCTCAAAGATATCAAAGACAAAAAAGCTGCGATATCACACAAACGAATTTTTAAACCTAGATTCCACTTGAAATTGGCATCAGGACTGCAAATCATACCTTCCACATCATAGATGGTAACAGGCCTTTCTTTGGGGCCTTATCCAATATCCACTCTTGGAAAACGGTGTGTATTCAGATCCTAACGTGAAAGAAAATAATAAAAATTTCATGGTAAAAATCCCAAAACGAATGAAGTTTTAATCTAGAAGGAAATACCTACCGAATAAGCATGTAAAATTTACGTTTCAGCAGGAATTGGGATTCGATCCATGGGTCTCTACACTTCAATACAGAGTAATAATTTTTGGACTAAATGATCTATAGACAAATAGGCAAGCTCATCCATCACCTCAACAACCTCGAAAAGCAAGAAATATGGAATTTTTTTTTTTCAATTACTGTCACGGGCCTGATTTTTTTTTCCCAGGTTGTTGTTTATGTACGGGGCCGTTTTTAGGTCTTCTGGATACGTGAAATATGTTGATTCTATATATAACATCAAATAAAGCTTTGTACGGGGCGAAGCCAATTTCCCTGCCGGACATAGTACGTACACAAATGAAACTTCCCGGGGCTATTATGTACGGGAATCCATATAAAACTTTTGCAAATGAAAGAAAAGTGGATTTGATCCACTTTTCTGATCTAGAAATCGAATCTAGGGTTTTCTCGAGTTATGAACAAAGCAAGAAAAGGGAAAAATATAAGGGGAAAAGATATTTTGTTATATTTCTGGAAAAATAAATAAATCCCCTACTTATATGAGTGGCTGCAAAACCCCACTATACAATAGTCAAAAAGACATAAAAGCCCCTACACTAAAGTATAATATGTAATACTCCCCTCAAGATGGACTTGGGGACCCATAAATGTCTTTCAAATGAAGGCAATTAAGCAAAGAATGGAAAAGTGGACTGTTTAACGCCTTGGTGAATATGTCTGCAATCTGATGTAGTGTAGGAATGGGGACCAGCTGCACAAGTCCATCTTGAACACGATCTCGGATCACGTGGCAATCAATCTCTATATGTTTCGTTCTCTCGTGAAAAACATGATTCTTGGCTAGATTGATGGAACTAATGTTGTCACAATGCAAAGAAATAATTAAAAGTAGGATAAGAAGAACCAAAATCATGTGCATTAGGGCACAACCATTGTATTTCACACACAGCTAATGCCAAAGCGCGATATTTTGCCTCTGTGGAACTGCGTGACGCCGTTGTTTGTTTCTTAGTTTTCCATCACACAAGTGAATCACCAACAAACATACAATAGCCAGTAATGCTTTTTCTCGTATCGTTACATGTGCCCCAATCGGAATCAACATATGCAATCAAAACAAGGGAACTATGTGCAGGACAGAACAATCCTTTACCTGAACTAGACCTAATGTACCTGAGAACTTGTTGTGCAACATGGAAATGATGAATAGTGGGATTGGCCAAGAACTGGCTAAGCTGATGTGTGGCAAAACTAATCTCCGGATGGGTAATGGTAAGATAAAGTAGCTTTCCTACTAAGCTACTGTACTAAGTGTTGTCAGGCAACAACTCAGAATCTCTAGCAAAAAGGGCTGTCTTCAACTTCATTGGTGCCTTTGCTGCCTTACAATCAAGCATGTCAAACTCTTCAAGAAATGAGAGTGCATACTTACGTTGAGAAATGGTTAACCCTGATTCTGATCGTAAAATTTCAAGTCCAAGGAAAAATTTGAGCTCGCCTAGGTCTTTGATTCTGAACAGCTGATGAAGGTGGGATTTCAACTCTTCAATGATACACATGCTATTCCCTGCCAGGACTATATCATCGACATATGCTAGGGCTATCAAGAAATCAATGCCTTGTGTCTTGAAAAACATGCTATGATCATGTCTTAATTGCTTATAACCAAGATCTTGTAAGGAGCTAGTGAGTTTATGATTTCACTGACGACTTGCCTATTTCAAACTTTAAATAGACTTCTTCAATCTGCAGACTTTACGTGGATTAACAACATGAAATCCTGGAGGCAATTTCATGTAGACCTCCTCTGTAAGATCCTCATGAAGAAAGGCGTTGTTCACGTCAAGTTGGTGCAGAAACCAGTTCCTTGCAACTGCTATGGCCAAGAGACTACGAATGGTTGTCACCTTAGCTACTGGAGAGAATGTTACCTCATAGTCAATTCCTTGCGTTTGGGTATATCCCTTCGCAAACAAACGTGCCATGTACCGTTCTATAGTCCCATCTGAATTGTATTTAACTTTGTAAACCCATTTGCACCCAATGGGCTTCTTTCTTGGGGGAAAATCGACTATGTCCCATGTTTTGGTTGACTCTAATGCATCTATCTCTTTCTTTATAGCTTTCTGCCAGGCAGGTGAAATCACATCTTGATTATAGGTCTGGGGTTCTTGTATCTTGTCAATGGAAGCCACAAAAGAGGATTGATGTTCTGACAATTGTGCATAAGACAATGTATAATCCAACGTGTGAGGAGAAACACTTTCTGAGTCTGGCACATACAAAATCCAGTAGATGTGCTGGTGGTCTTCTTGATCTAGTTGGTCTTTGGATCACTGGAACAGCCATGTTTGGATCACCAGAAGCAGTCATATCTGGGCTATCTTGTTGAGATGCTGGCTCTCTATTTGAAGAGCTTGGGGTAGTAGGAACTTCAGTGTCACCCAGATCATTCTCAGCCAAGAAATTTTCATCACCAAAACCATGTACCACTAGCAAAGACACAGAATCTGCTGCTAGTACATCACTCTTAGCCCTGTCATGAAAGGGGAAGGTTAGTTCATGGAAAACAGTATCTCATGAGATAAAATCTCCCTAGACACTAAGTCAAGCAAAATGAAGCCTTTTGTTGTGTCTGACATCCCTAGATTGACACGGGTCCTTGCTCTAGTATCAAATTTACTACAATCTCTTGTCAAAGTACAGGCAAAAACAAAACATCCAAACACTCTTAAGTGTTTTAAATATGGATTTCTGTGATACTACTTCTGATAACGTGTAGAATCTTGCAACAATGGGGTGGGTGTCATGTTGATCAGCTTGACTGCATGAATAATACAGTAGCCCCAGTAAATGACGGGCAGATTTCCTTGAAATTTTAGAACCCTGGCTGTGTTGAGGATATGTTGATGCTTCCTCTCCATAACTCCGTTCTGTTGTGGTGTTGACACACCACTTTCTTGATGAATGATTCATGTCTCTGTATAAAACTCTAGCCATCTGAACTCTGCTTCATTGTATGTCCTGATAACCTTGACCTGTGATTTGAACTGAGTGGAAACAAAAGCACAAAAACTTTGTATTAAAGGTCTAACTTCTGCTTTGCTTTTTAACAAAAATACCCATGTGTATCTACTGAAATCATCAACTATTGTCATGAAATAAGATTGTCCATGTACTGTTCAATGCATGTATGGACCCCATAAATCCATATGTACCAAATCAAAACAAGCATTCATACTTGTACTACACATAGGAAAAAGAAATCTCTTCATTCTTGCTTGAGGGCACACATAACAGATACTTTCAGGCAACACTACATCATCAAGATCTTTCTTGACAATATTCATTCTTTGATGAGACATATGTCCTAACCTCATAGCAAAAGCTTCAGTATAGAAGGCAAAGGTTTCAAAAATAATACTTGTGACCTTACTGGTGCAAAGTTCTCGTTTAATCCTTTCATAAAACGAATGACATATTCATATTCTATGTAGCCAACAAAGGTGGAAATGACGGTACAAGTACACTTAACTGCGCACTCACAGGAAGGAATTGGTCTCAAAATCATAATCTCATCCCAGACGGTTTTTAGTTTAGCAAAATACTCAAGAACAGACATAGTACCGTGAGTAATTTGGTTGATTTCCTCCAGTAAATCAGAGAGACGAAAGCAATTCATCTTAGGATACCTATTTCGAAGATCCTCCCAAACTCCGCAAGCCGAATTCATCCATAGCACAGTCTTCAATTCGCGATCGGATGACTCACAAACTTCATTATCCAGGACATCACAGTGATATCACACTGCTCCCATCTCGCTCTCATTCTTTCATCATTCACAGGTTTTGGAATCGATCCGTCCACAAAACCTAGCTTATTCTTCATAATCAGTCCCATTCGTATAGATCTGCTCTAGGATTGATAGTTTGTGATGTCTAGGGGTGGATCTTCAAGGATCAAGACCGGACTCTCGTTCGGATGCAAATAAAAGGGGCTCAAAGCTTCCAACTCTCGTTCTGCTTGCAACTGCCTCTCTTCTGCCATTTTCGATCTCAATCGTACAAATCTTAAGACGATGCAAACAACAAGGAAAGTAAAACACAGATCGGTAGTTTAATTACTCTCTAATACCATGAAGAAAAGTGGATTTGATCCACTTTTATGATCTAGCAATCGAATCTAGGGTTTTCTCAGGTTATGAACAAAGCAAGAAAATGAGAAAATATAAGGGGAAAAGATATTTTATTATATATTATGGAAAAATAAATAAATCCCCTATTTATATGGGTGGCTGCTGATCGAGTGTAAGTCACTAACGTCGATATTACTAGCAAGAATACTAGGTACATCGTAGTATAGTAAATGCGAGTCAAGGTCGATCCCACAGAGACAATGCAACTTTAACTATAAACGGTTCCAAACTAATTAAGAAGCAACATAAATGAGGTCATTGACCAACAATAAACATAAAGAAACTTGGTATTTCTTCCCCTCTTCTCACCGATCTACTAACTTTGATTAGTTAATCGTTACGTTTACTTTCCCACATAATTTGCTTAAATTAATCGAGCGAGCGTTTGATTTAATTATCATCATTAGCTACGGGTGAAACTCCTAACCCTATCTACTCCGACAATGGTAGTAGACAATCTATACGCAAGCTACCCTCCTTAATTAGTCCGTAATAGCCCATACACATAAAGACCTAGAATTGCCGATATTGAGCGCTAACTCATACCGCTAACCCGCCTAGACAGCTGTCGACATTGATCAGCACGTTCCTATGGTCCATCGGACTATGTCCAAACTAACACTTAACCTTGAAAGTTCTTCATGTTAATTTGTGAATACAATAAGTAGATTGGTCAGATCTAACCTATTGTTAATTAAACCTGTCGATCAACGTAGTTGTTGTGAATCCTAGTTTTAGGTTTTCTAAATAATGCCTCAGTAAACCGGTATAGACCGCCGGGTTACCAGGGTCAGATTTTCCTATTCCTAGATCTACATTGCTCACATACGATTAAAATAAGTAAATCATGAGGTCTTTAAACATGCAGATTAACTAAAACACATAAATACGAACATATCTACCATATTGAAGACAAAAAGGAACGTTCCAAGCTTCATACCTTCAACAATGGAGATCTAGCTTGATCTACTCAAGCTAGAGATGCTAGAGAAAGGGAGAAAACCAGAATTAACTCCTCAAAAGCTTGGAATAACTTTATTTCATCAAATTATAATGTATTAAAGAGATTTGATAATAATAATATGAAAGCTTATGAAGACTTATACAATATTCTGTAATTTTGACCTTATATAGATACAATGACTGACTTATGACTCTCTAAAACCATAACCGACCTAGATAATGCGGCAGAATCAATTTCGTATCCAACAAGTCCTCGGTTTACCGGCCCTAGCCCTCAGTAAACCGGGCCAACTTTTCTTCTTTTTCTTCAGCAGACTTCTTCTTGGGCTTTAATCACTTGGCCCAATATACTTCTTCTGGTCTAGTTCTGTTCTTCAATGCTCTAGGTCTGGTACATCCTATAAAACATGCAAAACGAGACCAAACAGTACCAAAACCCCGAGAAAATAGCATAGATGCAGAATTATGATCTTGGAAACACACACATAGCATTTAACACATATTTCACACAATAACGAGCCTATCTACCCTCTCTTGATCAGAATTTGGGGTGAATATAGGTATAATTAATGGTACCATTTAAGGCGTTATCAACTACCCCCCACTTAGATTTTGATCGTCCCGAGCAAAAAGGCGAAAAGAAACACAACACTCTGATCAGTATACAAGTTAATTAAAAACAACTGTGCCTCACAAAGTCAAGATCAAGATCATGCCGCTCATATCCATCAGTGATGCATTAAACACTATTCTTGTAATGAGCCAATGTGTGTGTGCAAACAACACTTAGTAATGCAGACAACCGCACGTTACGTCAACCCGTAGTCGAACTAACCAGTCTCGAACATGTTATTTATAAGTCAAATTAGCTAGCAAGGTGGATCGATAACCGAGTATGTATTACTCTTAGGCTCACGTTTATCGGTCTATGCAAAAGTCGTGCGTTTTACGCTCCATCGACTCAAATTTTGCCAAAGAGATTATAGATGTATATATTTCAATGCACTTCTCTTTCTTGGCAGGTGAACTCTCATTGATTTATCTATCCTCACGGCCCCACTCATGATAAACTACCGAATCTGAAATTCCTTTGCCTTCATATATAAGCGTTGGTGAAACATGATTCGTGATGAAGCCAGGGTCAACTCTAGTCAAAGCAATATGCTATCGACTACACACCAAGAAAAGTGGGTTATACGTGCTTAAAATGGTGGCTCATAATAGAATATGCGCTTAATGCGCCACTACTTCAGAAGTGGGCACTTACTCTTATTTGTGCATCGTGAAACAAAGATGAAGTCAATTAACTCGAAAAGATAAAAAATATCATATTTTTTCAAAATTCTGTCGAAATGAATCAATGTCTAAATGGTGAACAGTGTGTCAAAGAGAATCAAGACAATCACACAATTCATGGAATATAATGCTAAGAAGCTATGTGACGTTCCTTACCCCCTACTTAAACGAAATATTGTCTCCAATGTGTTAGTTGAAAAACGAAAAACGATATGGAACTTAGCTTCAGTTAAGGGTGGAACCAAAGAAGAATCGGATCTTCGTATAAATCATCCGGCTCATGTAAGTAGTCCATGAAGAATCTGCGCTAAGTAACTCAAACAAACCAAGAAGAATAGTGGTGACAAGAAACCGTATAACAATATGGCGGCAGTAAACTAGAAAATAAATCACTCCAAACAATTTAAACCGTCAAAATCATTATATTAAGAAAATTCTAGATAGGAAAGAAAAATAAAAATAAAAATAAGAAAATGGAAAAGAACAGCAATAAAAAGAAAGAAAAACTAGTCCTCCACATAATAATCCTCCCAGTCGTCTCTAGGCTCGAAACCGGGAGGTGGTGCAGAACTGGAGGCAGCAGCGGCAGAAGATGAGGCTCGGGGATGTGAGGCAGTCCTAGGTGGTGGGGTCGATGGAGGAATGCCAAAGAAGTCTATAATCCTATCCATCTTGCGATGCAGACTCGCAATCTCTCTCGAGTGCTCCTCTAGCATAGCTCTTTGAGTCCGGGGTGCTCCAAGGACCGGAGTACGCTCCCTCTCAGCTCTCCACCCAACCTGTCTTGGTACGCATTGAGCCGACTGCGAACTGATTATCGGCTCAGGGCCTTCCCAATCATCACGGACGAGAATTTTCACCTCGTCCTCCAAAGCAAACATGTCAATCATCGGTCCGTATGGCAATTGCTTGCGCTCAGATGTGGCGGAAAGCTGATCGCGTGTAAGTCACTAACGTCGATATTACAAGCAAGAATACTAGGTACATCATAGTATAGTAAATGCGAGTCAAGGTTGATCCCACATAGATGATGCAACTTTAACTATAAACGATTCTAACCTAATTAAGAAGCAACATATAGGTGGTCATTGACCAACAATGAACATAAGGAAAACGTGGTATTTCTCCCCCGTGTCTCACTGATCTACTAACTTGGATTAGTTAATCATTACGTTTACTTCCCCACATAATTTCCTTAAATTAATCGAGCGAACTTTTGATTTAATTATCATTATCAGCTATGGGTGCAACTCCTAACCCTATCTACTCCGACAATGGTAGTAGATAATCTATACGCAAGCTATCCTCCTTAATTGGTCCGTAATAGCCCATACGCAAAAATAACTAAAATTGCCGATATCGAGCGCTAACTCATACCGCTAACCCGCCTAGACAGCTGTCGACATTGATCAGCACGTTCCTAGAGTCCATTCAAGACTATGTCCAAACTTAGCACTTCACTATTCATATTTCATGCCAGTTTAAGATTACAATAAGCAGATTGGCCATATCTAACCTACTGTTAATTAAACCTGTCGATCAACGTAGCTGTAGTGAATCCCAGTTTTAGGTTTTCTAAATAATGCATCGGTAAACCGGTATAGACCGCTGGGTTACCGGGTCAGCTTTTCCTATTCCTGGATCTACATTGCTCACATACGATTAAAATAAGGAAATTACAGGGTCTTTAAACATGCAGATTAACTAAAACACATAAATACGAATAGATCTACCATATTTAAGTAAAAAAGGAACATTCAAAAATTCATACCTTCAAAAATGGAGATCTAGCTCGATCTACTCAAGCTAGAGATGGTAGAGAAAGGGAGAAAACCAGAAATAACTCCTCAAAAGCTTGGAATAACTTTATTTCATCAAAATTGTATAAAGTAATTGAAAACTATTGAAGAACTATGTAATATTCTATAGATGCGGCCTTATATTGATACAGTGACCATCTTATGACTCTCTAAAACCCTAACTGACCTAGTAGAGGTGGCATAATCAATTTCGTGTCCAACAAGTCCTCGGTTTACCGGTCATAGACCACGGTAAACCAGGCCGACTTTTCTTCTTTTTCTTTAGCAGCCTTCTTCTTGGACTTTAATCACTCGGCCCAATATAATCCTTTTGGTCCAGATCCATTCTCCAATGCTCCAGATTCAGTACATCCTATAAAACATGCAAAACAAGACAAAACAGTACCAAAACCTCGGGAAAATAACATAGATGCAGAATTACGATCCTAGAAACATACACATTGCATTTAACACATATTCCACATAATATTGAGCCTATCTATCATCTCTTGAGCAGAATTCAGGGTGAATAAGGGTATATATATTGGTACCATTTAGGGCATTATCAACTACCCCCCACTTAGCTTTTGATCGTCCCAAGCAAAAAGGCGAAAAGAAAACAAGACTCTGATCAGTACACAAGTTAATTTAAAACAACTACGCCTCACAAAGTCAAGATCAAGATCATGCCACTCATATCCATCAGTAACACATTAAACACTATTCACTTCATGAGCCAATGTGTGTGTGCAATAACTTTCACAATCGCTTAGTAATGCAGACAATCTCACATTACGTCAACCCATAGTCGAACTAACCAGTCTCGGACATGTTATTTATCAATTAAATTAGCTGGAAAAGGGGATCGAGAACCAAGTATATATTACTCTTAGGCTCACGTTTATCGGTCTATGCAAAAGTCGTGCGTTTTACGCTCCATCGACTCAAAATTTTCCAAATATTTCAATGCAATTCTCTTCCTTGGCGGGTGAACTCTCATTGATTTATCTATCCTCACGGCCCCACTCATGATAAACTATCGAATCCAAAATTCCTTTGCCTTTATAAGCGTTGGTGGAACATAATTCGGGATGAAGCCAGGGTCAACTCTAGTCAAAGCAATATGCTATCGACTACACACCAAGGGAAGTGAGTTATACGTGCTTAAAATGGTGGCTCATAACAGAATATGCGGTTAATACACAACTACTTCAGAAGTGGGTACTTTCTCTTACTTGTGCATCGTGAAACAAAGATGAAGTCAATTAACTCGAAAAGATCAAAGACATCATATTTTTTTGAAATTCTATCGAAATGAATCAAATTCTAAGTGGTGAATCGTGCATCAAAGAGAATCAAGATAATCACGCAATTCATGGAATATAGTGCTATGAAGCTAAGTGACGTTCCGTATCCCCCACTTAAACGAAACATTTTCCCAAATGTGTAAGGTGAAAAATGAAAAATGAAAAGGAACTTAGCTTCGGTTAAGGGTGGAACCAAAGAAGAATCGGATCGTCTCGTATAAATCATTGGGCGCATGTAAGTAGTCCATGAAGAATTTGTACTAAGTAACTCAAACAAACCAAGAAGAATAGCGGTGACAAGAAACCATATAACAAAAGTGCAGCAGTAAAAGAGAAAATAGTTATCTCCAAAACAAATTAAGCCGACAAAATCATTATATTAATAAATTCCGCAACATCAAATAGATAGGAAAGAAAATAAAAATAAAAATGGAAAATAACAACAATGAAAAGAAAGAAAAACTCATCCTCATCAGAATAATCCTCCCAGTCATCTCTAGGCTCAAAGCCGGGAGGTGGTCCAGAACTGGAGGCAGCAGTTGTAGAAGAGGATGCTCTATAACAAGGGGCAGTCCTAGGTGGTAGGGTAATAGGAGGAACTCCTAAGAAGTCTATGATCTTGTCCATCTTGCGATGTAGACTCGCAATCCCTCGCAGGTGCTCCTCTAGCAAGGCTCTCTGAGTCCGAGGAACTCCGAGGACCGGAGTACGCTCTCTCTCTGCTCTTCCAACCCGTCTTTGCCCTTTTGAAACTGACTGTGAACTAATCATCGGCTCAGGGTCTTCCTACTCATCACTAACCAGAACTTTGACCTCGTTCTCCAAAATGAACATGTCAATCATAAGTCCGTACAGAAACTCCTCGCGTTCAGATGTGGCGGCAAGCTCGTGAATACGGCTATGCATCATGAGACCAATGTTGACTGGAGATCCCTACTCCAGATAGAATATCAACTCTACCATCCTCGGTGTGACAGACACCGTGTGCTTGGCCGGCAGAAGTTGAGCACAGACAAACCGATTAACCACCTTCCTATCCTAGGATAACTCATTTTCCAGGAAGATGGTGGGTGCTCCAGCAGGATTACACTTCCATTGCACCCCGAAGAATTCAGCTATCATGTTTATTCTCTCTAAATCTTCAATTTTTCTCGAGGATGTGTACTCATCCGGGCCCACCGGTGGGTTGCGAACCCTATAATACTCATTGATCCGCTCAATAGAACAGTCAACTCTAACACCACGGACCAACCGCAAAAGTAGAGCCGGGGTTATGCGAAACATAAGCATAAATTCCCTTACCACCGTGGCGTTGAACCGTGTCGGTGCCTCGGCCATGTCCAAAATGTCTTGTTCTTGCAAGGCTCGTGGCAAGATATCTCCGTAATCATCCAATTCCACGCCCCTTTCTCGAGCAACAGGTCTTGCGTTCCAATGCCCTCGGAACAATTCGAAGATTCCAATGAATGGAATTGCTCAACCCTATATAGGGGTTAGCATACGTATTCTCTGATAACCACTGGGATGAAGAACAAATCGGCTACGCTTAGGACCCATCCTGAATGATAACAGGACTAATGCAGTTTCTGATTCTGGATAAAAGTAACCTTGGTAAACCGGGGGTAGGTCAGGGTTTACCGGCCTGATTTTTTCTGGATTTCTTTTTAGGACTATGCTTCTGTCAATGGAAGAAGAAGAACTGCAGCACCTCACTAGCACAGCAACACTAGACAGCAACATGGAGAAGAAAATGGTTTGGTTGGGTGGTATGGAAAAGGGTTTAGGTTTGGTGGAGGTTTGGTGGTGAGAGTGGTGGTGATGGTTGCCGACTAGTTTTAAGAAGAAGAAGAAATATAAGAATTGTGATGATTTATGGATAAGATAGTAGATGGAATGATGATAATAGTGGTGAATAGGTGGTTTAAATAAGAAAAATGAGTGAATGTGGAAGGATTTAGTGGGATAGTGGGTAGATGAGTAATTAGGGTGAGGGATTTGAGGGGGTGATTGATGGGATTGAGGTGGAGTTATGGCGGAGTGTGGGAAAGAATGAAATTTGAAAAGAGGGGAAAATGGGACGGTTTCTGCTGACTGGTGGTGTCTGATGCAACGTGTGTCCTCCACATGTCTCTAAAAATTCAGCTTTTCAATCTGACGTTCAGAAAACTGAAAATTTGGGACCGGTAAACCGCAGGTAACCTAGCATTTACCGGGGCTTCTTTTCCTCAGATTTCTCTGTACTTTTCTTCTGCACTCTTTACTCAACCTCTCTGCTTAATTCTAACCTCAAATTGACTGGTCTGTTACTCCTTTTGTTGCTTTTTCCGACTCGATCCTAACCTGCTTCACTAGAATCCACAACGAGTAAAAAAATCTTTCCACAACCATCGGTTTCAAGCCTAAGGGTGCGGTAGGATGAAAAAAAGCTCGTCCCTTCATCCAGCTACTTTTTCTCATACCTAATCTACCTAAGGGTTTAAAAGAATAGTTATGAGTTGATAGTCACCAGCTCGACTTTCTTCAGATCCTCGATCATTCAGGGTTGGAGCTTTAGCTCGCCAAACTTTTGCTTCAGAGGTTTGCACCTTTATAGAACCTTTTTAAGCTCTCTTTCTAGCACACCTCTCTGTCTTAGCTTGCGTACTAGGTCTGCCTCTGCATCGAGATTTAGACTTTATACATAAGGACTCCACATTTCCTTCTTTAGGCTCAAAGCGTTCACTACGCAACACGGAAGGACTAGCTTCCGTGAGCATCTTGTTGTGGTCCTTCTCTTCTCTCTCTCAGCATTAGTCTCATGAATTCCTACTTAACGGTTTTTACTACAACCTCTCTATGCTTATGCCTCTCTATCTCCATAATTTCCACCTTTCCTGAATCATACGTCATCTTGCAACTTTCCGGCCTATTTTCTAGGGGCTCTAAGATTTTAAAAGATACTGCATCATTATTCAACCTCAAAGTAATCTCCCCATTATCGAAATCCATGACTGCTCTGCTTGTCTCTAAGAAAGGTTTTCCTAACAAAGCTGGGGCACTTGGGTCCTCTGGTACGTCTATAACCGTGAAATCAATTGGAAAAGTGAACCCTCCTATCTTAATCGTGCACTTCTTAAGCAGACCGGTAGGCATATCTCTAGTTCTATCGACGAAAGTCATGGTTCGAGTTTGATTCATAACGACCGGAAGCTTAATCTTTTGGCAGAGGGAAAAAGGTAGAATGTTGCAACTCAAGCCAGAGTCGCACATACCTAATGCTACTGATGTACCATTAACAGAAATTGGGAGTCGGAACGTGCCAGGGTCTCCTAACTTCACCACGGTGTATGAGTCTGGGTAATCCTCAGGCTCAGAAAACATCGTGTTAGGATCCTCTTCAGGATCATCAGAATCATAATCCGATGACGATATTTCAATTTACTCGAAAGGGAAATCACCTGGACGATACGTGTTATACTCCTCTAAGTTCTCTTCATGCTCTTGCTTGATTGCTTCTTTCTTTTTTTCCAACCGCTTCTTAATGGCTTCACAATGCTCTCTAGCTTCATATCCAGGTTACATGAAAATTGGTGTGATGTTCAATATTGTCCGAGGCATATTGCTTGACTTGGTTGCTCTTTTTTAACTCCGGTTTGATCGAATCTCTGAAGTGTTCTAATCTTCCTTCAAAAGAGACAAAATAAAACAAAGAAAAGGTTAGTGACTTCCGCTTCAGTTGGGTATGATCCCAACTGTTGCGGACCTACTAACTAAAATCAACAGAGAATAACTCAGAATAACGAAGACTGTTCATAATTCAATTTTCCAGGCCTCGGTAACCCAGGAGTAAACCACGGTAAACCGGCCCTGAAATTTCTCCTTCTGGCAGTTTAACAAGTTCAGGTTTGATCCAGAACGACTCAAGACTCAAAATAAAATAAAATGAAATAAAAATGACTTCTTAATCAGAATTAAAACGTTTATATTCATTGTCCCCGGAAACGGCGCCAAAAATCTTGATAACGTGTAGGTCACTAACATTGATATTACTAGCAAGAATACTAGGTAAATCGTAGTATAGTAAATGTGAGTCAAGGTTGATCCCACAGAGACGATGCAACTTTAACTAGAAACGATTCTAACCTAATTAAGAAGCAACATATAGGCGGTCATTGACCAACAATGAACATAAAGAAAACGTGGAATTTGTCCCCCTCTTCTCACCGATCAACTAACTTGGATTAGTTAATCGTTACGTTTACTTCCCCACATAATTTCCTTAAATTAATCGAGCGAGCTTTTGATTTAATTATCATTATCAGCTACGGGTGCAACTCCTAACCCTATCTACTCCGACAATGGTAGTAGACAATCTATATGCAAGCTACCCTCCTTAATTTGTCTGTAATAGCCCATACACATAAAGAACCAGAATTGCCAATATCGAGCACTAACTCATACCGCTAACCCGCCTAGACAGCTGTCGACATTGATCAGCACGTTCCTCGGGTCCATTCAAGACTATGTCCAAACTTAGCACTTCACTATTCGTATTTCATGCCTATTTACGATTACAATAAGCAGATTGGCCATGTCTAACCTACTGTTAATTAAACATGTCGATCAACGTAGCTGTAGTGAATCCCAGTTTTAGGTTTTCTAAATAATGCCTCGGTAAACTGATCTAGACCGCCAGGTTACCGGGGTCAGCTTTTCCTATTCCTGGATCTACATTGCTCATGTACGATTAAAATAAGTAAATTATGGGGTCTTTAAACATGCAGATTAACTAAAACACATAAATACGAACAGATCTACCATATTGAAGACAAAAAGGACGTTCAAAGCTTCATACCTTAAACAATGGAAATCTAGCTCGATCTACTGAAGCTAGAGATGGTAAAGAAAGGGAGAAAACTAGAAATAACTCATCAAAAGATTAGAATAACTTTATTTCATCAAATTGTATATTGTAATTGAAAACTATTGAATAACTATGTAATAATCTATATATACGGCCTTATATAGATACAATGACCGACTTATGACTCTCTAAAACCCTAACCGACCTAGTAGAGACGGCATAATTAATTTCGTATCCAACAAGTCCTCGGTTTACCGGCCCTAGTCCACGGTAAACCGGGCTGACTTTTCTTCTTTTTCTTCAGCAGCCTTCTTCTTGGACTTTAATCACTAGGCCCAATATACTCCTTTTGGTCCAGATCTATTCTCCAATGCTCCAGATTTGGTACATCCCATAAAACATGAAAAACGAGACAAAACAGTACCAAAACCTCGGGAAAATAACATAGATGCAGAATTACGATCCTAGAAACATACACATAGAATTTAACACATATTCCACACAATAACGAGCCTATGTATCCTCTCTTGAGCAGAATTCGGGGTGAATAAGGGTATAATTATTGGTACCATTTAGGGCGCTATCACAAGCTCATGAATACGGATGTGCATCAGTAGACCGATGTTGACTGGAGATCCCTGCTCCAGATAGAACATCAACTCCGCCCTCTTGGTTGTGACAGATACCGTGTGCTTTCTCGGTAGAAGGCGGGCACAAACAAATCTGTTGACCATCTTCCGATCCCAGGATAATTCGCTCTTTAGAAATATGGTGGGGGCTCCTATAGGGTTGCGCTTCCATTGCACCCCAAAGTAATCAGCAATCATGTCCATCCTCTCAAGATCTTCAACATTTCTCGAGGATGTATAATCGTCTGGGACCACAGGTGGATTTCAAACCCCAAAATGAGCATTTATCCGCTCAATAGAAAAATCAATCTTAACGCCATGGACCATTGCAAATGTGGCTCCTGGGTTGTGCGAAACATAAGCATAGATATCCCGCACCACCGTAGCATTGAACCGTGTCGGTGCCTCAGCCATATACAATATATCTTGCATTTGTAGGGCTCGGGGATATATTAACCCGCAATCGTCCAGTTCTACACCCCATTCTCGGGCAGCCGGTCTTGCATTCCAATGCCCTCGGAACGATTCGTAGGTCTCAAATGAATGAAATTGCTCAACCTCATATATCAAGGGGTGGGCATCTCTGTATATGCTCTGATAACCACTGGGACGAAGGGTCGTTCTGCTACACTTTGGACCCATCCTGGATGATGATAGAAGCTGATACTGATGCCGATTCTGAAAAAGGTCCCTCGGTATACCGGCAGGTACTTCCGATTTACCGGCCTCTGAATTTTTCTGATTTCTTTCTGGGACAGTGCTCTGTTGATGAAAGAAGAAGAATTGCAGCACCTCACCTTGCAGAGATACTGCAAATCAGCAATAGGGTGGGAAAATGGATGTTTTTGGTGGTAAAAATGAAAAAAAGGGTTTGGTTTTGGTGGAGATATGGTGGTGATAGTTGTGGTGATGGTGGCCGACTGGTTTTAAGAAGAAGAAGAAATGGAAGAATGTTTGGTGAATTGAGGAGATGATGGTAGATGAGAATGATGATAATTGTGGTGAAAGGGTGGTTTAAATAGGAAAAATGATGGAAGGTGGAAGGATTTGGTGGGATAGTGGGTAGAGAAGTAATTAGGGTGAGGGATTCGAGCGGGTGATTGATGGGATTGAGGTGGAGTTTTGGTGGAGTGTGGGAAAGGGTGAAAGAATTGAAAAGAAGGGGAAATGGGACATTTTTTGCTGACTGGCAGTCTCTGATACAACGTGTGTCCTCCACATGTCTCTAAAAATTCAGCTTTATAAACTGACACTCAGAAATTTGAAAATCCATGCTCGGCAACCCGGAGGTAGCCCAGGGTTTACCGGGACTGCTTTTTCCCAGATTTCTCTATTCTCCTTCACTGCACACTTTGCTCAACCTCTCTGCTCAATTCTAACCTCAAATTGACTAGCCTCTTACTCCTTTTGTTGTTATCTCCGACTCGATCCTAACCTATTTCAATAGAATCCACAATGAGTAAAAAAAACTTCCCACATCTATCGGTTTCAAGCCTAAGGGTGCGGTAGGATGAAAAAAAGCTCGTCCCTTCATCCGGCTACTTTTATTCGTTCCTAATCTACCTAAGGGTTCAAGGGAATAGTTCTGAGTTTATAGTCGCCAGCTCGACTTTCTTCAGATTACCGATCATTCAGGGGTTGGAGCTTTAACTTGCCAAACTTGTGCTCCAGAGGTTTGTATCCTTATAGAACCTTTTTGAGCTCTCTTCCTAGCATGCCTCCCTCTCTTAGCTTGCATACTAGGTCTTCCTCTGCGTCGAGATTTATACTTTACACCCAAGGACTCCACGTTTCCCGATTTAGGCTCTAATCCATCACAACGCAATACGGAAGGACTAACTTCCGTGAGCGTCTTGTTGTGGTCCTTATCGTCTCTCTCTAATCATTAGTCTCATGAACCTGCTCAACGGTTTCTACTACAACCTCTCGATGCTTATGCCTCTCCTTCTCTATCTCCATAATCTATAGCTTTCCGGAATCATAAGCCATCTTGCAACTTTCCGGCCTATTATCTAGGGGCTTTATTATTCAACCTCAAAGTGATATCCCCATTATCAAAATCCATGACTGCTCTGCTTGTCGCTTAGAAAGGTCTTCCTAACAAAACTGGGGCACTTGGGTCCTCTGGTACGTCTATAACCGTGAAATCAATTGGAAAAGTGAACCCTCCTGCCTTAAACGTGCACTTCCTAAGCAGACCGGCATGCAAATCTCTAGTTCTATCAACAAAAGTCATGGTTCTGGTTTGATTCATAACGACCGGAAGCTTAATCTTTTGGCAGAGGGAAAAAGGTAGAATGTTGCAAATCGAGCCAGAGTCACCGAGACCTAATCCTACTGATATACCATTAACAAAAATTGGAAGTCGGAACGTGCCAGGGTCTCATAACTTCACCACGGTGTCTGAGGTTGGGTAATCTTCAGGCTCAGAAAGTATCATGTCAGGATCCTCTTCAGGATCATCAGAATCATAATCCGAAGATAATATGTCAATTAACTCGATAGGGAACTCACCTGGACGATACGTATTATACTCCCTTAAGTTCTCTTCAGGCTTTTGCTTGATTGCTTCTTTCTCTTTCTCCACACGCTATGCTCTCTGGCTTCTAATCCTGGGTACATGGAAATTGGTGCGATGTTCAATATTGTCCGAGGCATATTGCGTGACTCGTTTGTTCTTTTTCAACTCCGGTTTGATCGAATCTCTGAAGTGTTCTGATCTTCCTGCAAAAGAGACAAAATAAAACAAAGAAAAGGGTTAGGAACTTCCGCTTCAGTTGGGTATGATCCCAACTGTTGCGGACCTACTAACTAAAATCAAAATGGAATAATTCAGAATAACAAAGACTGTTCAGAATTCGATTTTTTAGGCCTCGGTAACCTGGGGGTAAACCACGGTAAACCGGCCCTAAAATTTCTCATTCTGGCAGTTTAACACGTGCAGGTTTGATATAGAACGACTCAAGACACAAAATAAAATAAAATGAAATAAAAACAACTTCTTAATCAGAATTAAAACGTTTATCTTTAAAATTGACCATTGTCCCCAGCAACGGCACCAAAAATCTTGATCGCGTGTAAGTCACCAACGTCGATATTACTCGCAAGAATACTAGGTACATCGTAGTATAGTAAATGCGAGTCAAGGTCGATCCTACAGAGACAATGCAACTTTAACTATAAATGGTTCTAACCTAATTAAGAAGCAACATAAAGGTGGTCATTGACCAACAATAAACATAAAGAAACTTGGTATTTCTCCCCTCTTCTCACCGATCTACTAACTTGGATTAGTTAATCGTTACGTTACTTCCCCACATAATTTCCTTAAATTAATCGAGCGAGCATTTGATTTAAATATCATCATCAGCTACGAGTGAAACTTCTACCCCTATCTACTCCGACAAGGGTAGTAGACAATCTATACACAAGCTACCCTCCTTAATTGGTCCGTAATAGCCCATACACATAAAGAACTAAAATTGTCGATATCGAGCGCTAACTCATACCGCTAACCCGCCTAGACAGCTGTCGACATTGATCAGCACGTTCCTAAGGTCCATCGGACTATGTCCAACTAACACTTCACCTTGCAAGCTCTTCACGTTAATTTACGAATGCAATAAGCAAATTGGCCAGATCTAACCTACTGTTAATTAAACATGTTGATCAACGTAGCTGTAGTGAATCCCCGTTTTAGGTTTTCTAAATAATGCCTCGGTAAACAGGTATAGACCGCCGGGTTACCGGGGTCAGCTTTTCCTAATCCTGGATCTACATTGCTCACATACGATTAAAATAAGTAAATCATAGGATCTTTAAACATGCAGATTAACTAAACACATAAATACGAACAGATCTATCATATTGAAGACAAAAAGGAACGTTCAAAGCTTCATACATTCAACAATGGAGATCTAGCTCGATCTACTCAAGCTAGAGATGGTAGAGAAAGGAGAAAACCAGAAATAACTCCTCAAAAGCTTGGAATAACTTTATTTCACCAAATTATAATGTATTGAAGAGATTGATAATAATAATATGAAAGCTTATGAAGACTTATACAATAATCTGTACTTGCGGTCTTATATATATACAATGACCGACTTATGACTCTTTAAAACCCTAACCGACCTAGATAATGCGGTAGAATCAATTTTGTGTCCAACAAGTCCTCGGTTTACCGGCCCTAGCCCTCGGTAAACCGGGCCGACTTTTCTTCTTTTTCTTCAGCAGACTTCTTCTTGGGCTTTAATCACTTGGCCCAATATACTTGTTCTGGTCCATATCCGTTCTTCAATGCTCCAGGTCTGGTACATCCTATAAAACATGCAAAACGAGACCAAACAGTACCAAAACCTCGGGAAAATAGCATAGATGCTGAATTACGATCCTGGAAACACACACATAGTATTTAACACATATTCCACACAATAACGAGCCTATTTATCCTCTCTTGAGCAGAATTCGGGATGAATATATGCATAATTAATGGTACCATTTAGGGCGTTATCAGCTGCAAAACCCCACTATACAACAGCCAAAAAGACATAAAAGCCCCTACACTAAAGTATAATATGTAATAGCAAACTCTACGTCCCGGGTGAGAAGGCATTTCGGATATACTAAATATGGAATTTCATATAGCCTTAGCTTTATTTACGTCCGGGGCGAGAATTGCAAAGCCACTAAGTGCACTCATCACCTCCATCCCACCATCTCTCTTCCTCACTTCCCCTCTCTGTATGTATCCTCGGAGCTGAACGACTACCATTTTTCTTTCTCGTACAGAGAGCCCTTTAGACTTGGCAAAAGGCTTGTGTAGAATCTGCATTATATGCTCATATGAAACAATGTGAAATAAAAAAAAAATTGTACAATGATGTTCTATATTCTCACTTCCATGACCGTTTCTTCAATCCAACTCCACCAAAATAGGGAAAAAAATTCTTACGTTTCCATATATCATATATGCCCACACTTTATTTTCTCCTTCATAATTTGCAAATCCACTTACCCATCAGAACAATCATTGAGCTCACTAATAAAAAAACCACCAAATCCTTTCCTTTTCTTGCAACTTAACACCCATCAAAATCCCTACAGGGTTTTCCTTCACCCCCAAGCCCATTAACTTGGCATCACCAATGAATAATGATGGGTTGCAACTTGCAACAACCACCACCATATGATGACATTGACCCCTTTATAAACATAAGGGATTGTTATTCAGTAGCTCTAGACAGGAGAGATACAAAAACACTTCAGGAATTAGGGGAGGTGGTTGTTTGTGAAGGCGTTTTTGAGTTGAGGAAAAAGAGGGAAAGATAATTTTTTTGGATATTCGGTAGGTAATTAGGTTGGATCGCCCCGTATGTAGTACGTAGTATACCCGGCATGCCGCAAAAAATTAGTATTCGCAGCACGCTAAAATGCACGCCGCTGATAGAAGTCGCAGAAAGTAAGATTCCTTATAGTGAATGAGTTTGAGCCTATATACGGTGATGTGATCCGTAATTAAATCAGATCCGAAAATACCTGAGGATTTGACTGAAGGCACCAAAGATGAGCACCGCGACCCTTGGCTAACTCGTTGCCAAAAACCTTGGTATAAATGGACACCCACAAGGTTCGCTCACAACCTCGATAAATCCCGTTTGGAATCCACCAAACACTAACGTGAGAAAACTCACGTAAGCTTAAAAATTTCAAATAAAACGTATTTATTTCGACATTTGTCGGATAATTATTATACTCTAAATGCCTTTATATAGGCTACAGAATCCAAGTAAAATAACAAACTAAGAAATGTGGGACAAAAACATAAATAATAAAAATTAAAAAGAAAAAACCTAATAATAAATAGTAATAAAAATCTAATAAAATTTGTCATGGAAACAATGTGGGATAAATGATGAAACAAATCGACTCCAAGCCAAAACGTCTCATCTTCGATCACATCATTCCCTCCCGGTTGGAAATGATTTGACCTCGAATCAATAGGACATCATAAAATACATCACCACATGCCAACCCGAATGAAACACAAAAAGACACCACTCGAACCCCTAGATCAAATACGAGCCGGATAGATAAACTGATTCCAGTGGCATGTTTTGGTGAGGAGTCATACGCCATACATTCAATATCATAACGCTCTTTCGGTGGAATATTCTCGTGGATGACTTCCTGTGAAACAACAAGATAAGAATAACAAGTAGCAGTCGGATATGCATCAATATTTTTTGCAAAAGGTTCCACAAAGTGGTGCTCCGGCTTGCTAACAGCGACCTCACGAACATGAATAACCCGCGGCAAGATAGGAGCAGGATCATTTTCAAGTGAAGGATTTTCAGATACCTGCGAGGACGGCGAACGAGTATTGATGACAATCGAATTTTTCTCTTCCGTGCGTTCTGGCTCATTTTCCTCTAATTTCACCATAAAATTTAGCTTGTAACATCCCGACTTTTCAGAAAAGGGTAAAGTAGTAATTGGGCAAATCCACTATGACCTAATTGCTATTTATCCTGTTTAAATTAGTTAAAAAGGGTTTAATTAAAAGATTATGGGATATTATTTTAAGGAAAATAATTATTTTATATCCTATTAATAATCCCTTTAATCCAATCAGCAGAACATCACGCATTTTCTGGAAAAAAAAGGGAGAGGAACGACGCAGAGCAGGAAGAAAAAGGGAGAACAAAATATTCAACCGTGCGGTCAATCCGTTCATCGTTTCAAGACGCCGCACTATAGAAAAGTGATCACCGCGACGAGACTTTATATTTTGAAAACAACATCTCCCTATTTCCTAAGTCTTCAGTTTAACCCTAGTTTTTGGTAATCGTCGAGTTTGATTCTTCAAAAAATCATATTGATGCTGCCAGAAAATGGACACGTCCACATGGCACCTCCTTGGTGACTCGGCACTTGGCCAAGGGAAGTAAGCGCCTCCCTTCTCTCGTGAAACGATCCTGGGGATCGCTCGCTTGGTCTCGTCATTGCTAACTGCGCGCCCGCCGCAGCTTGGGTCGGATCGTCTCGGTCTCTGGCGGTCGTGAAGAGTCGAGCAACGCATCTTTGGCGGCCACCTATGATCTCCGTCGATCTCTAGATCGGACCAAGTCTGAGCTGCGTAGTTTTGTAGCGTTAGGTTCGGCTATTGCTCCCGATCCCTAGGAGCCGACACTGTCTTACCTCGAGCACTGCTCGCCCCTGACCTCATTTGTCACGTGCGTAATAACTAGATAACTATCACAGAATCCTAACTAGTAAAGGCTCGGATCTTATCATTTAATGCTAATATTTGAATAACATAATTACCTCCTAAAATCAAGGGGATTAACCAATCATAATCTTTTCCTTAGGGAACACGTTGACTAGTGTCCCCCATGGACACGCCATATTAAACCCTAGGGCCTAAGCCCCTCTATATAAACATTCCCTAAGGAACTACGAAGACTTGATTCCAATTCATACATTGGATACGTAGGCAGCTTGATCATCGTCAAGTGCAGTCTAGACCACCCCCCAAACTAATCCCTTTGCCACAACCTTCATATTCTGAGAGTTTCCCCAGACTATCATCTAGAATAAGAACCCTAAATTAGAAGGTGACGATTTTTGACTCGTCAATTGGCGCTAGAAGGAGGGCCTACTAGTGAATTCGTATGTGGAATCTGCGTAAAGGTGAAGAGCATGAGTACTATTCCTGGAGAGCGTGGCGGTGGCATTCAAGCATCCTGGAAAAAACGCAGATTTGTCAAGGAAGTGGTATACAATGCCACCGACCCTACATCTCTGGAAATCAACAGCAATGATCTTGTGATTGAAGCCACAGTGGAACAAAATTTGGTAAGACGCATCTGCATTGACACCGGAAGTGCGGTAAGTATTATGTACCATTCTACCCTACTCCTAATGCATTTGAGTAGCACTGAACTAGTCCCAATGAGCACCCCTTTATTCGGCCTTGCCGGCTCACCTGTGTACCCCGAGGGTACCATCGTCCTTCCAACCACCTTCGGCCGACCCCCTCTGGGTCGGACTCTTCCGGTGGAGTATGTGGTGGTTAAGGCCTCGCCCCTATAATATAATATTAGGGACGCCCCATTAATTGCCTTGCGAGCCGTCGTGTCACTCGCGCGCATAATAGCCTAAGATTTCTAGCCGATGGTGATCCCGTGGAGATCGTAGGCGACTTGGGTCGAATAAGCAGCTACGTCACTTCCGAAGCTCCCGGGAGCGGTAGAACGATATCAATCTCCATTGAGGAGCTGCTGCCTGAACGCGAGGAAACTTGGTCGTCGGATGACAAAACAGAAGCAGTTTGCCTGTGGGAAGGACGAGATGATCGAACCATCGAGGTAGGGGTATGGATTCCGAGTTCTCATAAAGAACAACTAGTGGCCCTACTACAAGAGTTTAAGGATGTGTTCGCCTGGACGACGGAGGAGATGCCAGGATTATCCCCAGATTTGGCCATGCACCGGTTAAACGAGGACCCCTCCCGGAAGCCAGTCCGACAGAAAAAGAGACACTTCACCCAAGAACGGATGGACGCCGTACAGAAGAAGGTAACTAACCTACTCCAAGCCAACATCATTCGAGTGGTGAACTACCCTGAGTGGCTAGCGAACCCTGTCCTGGTAAAGAAACCAGATGGGAGCTGGAGAATGTGTGTTGATTTCACCGATCTCAACCGAGCTTGTCCAAAGGATTGCTACCCCTTGCCCCGTATAGATCGGATGGTGGATTCGACCATAGGTTTCGGAGTATTCGGTTTTCTGGATGCTTACAGAGGGTACCATCAGATTGTCATGGATCCCCGTGACGCTGAAAAGACCTCATTCATCACGGAGTTTGGCACGTACTGCTACCGAACCATGCCATTCGGCCTCAAAAACGCTGGAGCAACCTACCAAAGAGCTGTTAATAAGATATTTAAAGATCAGATCGGGAGGTGTATGGAGGTATACGTGGACGACCTGCTGATCAAAAGCAAGTCCTTGGAGCAATACCTGGAAGATGTGAGAGAAGTTTTTGAGGTGCTTCAAGCCTCACAGATGAAGCATAACCCCAAAAAGTGTACCTTTAGAGTTCGGACCGGAAAATTTTTGGGATACATGATATCTCAAGAAGGTATCAGGGCTAATCCCGACAAAGTAGATGCATTGAGGACTATGCCAACACCAAGAAGCCTCAAAGAAGTACAAAGATTAACAGGAAGGATGGCCGCCCTCGGACGATTCCTGTCGAAGTCGGCACAACGAACTTTGCCCTTTTTCAGGATTTTAAAACAAGTTAACCCGTTCAAGTGGGATGAGAATTGCCAGCAAGCCTTTGAAGACCTAAAAGCGTATTTGGCCGAACTGCCCACGTTAACGTCGCCACGACTGGGAGACACCCTATCCATATACCTGGCTGCGTGTGGAGAAGCCGTTAGTGCGGTCCTTGTTAAGGAACAAGGTAATACTCAAAAACCAATCTTCTACGTTAGCAAGGCACTTCGTGGTCCAGAGGTCAGGTATTCTGACGCCGAAAAACTAGCACTAGCTCAAGTCCACGCCTCCCGAAAGCCGAGGCCTTACTTTCAAGCACATCCAATTGTTGTGATCACCGACCAGCCTCTTTGACAAGTCTTGTCCCGACCAGAGACGTCGGGACGCTTAGCAAAAAGGGTAGTGGAACTGGCCGAGTATGATCTTGACTTTCGCCCCCGAACAGCCGTCAAAGCACAAAGCGTTAGCGATTTTTTTCTTGTCGAAGAAACGGCCATCGTCCTTGAACAAAATCAATCAAGAATTGAGGACGAATCTTGGACGTTATATGTTGATGGGGCTTCTAACAAAGAAGGAGCAGGTGCAGGCCTTCTGCTCATTAGCCCAAAGGGTGAGGAATTCCCTTATGCACTACGGTTTGGATTCTCGGCCACAAATAATGAAGCCGAATATGAAGCGTTAATCAATGGACTCAACCTGGAAGCCAAGTTGGGAGCAAAGAATTTGCGTGTATACAGCGATTCCCAGTTAATAGTTAATCATGTAAAAGGTGAGTACGAGGCCAAGGAAGAGCCTATGAAAAAATATCTGGCCATAGCCAACGCACGGCTTAAAATATTCGACAGTGTCCTTATCGGGCAAGTACCCCGATCTCAGAACCGGCGAGCCGATGCCCTTTCCAAGAATATACTGGTAGAATTACTGCAGAAAAGAAACTATGAGGCCCAGGAAGTTCAACCTATCACTCAAAAGGATACCTGGATGGACCCGATAGTGTCCTATCTCCGAGATGACGTACTGCCGAATGACAGAGTTTTAGCAAGAAGAATGAAATTCCGAGCAGCGAGGTACGCGCTCTTCGACAACATACTGTATAGAAAGTCCTTCATGGCCCCATGGCTCAGATGCATAATAGAGGATGAAGGGAATTACTTGCTCTGTGAAATTCACTTGGGAATCTGTGGGAACCATCCGGGGGCTCGGACATTAGCGCGAAAGTGCAGGTTATTCGGCTACTATTGGCCGACCATTCAACAAGATGCCGAAGACCTCGTCCGTGAGTGTAAATCATGTCAAGTGCATAGCAACGTACCACATCTAGCCTCACAGCAAATGACACCACTAGTCGCGGCCTGGCCATTCGACTAATGGGGAGTCGATTTGGTCGGACCCCTGCCCCGGGCACCGGGCAATTTCAAGTTCCTTATAGTAGCTGTGGATTACTTCACTAAGTGGGTAGAAGCCGAACCTCTCACCACAATTACCGTGAAAGTTATTCAGAAGTTCATCTGGAAGAATATAGTATGCAGGTATGGAATCCCAAAGGCTCTAATATCAGATAATGGAACACAGTTCGATGATAAGGGTGTCTGATCTTGGTGCGCAGAGTTAGGCATTTCTCAGCATTTTACCTCAGTAGGCTATCCACAAGCTAACGGGCAAGTCGAACAAACAAACAGACAGATCAAATTCGGTTTAAAGAAAAGGCTGGAAGAAGAAGGAAAGAGTTGGGTTGAGCATCTGCCGAACATACTATGGGCCTACCGAACGACCCCGAACTCAGCAACATGAGAAACGCCTTTCTCATTGACGTATGGAAGCGAATCTGTAATTCCTGCCGAGATCGGATTGCCGTCGCCACGGCTCGAGCTTCATAGCAGAACGGATATGGAAACAGAAATCAAGCATGCGAAGGACGACCTAGAAGAAAATAAGGAAATAGCATTCATTCGAATGGAAAGATATAAACAGAGAATCTCTGAATATTACGACAGCAAAGTAAAATACTCATATTTTAAGGAGGGAGATCTGGTCCTCCGAAAGAACGCAGTGAGCAAGCAAGGTCCTGAAGGAAAGTTAGACCCAAACTGGGAAGGACCCTAGAAAGTGGTCAAGGTACATGGAAAGGGAGCTTATCAGTTGGCCGACTCCCAGGGGAAGACCATCCCCAGGAGTGGCACGCCAACAACCTGCGAAGGTTCTTTCCCTAGCAGGTGTTTCATGATCAGATTTTTACTTAAATGTTCTTTACGTTCTGTTACTCATCAATAAAATTGCTATTATCTTCAAATTGTGTTGTTCAATTTTGCGATTTTTGCTTAGGCAAGCCGCCGGTCCGATCTGGCCTTGCTCGGTGAGAAGTCAGCACAAGCCTGGCCCTACTCACCCACTTTTTTAGGCGAGTCGTCAGTCCGAACTGACCGTGCCCGTACTATTTCAAAACAACTTGATTGCGCAATCAAACTCAAAAAGCACACTAGTACGCCATCCCTGAATAATCATAGGCATGCCGTACTAGGGGGCTACCATACTACTAAACCAAAACAACCAAAAACCAAAAACTTAAATAAATAAATAAATAAATAAATAACAATAACAACACAAACACAATTGTTGAAAAATCAAAAAATTACCAAAATTTCCATTAAAATTTACAATTAGACCTAACAGTTAGGTTCTATCCTCATAGAGGGTATTTTGTTACAAGATCCACCCCTGCTTGAAACTCCTTCACCCGAATGGAGTAGTCCGATTCGACGTCGAGGCGCATAAGGAGGAGTGAGCCGATCACAATTGTAAGGTCGGGATGATGAGCCCGACAGATGCCTACCCTTGCATATAATCGCCTCACTACAGGACTCAGCAACCGCTTCAAAGACTCGACCAAGTGAGGAGAAGATTTGTGAGCGCCAACAGCTCGATCGGAAGCCTCTTGAAGACGAACAGGGAAATCTCGAATCGCGGCCTCGGTGACGAAAGCTCTCCCCGAAGTCGCGTAATGTGCTCCCCCAGTTCGGCCTCCTTCTCTAGGTGCTCGGTCATGAACTCTTGTAGGCAAACCTCATATTCTGACCTTAACCCTTTGGCCTCCTCTGCTTGTATCCGCAAGCGCTCTTCAAGTTCTTCAAGTCCAGAGCCCTCTTCTGCTGGTCGGCAGCCGAACGTACCAGGCGGCAGAAGATCTCTTCCCCTACGATCGCCCCATGAGAAAGCAGAGCATAGCTAAGGTATTGCAGACAAGGTATAGCAGGTATTAAGCTTACGGCAAGGTAGAGTTACCTGTCTCATGGCCGCGTATCCGGCTTCGGGTCGACTCATGTTTACATCCGAGTAATCCCGCATGCTGCGCCGGCCGGCGGGGCGGCCCTTATCGCTTCGATTCCATAATCTTCCGAGCCCAGTTCTGTGGCAGCTCGGCGCCTTTTCTCTCTTCTCTCTTCTGAGCACAGATCTTCCGACCTAGAGCGGGAAGATCGGCGGATCAGAGGAGTCTCGGGCTCCTCATCATCTTCATCTTCGTCCCACTCGGTAAGAACGACCATGTTCCTCGGAGAACGAGGAAGGTCCCCCGGAACGTCATCTTCCAGTTCGGCTAATTGGTGAGCTGTGTGGGATCCAATGAGCGACCCCACTACCCTTACAGGTGAGTGGTGGCCCCTAGGAGAAACGGACTCAGCCGCCCTAGAAGTTGTAGGCCCTATCCCTGCTCCCGGATCGGGGGCTAGGAGACCGGCCAGTGTCCACACTGCACGAAAGAGGATAAGTTACACGTTGTCACCCGATGAGGTACCCAATAAAAGCAGGTCTTACCTAGTTCACGGCAGATGTCATCCAGAGGACGATAGGGATCAGGTCCGGCATCATCCAGCCGTGCCGCGGTGATCAGCTCGGACGACAGCTCCCGCAGCCTTAGAATGACCCCTGCGTTCCGAATAGCATCCACGTTGGAAGCGTCAGGAAGCTGTGGACACTCGTCCCTTTGTAAGGTACTGGTGTTCCAGCGCCCCAGCCTGGAATCTCCCCGATCCCGGACGAAGAAGAAGCGCCCTCGCCACGTACCATAGGGCCTTCAGGCATCATTTCCGGAACTCCCGATCGGCGTGAGAAGTGATACCACCCCCTCGGCCCCGGACTCTGGGATAAGCGATAGAAGGATCATAACAGGCCTACAGAAAACTGTACCTTGGCCACCCTGCAAAGTACAACAAAACCAACTACTGTCCGTACTCCTGAAGGAGCAGCTGAGCCACCCCCAACCCATAGTGCCTCAGCACCGCCACCAGCGCAGGGCACAATGGCAACCTCAGCCCCGCCTTCAGTTGGGCCTCAAAGACCGCAAAATAGCCCCCGGAGGATTTGAAGCAAAGGGGCGGGGCGTCGCCGGGAGCAAAGGAGCAAACTCCATGTGGCTTATCCCGTACTCTCTGCATATACACTCCACACTGCTTTGGGCCAAGACCGTGGATACTCCGTGACCACCCATGATATCGTGAGTAGCCTTCTGAATTTTATGCCTAAAGGAAGGGTCGAAGGTGTTTGACGATGGCTCTAACGAAGTGACGAGTGACGGCTGAGGAGGGACCCAAGGAATTTCCTCAACAACCACAGACCTAGTCCAGGATTCTCTGATTATTGCCTCTGATCTAGGACTAAGTGGCTCCTCTCCAAATAAACCAGACATGTGAGAATAGGCGCAACGAGAAAGAAAACAAAGGAGCGCAGTGGTAATGGTTACCAGATAAATCAAAGAAATGCAGCCATGAAGGAAGCAACGTTTAAGTAGGGGGCGTAACTCCCTACTAACCTCGAAGAACGGTCCAAGTAGGCGGTAACGCCTCGTTTCCCGGAACAGCTATAAGTGCGTCATAACTAGCTCTGTCACCTGGCAACCCCTAAGTTAGCCTCGAAATCCATGGGTCAAACTCCCGTGCCGATCCACCACCTTGATAGATCCGACCCGACCAACAAGGGGTCGGCTGGATCTTGGGGGCTTATAATGCTGCCAGAAAATGGACTCGTCCACATGGCACCTCCTTGGTGACTCCGCACTTGGCCAAGGGAAGTAAGCAGCTCCCAATTCCCTGTGAACGATCCCAGGGGGATCGTCTGTTTGGTCTGTCATTGCTAACCTGTGCCCCCGGCCGCAGTTGGGTCGGATCGTCTCGGTCTCTGGCAGGTCAGGAAGGAGTCAGGCAACGCATCTTTGGCGGCCAGCCTATGATCTCCGTCGATCTCCTAGATCGGACCAAGTCTAGGCCTGCGTAGTTTTGTAGCAGCAGGGGTTCGGCTATTGCTCCCGATCCCTAGGAGCCGACGCTGTCTTACCTCGAGCACTGCTCGCCCCTGACCTCATTTGTCACGTGCGTAATAACTAGATAACTATCACAGAATCCTAACTAGTAAAGGCTCGGATCTTATCATTTAATGCTAATATTTGAATAACATAATTACCTCCTAAAATCAAGGGGATTAACCAATCATAATCTTTTCATTAGGGAACACGTTGACTAGTGTCCCCCATGGACACGCCACATTAAACCCTAGGGCCTAAGCCCCTCTATATAAACATTCCCTAAGGAACTACGAAGACTTGATTCCAATTCATACATTGGATACGTAGGCAGCTTGATCATCGTCAAGTGCAGTCTAGACCACCCCCCAAACTAATCCCTTTGCCGCAACCTTCATATTCTGAGAGTTTCCCTAGACTATCATCTAGCATAAGAACCCTAAATTAGAAGGTGACGATTTTTGACTCGTCACATATCTTTCAATCCGTAGCTCTGTTTTACAACAATGAGTAGTCAAAACGATCGCCTTGGAGCGTAGTTTGTTCTAAAAATAGTTTTACAGGAATTAAACTAGGTAATCTTCCATTTCACACACTTTTGCATTTCAGGTTTTACAAGAAAGATGTTTCGAGTTGAAGGCTTAGAAGATCAGTAGTACCTTGAAGTTTTTGGATCGGTTTTGCTAGAAATAAATGTAAAAAGCTCTTCCTAATGAGTAATTGTGTTTTACAATGTTTAGGTTGAGTGTTGGTGTTGGTTTGTAGCAAGGATTTGTGTTTAAATGTTGTTGCTATGCTATGATATAGTATAGGAAGTTTAGAACATGTTTTTCTGCTATTTTATGAGTTTTATCGATGTTGATCGTGTTTGGAAAAGGGTTAGGGATGGTGTAAAATCGTAAAGTGCAGAAAAATGCTTCCATGTATAGTAGGCCGTGGCCTATGATTTATAAGCTATGGTCTGTCAGATTCAGAGAGTTTAGAGATTTCTGCTATGCGATAGGCGCCGGCTGATAACGGTCATTTTGTGCCCGTTATTCTATGACCTTTATCCCCGATTCTAGTTTAAAGGGGCTATAATAGAGTAATAATAAGCCGTAATACGCTTAATTTGCATATGCCGAGAGTTACGATTCATTATTATGTATTAAGAGGTTTTATTATATTATTTGATGTTACAGACTGTATTTCATGCTATTTTTGTAGTAACTCATTGTGGAGCACAAGAATGGACTTCGGAGAAGCTTTAAGGGATCGCAGACAAGTTCAGAAAGCCCAAGACGGTAAAAGCATAAAGCCCAGGAGCATGTAAGGCTCGGTCGACCGAGCCTATGCATTCGGTCGACCGAGTGGGCCTATAGTCCAGCAGGAGTCCGGAACAATGTTTGAGGCGGTTAGGGTTCAGTAGTGTCGGCGTTTTAAGTCGGTTTTCTATGACGGCTGAGGCTCTATATAAACACAAGTCCTTTGTGTTTTTTAGATACATTCACCAATATTATTTCATATCTACATATAAGCAAATAAGGATTCATTTAGGATTTTGGAGGTTGCTAGGGTTGCAAACATGTAAGCCCTAGTTTATCTTCTTGTTTTCTTTTTAGTAATCAATTTCCCAATTATGCTTTGATTGTTTGAGTAGTTATTCATATCTAGATGATGTAGATCTAGGATACGATGTTAGGGCAGTGGTGATACCTTGTCTATGAGGATCCCATACCCTACGTCCTCTACCTAATATCTACGGATGAATCTGCGTGTTTAATTTACGTGTATTTAGATTAGTTTATATGATGTCCTGATGATTCGCTATATAATCCGATTCGTATATGAAACGCTGAGAAATATATTCGGGGATGTAAATCTGGGGAGTTAAGTACTCGGCGACCGAGAGGTGTCACTCGGTCGACCGAGAGCACCTATTCGGTCGACCGAGAGTCATCAAACCTGTTTTATCCTTTAATCGATCACGCCTTTATGATTAGGTTAGCTTAATTGAATATGTTATCTCAAGGTATGGCTATGGCTACGCCACTCGCTTAATTTAATTAAAACGTAAAAAGGAAATACCGATATAAAACTCTAAGGTAGGCTTAGAATTGATCTTGGACGCTCAAAGATTATCTAGGTAGGTTTATATTAAGGAATTGGCGCGCACCTTGTTATACGTAGATTGTAAACTAGCATGAGACTATAACTTGGTAATTGTTAGTTGGACGAGAGTTTGAGTGATCGTTTAGGAAGTACGCCTAACCATAGGAATGTTGTCTAGACGAGGTGTACGGTTAATTTCGGCATCCTTAGAGTCGTAAGCGTGTGAGTTATATGAGATGGAGGCACCAAAAGGCGAAGTCACGTAACAATACCACAGTGATATAGTGACCTACCGGTGCTACATCAAGTTTTAGGGGATGACTCCCGTAGCCAATATAAATAGATATGAACGGATTAATAGTTGTTGAGTCTTGCTGTTATATAAGTTGTCTAGATCCAAATGATTACGGTTATAATTGGGCAGTTGATTACGTTATTTCTTTATATGTTATTTATTTATATGTTTGAGTGTGCCTTTCTTTTCTCGTATTCTATGTTGGTCATAGACCGTCTTTGCCAAACGAAATAAATAGGTTGACTATTTAAGTTAGGATCCACAAATTGATTCTCTGTGGGATCGACCTCGACTCTATCTAGCTATACTGCGATTGAATCTAGTTCACTTGCTAGTGGTTATTTAGGAATCGAGTTAATAATTTAACTTGACCTCAATCAAGTTTTTGGCGCCGTTGCCGGGGAATCAATGGTCCAATTGCTTAAATGATCAACTTAATTATTTCGTCTTTTTGTTTTCTGTTACAGTAAGTAAAAAATATAATAATAAAAAAATATAAAAAAAAATATAAAAAAAAAAATTCGTTCGACCGAACTATGAGACTCGGTCGACCGAGCCTTTAGATGTTTTATCTGATAGTTGTTTTCCCCCTGTGATTCTGTTAGTAGGTTATAAGCCTAGCAGCAGTATGAGTAATCATACTGCCTGTTAGTTCAATAACCGTTTGTTGTTTTTCATATGATGCAGTTAATCAGAGGGAACCACTCAAGCGAACTGTTTAGCAAAATGTCATCACATCAGTCTTCTGAGGTTCAAGGAGAAGAAGTCATGGTGCTGAGAACCAAAACCACACCTAGAAAGCCGTTGACACCTAAACTCAAGGAAAGAATAGCAAAGATGAAGGCAAGAATTCACGGCCAAGAGGTCAAAAGAGTCTAAAGATGCTTACATATACAGAGAGGTATGTCCAAGTTAAATCTCAAGAGATTTCTTGATTCGCACTCGAGGATATGACTATATGCATCACATGTCGATATAGAATCGATTCTCGAGGATAGCGTGACCTAAATCGCCGTATAGTCATCGGTCCTAGAGATGCAAATGATATTGAGAATGAAGCTCGGTTGATGCCGAAACTAGATGACCCAGAGCATTTATGGTAGAGGTTACCTTAGGAGGAGCATACCTAGGGTTGGCTTTGATAGATTCTGGCTCGAGTCTGAACATTTTTCCGAAGAGTCTTTGTGATAGAAATCTAATCCTTACTCCCACGAATACTCCGTTGCAAGTTAGATTTATGGATGGGACCGTAATACCATGTCCGGAAATATGTATAATATGATCATTGGCATAGACACCAGTGTTTAAGATAGATATAGTTGTTATGGATATAGATGAGCACCCTCACTTGCCCGATCATTTTAGGAGAGCCTTTATCAATACTTCTAGAGCCCTAATTTGTATGACCAGGCGTGAGATCACATTTTTCGATGCTAGAGGTTCCGAGACCTACGGGACAAGGAATTGATTTCCTACTCCGTGAGCGTGAATGTTATAGGAGTTGGTAGTTCAAAACCGTATATTACTCCGAGCCTAGGAAGAAGTGTTGATGACAAGACAGAAGGAAGAGATGAGACCCTTACAGTTCTGAGTCGTGAGAAAGCTGTCGAGCCTGCCCCTGTTCTAGAAAAGCATAATCCTGAAGGCCTGCCTTTCTCCAGACCCAAGAATAGAAGGAAGCACACAAAGAAACGAACTCGTAGAGTTCGAACTAAAGAGAGCTCATCTAGTTCTGAAAATATTACGAAAGTTGGAGCTTGCTTGGATGGACAGTTCGACTGTCTTTTCGTTGGACTCACACCTCGCGGAAAGGCACTCGTGCAAAAGGACAGCAAGACATTTTCGGTAAAGGCTAACTGGTGAAAACTCAAAGCCAAGAGCAGTTCGTAGACAGTGATGATTTTTGGAAAGTCGAGCTACCGACTTAAACTGTAGAACTAATTCTATTCTTTCTTATTTTATTTCAAAAATAAAAGTAGCATGAAACGATAAGAAGTTTTTTTCTATTTTGCCGTGTTCCGACGACTGTTGAGTTAAGGATGTGCAAAATAATTTTTTTATTCGAATCGTTTTTATGTGAAGTGTAGTAATTGAATCTTTGTAAAAAATTGTTGATTAAGGAAACGGTAATGCGTTATTTTACAAATGCTTAGACCAGATTGTTTGATTTATTCATGATAAGAATGAGGTTGCTTTTGTGCTTGGGACGATTTATTGGTTAGAGAAAAAATTTGTGGTAGGAATTGCAAGAGTGAAACAATAAATTTTGGCATGGTTATTTGTTGTAGTTAATTTACGGTGTGTCAAAATAATTAAAATGGTCAACACCATTAATTTCTACATATCCCCATTCACCTTTCCCTCTTCCCAACCATTCACCTTTTTCTCTTTCCAATTTCTTTATTCTTCCAATTCAAATTTTCAAATTCCACATTTCCACCTCATCAATCCCCAACAACTTTTATCCACCAATCACATTCCACTTTTCAACCTCCATTTTTTCTATTTAAACCACTCACCCTCTCTTTCATTTTCCTCATCCCTTTCTCCATCAAAATTCTTCCATCTCTTTTTTTCTCCAAACCCCTGTAGAAATCAAATGGAAATATTCTGAAAATCTTCATCCATTTCACCATTTTCACTCACCTTGTAAAGCCTATCGAAATTTTTTCTGATCGATCGATTCGATCCACGGAAGCATACAGAGCCGTGGTCGTTGTTTGTCTCCACACTCGTCAATCGAGTGGATCGCTCTCGGTCGACCGAGAGCCGGGCTGCCCTCCGTCCATTCGCCGCGCAATTTTTCGCCGGATGCCACCTAAAGACGCAGAGCCGCTCGGGGTCGTGGTCATTGAAGGCAACATTCCATTAATCAACGGGTACCACAATTCGCTAGTCGGGAGGTATATTCTTCATTTGTTAATCATTTTGTTAATGCCCCTGTACATCGAGCTCGAGGACTGGATTTGGGGAATTGTGGAGACGAGCTTTTAGAATTGGTGGAACGTTATCAATGGCGCGATGTCGTAGCACCCCTAGGCCGAGTCAACGTCAATTGGGTAAGAGAATTTTATGCTTATTTACGCGTACACACCCGACACCAATATCGTATATATTCGTGGGTCGACCGATTGTAATTTCTCCGGTACGATTAATGCTTATTTTGGGGTGGATGTCTCGTGAGGACGGGCCGGAGTATATGGCGACATTTGACGGGTCCGATGCTTGGTTGGAGGAAGTTGATGCCTATCTGGGAATAGAGTGGGCTATAGGGGAGGTTGCCCGCACATTTGCGGAAACAGACTTTAGGAGATGGGAGGATAAATGCCTTAATCGGCTTATCCGTTCTAAAATCTTTCCGGCTAAGCATGTATCTACGGTCTACTATACCCATGCCACTTTGCTTTATTGGTTGTACATGGGATGGCCCGTGAATGTGGGGGCGTTGATACGTAAGGAAATGACAGACGATGCTCTCAAGCCTCGGCACACCTTTTGGGTCACTGATCACTACATTCGTGAGGAGCCGAGTGCCCAAGTGTTAGGCGGCGCGATTCCTATGTGGGGCCAATGCCTATCCTATCTTTGAGTTCTGTCCCACCGCCGTCGCTCACGGCCACGACCAAGAAGGGGAACCCGAGGATGATGCTGACGGAGCCGGCCCGAACAATTTGCAACTCGCACCATTCAATCCAGATGGGATTAAGTATTTTAATTTGAGTGTTTGCATTTCCTTTAATTAACAAGTTTTTCTTTTGACTCAATTCTACTAGTATGTCGTGTTATATAGAGCAAGTGTCTCTGTTTCCTAAATTCGAACTCATGTAATGTTTTGGACTTGCTGAAATGTATTGAAATGTAATCATTAATTTATGGACTTAAAAATGTTTAAGGAATTTGTTATCCCTTTACGGTCCCTTTTTTTTTGAGATTATTACTGCTTGGACTAATCCTCAGAACGAGTTTCAAGTTTTGTTTAAGATATGTGTTGCAGTTGATTACTTTTGTGCTAGCGCCAATGCCTCGCTCGTTGAACTTTGTGAATTCCCAAGACTTGTCTAACTTCCACGCTTATCCGTAGCTAAGTTCCTTTTCTGAGCTTGCTATTTCAGTTTTTATACATTGGGGACAATGCATGGTTTAAGTGGGGGTACAAGTCACTTAGCTCAAATGAGTAATTCCATATATCAAATAATAAATAAAATGAGTAAGAAATTTTAAACTTTTAAACTTAGAATCACATTTACTTTTGTGGGACCCTGATAATTATATCTAATAAGAAAGAACCCATATTTCATGAGTACGTGATCACTTTATACCTCTGCGATTTATTGATTAAGTAAACTTAATGAAATTCATATTGTCCTTTGCGAGTAGTTGTTTATTATTCAATTATTCAATAATTGCATCGAGTTGTACTACGCTTGTTATAAAAGGTAAAATTATAATGTGTACATTGCATAAATAATTGATTATGCTTACCTAGTGTCAAATTTATCGTCTGATGTGTTCCTAAAAATTCTAGCCACAAAAGCTGAGTAATAAGCTTGGGACGTACCTGTGTTTGACAATGTTAAAACACTAGGCTTGTAGTAAGTTACCAAAGTAGCCTCACGCTTGTGGTAATATTCGATGCTATTTTTGATCTAAGATAGAGGGATGCTCTAAAAAGTCTTCCTTCTTGAGATTGATAGTATCTGAAAAATATAAAGATATGAAAAGAATATTCAACTCTTTAAGAGGCTTTGAGTAGTACTCGGTCTCCAAGTCCAAAAACCCTATAGATACGCTCTTGCTTATTGTTCTAGTGCTTCAAAAATTAAAAGGCTTAAGAAGTGGGAATACTGAAGTTGGTAGGTTAAGACTACAAAGTTTGCATAAGCTCTAATCTTGCTACGAATGTTTAAAACTCAATGCACATGCACACAGCACATCGATTCATGATGAATAGTGGATAATGGATATCTGACGATCATAGAGGATATGAGTTGATTCGAGTTTCTTGTGTCGGTATACGGTGACCACTGGAAAGTAGTTTATGGGGAATAACTTATTGATATTTTGATCGGGACGATCAAAGGCTAAGTGGGGGGTAGTTGATAACGGTCATTTTGTGCCCGTTATTCTATGACCTTTATCCCCAATTCTAGTTTAAAGGGGCTATAATAGAGTAATAATAAGTCGTAATACGCTTAATTTGCATATGCCGAGAGTTACGATTCATTATTATGTATTAAGAGGTTTTATTATATTATTTGATGTTACAGACTGTATTTCATGCTATATTTGTAGTAACTCATTGTGGAGCACAAGAATGGACTTCGGAGAAGCTTTAAGGGATCGCAGACAAGTTCAGAAAGCCCAAGACGGTAAAAGCAGAAAGCCCAGAGCATATAAGGCTCGGTCGGCCGACCGAGCCTATGCATTCGGGTCGACCGAGTGGGCCTATAGTCCAAAGCAGAGTCCGGAACAATGTTTGAGGCGGTTAGGGTTCAGTAGTGTCGGCGTTTTAAGTCGGTTTTCTATGACGGCTGAGGCTCTATATAAACACAAGTCCTTTGTGTTTTTTAGATACATTCACCAATATTATTTCATATCTACATATAAGCAAATAAGGATTCATTTAGGATTTTGGAGGTTGCTAGGGTTGCAAACATGTAAGCCCTAGTTTATCTTCTTGTTTTCTTTTTAGTAATCAATTTCCCAATTATGCTTTGATTGTTTGAGTAGTTATTCATATCTAGATGATGTAGATCTAGGATACGATGTTAGGGCAGTGGTGATACCTTGTCTATGAGGATCCCATACCCTACGTCCTCTACCTAATATTCTACGGATGAATCTGCGTGTTTAATTTACGTGTATTTAGATTAGTTTATATGATGTCCTGATGATTTGCTATATAATCCGATTCGTATATGAAACGCTGAGAAATATATTCAGGGATGTAAATATGGGGAGTTAAGTACTCGGGCGACCGAGAGGTGTCACTCGGTCGATCGAGAGCACCTATTCGGTCGACCGAGAGTCACAAAACCTGCTTTTATCCGTTAATCACCACGCTTTTATGATTAGGTTAGCTTAATTGAATATGTTATCTCAAAGAGGTATGGCTATGGCTACGCCACTCGCTAATTTAATTAAAACGTGTAAAAGGAAATACCGATATAAAACTCTAAGGTAGGCTTAGAATTGATCTTCGGACGCTCAAATATTATCTAGGTAGGTTTATATTAAGGAATTGTGCACTTTGTTATAATGTAGATCGTAAACTAGCATGAGACTATAACTTGGTAATTGTTAGTTGGACGAGAGTTTGAGTGATCGCTTAGGAAATGCCTAACCATAGGAATGTTGCCTGCACGCAGGTGTACGGTTAATATCGGCATCCTTAGAGTCGTAAGCGTGTGAGTTATATGAGATGGAGGCACCAAAAGGCTTAAGTCACGTAACAATACCACGTTGATATAGTGACTACCGGTGCTACATCAAGTTTTAGGGATGACTCCCGTAGCCAATATAAATAGATATGAATGTATTAATAGTTGTTGAGTCTTGTTGTTATATAAGTTGTCTAGATCCAAATGATTACGGTTATAATTGGGCAGTTGATTACGTTATTTCTTTATATGTTATTTATTTATATGTTTGAGTGTGCCTTTCTTTTCTCGTATTCTATGTTGGTCATAGACCGTCTTTGCCAAACGAAATAAATAGGTTGACTATTTAAGTTAGGATCCACAAATTGATTCTCTGTGGGATCGACCTCGACTCTATCTAGCTATACTGCGATTGAACCTAGTTCACTTGCTAGTGGTTATTTAGGAATCGAGTTAATGATTTAACTTGACCTCAATCACCGGCCTATGGCCCAGAAATGCTATTTTGACCGTTTTTGTGTATTTTTTTAGTGTAATAAGTTGGGATTTGTTCATAACCTTATATTAATGATATAAACAAGTTAAATGAACATGAACAAGCCTTGATTGAGTTTCTGATGTGTTTAGTTCCAGCACCTAATGTACACTTCCTAAGAGTTCAAGTTCGGGACCGTCGGAAGAGCATGACAGGCTTGTGCTTTGATGAATTAGCATTCATCGATTCATGTGTAACTGCTAGGCCTTGTCCGTGTCTAATGGTCTAGGAAAGAGAGTAGTAGGTGTGAGGGAGCTTACTTGAAAATACTTAGGTGACTAGTAAATAATTAATAATAAACATAACTGTTTAGTAAAAGACTAAACATCATGTCATTCTTGCATAGGCACCAGACTGTATCGCAATGTGTGGGCGTTTAGAGAAAGTGAATAACTCCGTAGGTCCACGAGACTTTAAGTACAGAGGGACTTCGTAGAACGTCTATACTATCGGGCTTTTCCCCATGGTTATTGGTGTTATCCACCAATATGTTGCACAATATATCTCCTGGGATATGTGTAGTGCCCGTGAATGCAGATGTAACATAGATAATCTAAGTTAGAAAGGTATAGTCATAACATTATGATGGGCATGCAATGAACCCTAGACTAAGTTGGTCATGTAAAGATAATTTAATAATATGAACCTTTTCGTTGTAGGACTTAATTGTTCATTAACTTCTCACTCTTATTAAGTACTTTTGTAGTTACCTCCTTTACATTTTTTTTTGTATGCATTGTGGGGTGAGAAGATGAAAAGGTTGACCATGAGCACGATGAGGACTTTGAGGATGACGTTTGACGTTGATGATGCCATGTTGATGCTTTCTTGTTATTTCTTTTCAATAGACTTGTACTTTCTTTTGGCTCTTTGTAAGACAAGTGTTGTAACTTTTTAAAATTCGTATTTTGTAAGGATCATCTGTTGTAAGTTACCTTTTTCTATCTTTTAAATGGTTGTAATCTATTCTTAGTGACATTTATATTTTTGTTACCCGAATCTTTTTAGCTTCCGTTTGATTTATTTTGACGACGTAGAGGCTTGCATATAAGGTTAGATTTATTTATTGTTATACGCACCGAACGTTCTCTTCCAGACTCGGTATCCGGGAACGGGGTGTTATAGTTTGTATCAGAGCAAAGCGTCCTTTCTGTCCTAGGCTTCCTTTCCTCTAAGCTAAGATTCCTTTAGACCTTTTAGAACCTTCCTACTCTCTATCGAGTTTTGTGGTAATCCTCGTAAGGCTAAGATCCTTAGACCGTGGTTAGGTTGCATTAGGACCAAGTTAGGAGTCTCCTAAGACGAGGGTTAAGTTGAGTCTCAGCTCTCATCTTTTGTGTGATCCCCTCAGGTTTTGTTCCTTATAGGATCGTTAGTTGAAACCCTCTCTTTTTTTGAATTTTCCAAACCATAACATGTCACATAGGAATAAGTGAAATCTCTTTAAGCAAAGCTTTGGGATCGGAGTCTTATGCCTACACCTTTAAGTTGAGGTCCTCTTGGTTGAAATTTATTTAGACACTCTATTGTGATCTCTCCACTTTCCATTGCACCTACCTTGATATCAAAGGTCTACTTTTGACTTGGCCAACCTTTGTGGAGTACGATTCTTGATTCAACTCTACAAACCCTCCACTTTCTCTTTTCACCATTGATTGGTTGTGTTTATCAAAATTCTTTGATCTTGCTTCGCTCGAGATGGGTTCTACACGAACCCTATATACAATTCTATCTTCTCCAAGTACTTCTTACTCGCTTCAATTTTTAGTGCTAAAGGTTTCTCTCTTTGGCATATAGTTTTATCATCCTCGTGGTTGGCTCTATCCAACACGAGTGAATGCTTTTGTTTCAGTATTTTCCTTTCATGTAAAAGCCATTTCCCCTGATCCAAAAATTCTGAAAATTTTCAGCAAGGTAGACCACTGTTTTTTCTATGATTTCTCTTTTTTTTGTCAACTCGATGATCATTATGGATTTTTCAGAAATTTCATGTTCATTCCGGACACTCTGTCCAGAAAAGCTGCAGTAGAACTTCCACTTCTTCTTCTGTTTTGAACATGTTAAACACCTTCAAATGACCTAAATTTTTGATATGTTGCAGAAAGCACTTTTACCTACAACATTCCTTTTTGAATAAAGTTCAAATGACTTTTCGTTTGACCACAATCTTCAATTTAAGTCAGTGTTTACCAATCTGGAAATTCTGACAGCTTTTGCATTCGGCAGAAATAATTGTTCTTGACCACCTCCCTCCCATTCAAAAATTCTAATATTTTTATATCACCAAACTCCAGTATATAAATCTTTTCTCTTTAGATCATGCTCAAATTCCTTTTCGTTTGGGCTGTACAAATTGATAATGTCAGATTCGGAGTAAATATCATACACAACAACCTAAAAAGAATCCTCACCTATTTGACTTAGGGTTTGAGCTAAGAGAGTAATATGTTACGATTTTTATGTAATAGAAAGTTTTCAAAAGTGATCTTTCCCTAGGATAGGTCTCTTTGTAGAATGTTTGTAAAGTTAACATTATTGTTTGTTTTGAAGTTATAAGAAAAACCAAGATGCTATCCTCCAGAATGCCACGTTTGATGTTCAGAGTCTTTTCACTCCCTTCTTCAAGTCTCTTCTCTGGTAATTTGTTTCCCCATTTAATTCCTCACTTGATAACGTTTCTCCATAAGCTTTTATCCTCTGAACAAGAACACACTTTCTTACATTTCAAATCAAGGAACAAGTTCTCCCTAAATTTGCATTGTTGAACTTCCATTCTTCTTTTCAAGTACAAATTTGACTGAACCTTTAAATGACAAAACATTCGTCTTACTTGTGTTCATTCTCAGCTTCCCTCCTGAGGGTAGTGTTGATTTTGTATCTTTTTCACCTAATGCTGCCTGTTCCTATAAGGTATGCATATCTTCTTCTTGCCGGTTATTACGACATATATATATATATATATATATATATATATATATATATATATATATATATATATATATATATATATATATATATATATTATATTTCTTGTATTTTTCTAGAAAGGGTAGTATGGACATTATATGTGGATGATGGAACCCTAGAAATACCTATATATTTGTAATACGAGTGAATAGCAGATTTAGTCCCATCTTTCTCAAAAGCGAGAACTTAGCCTCATTTTGACTTTGGGCTGAATTTACCCCCTTATCTTTTAATTTTTTACGAATTCAGTCCATTTAACTGACGGTGAACAAAAAATTGACGGAATGATTTCGCGTGTGTTACAAACGCTGTTGGCATTCAAAAATATTAATATTTTAATCAGTTTCCTAAAAAAAATAAACATAAACAAAAAAAAATCCCATTAATTAACCTCAGCGTAAATTTTCTAGCATTCTTCCCAATTTATTTTCATTCTAGTCCTTTAATTTCTGTTCATAAGATAAAGGACGATTGTGTTCTACCAAAACAATTTGGTCTGAGCTGTTCAACGTCGCCGGAAAAATGCAACAGGATCTGTGTATTGAAGGCTTCAATGGTGGATTCATCTGAGAGCTCATCCGGCTTTACTCAGCGTATGGAACTCGCCTGGTCCATTTCTGAGGTTCCCGTTAAATTCAGCTCAGTTTCTTTGTCTTACATTTTGTTACTTCTTGGTATTGGGGGTTTTCATTTCTGGAAATTAGTTGATGAATATTTACTGGGATTTTACAATTTACGGGGAAGATGCTGGAAAATTTTGCGCTGAGGTTAATTAATGGGAATTTTTTTTATGTTTATTTTTTTTAGGAAACTGATTAAAATATTAATATTTTTGAATGCCAACAGCGTTTGTAACACACGCGAAATCATTCCGTCAATTTTTTGTTCACCGTCTGTTAAATGGACTGAATTCATAAAAGATTTAAAAGATAAGCTGACCTGGCCGATCAGCAAAATCAAAGATGATATGCTAAGCTCCTGCTTTTTTGTAAAGATGGACTAAATCTGCTATTCACTCTTTGTAATAGTGTTAGTGGTGAATGAGATAGATAATCAAAGAGTTTTACTCTACAAAATTTAACATGGTATCGTAGCCAGGTTTAGGTTAGCTAACGAGAGAAAAAAAAAAAAAAAAAAATTTTGACAAAGTGAGAAACGAAGCTGCTTCCATGGGCAACGCTGTCAAAGTGGAGAAGAACGACCAGGCTTGTTCAGCCTTGACACAAGAAGAACAATTACAGGATGTCGCCGGCGGGACTCAGAAAGCTGCAGACGACGGAAAATTGTCGCCGGAATCTGCGTTACTTCTTGATGATTATGCGGCAGGGGAGGAGATTTGTTCGTTCCGGGAAAAGAATCTACCTTTGACAGCCGTGCATTCGGACGATAGTATTGATGAGGACGAGATTCAGCCGGGAAATCGGCGCTAGAAACCGCAATCAACAGAACCGGCAAGGGTGGCCGGACTGGTACATGCGAAAGCACTAATCTTTCAGATTCAACCGTGGATGTGGCTGGAAGAAAATTCAACGAAAATAGGGACCTAAGAAAAATAAGAAGAAAAATAAGAACAAAAAGAAATCTTATTTGGTTTGTGCTGCTGTGGGTTGTCTTGGTGTAAATGATTTGAATGATATTGTAAAAGAGGTGGATGCAATTCAGGCATGTGGGGGTTAGAAGCTGATGAAAAATGTTGCCGTACGGGTGGTGTCCAACCAAAGGTCAACAAGGTAGCTGTTTCATCTTTGACCGGCTCGGCTCAGCCCATTATTCGAGCCCATTTACATAATTTAGAGCAGACAGCCTTGGCGAATATTAACCCTGCAGGATATTAGAATTTTTGAAGCTTTCGAAACCGCAAGATCGATTAACATGTAACTCGGTTTGGGTTTTTGACACAGGGGCCACGCATATTGTGACTGGAAATTTTGACTTGCTCGTTGATCCTCACCAAATAGTTCGGTGTCCTATTGGGTTACCAGATGGGAGTTCGTCCTTGGAAACACATGAGGGAACCATGGTTTTATCGGGAAATTTGTGTCTGAAAAATGTCTTATTTGTACCTAATTTAAATTGCAATTTGCTCTCAGTTACACAGCTTCAGGATGATACCGGTTGTATTATTCAGCTCACGTCTACATTATGCATTATGGAGGACCGATTGACAAGGATTCTGATTGGACTGGGTGAGCGTGTTGATGGACTTTTTCTGTTCGCAAGAGTTCCGGAGGTTCGGGTCATGGCCGTGGATAGTGGGAGGCCTATTGATTTGTGGCACTGTCGTTTGGGACATCCGTCAGAAAAGGTCCTCAGGCAGGTTCCAAATATTATTATTTCCCAAAATTTAAATATGGATGGCTGTGACGTTTGTTTTCGAGCTAAGCAGTCACGTGAACAATTTCCCCTTAGTGAAAGTAGAGCAAGTCGTGCTTTTGAGTTGATTAATTGCAATTTGTGGGGTCCCTATAGAAATCCCTCTACATGTGGTGCTACTTATTTTTTGACTATTGTGGATGACTATTCCCGGTGTGTTTGGATTTATCTACTGTTGAATAAAATGGAGGTTGAACCTCTTTTCTTGGAGTTTTTTGCCTTGATTGCTCGTCGGTTTGATGTAACGATTAAACGTGTTCGTAGTGACAATGGAACTGAGTTTAGACCTTTGCTTCCCTATTTTCGCAAACAATGAATACTTTTTGAAACCTCTTGTGTTAAAACTCCTCAACAAAATGGAAGGGTAGAACGTAAGCATAAACACATATTGAATGTTGCACGAGCACTTCGCTTCGAGGGTCACTTACCTCTCTAATTTTAGGGGGAGTGTGCTTTGGCGGCTTCTTATATTATTAACCGAACTCCGTCGAGGGTTTTGAACTACAAGACCCCTTATGAATCCCTATTTGGAATACGACCAGATTTGTCGATGCTTAGAGTTTTGGGTTGTCTTTGTTATGCGCATGACCATCGTCAATCAAATAAGTTTGATAGCCATAATCGTAAATGTGTTTTTTGGGATATCCTTTTGCGATAAAAGGGTGTACATTGTTTGATCTTGATACGGAAGAGATTTTTGTATCCCATGATGTTAAATTTTATGAGCACGTCTTCCCTTTTCCCATCCGTCTGAGGGGACTGTGACTCCTTCTCCCCCTCACCAATTTATAGATGATGTTGTCATAGAAGACGAGGTGGTCAAATTTCTCTCCCTACGCCTGAGGGTCCTTCGTTGCCGGATCCACCAGTTGAGGGGGGGATGCACGGTACAAATGAGATAGTTACAAATGAGCCGGTTGAGACAACACCTTCACCACCACCTCGACAAACAGTTGAAGGTGTGGAAGAGTTGGGAAGAGGTAGACGACAGAAAATTCCAAATTCACAGTTTCAGGATTTTGTGACACACTTTGGTTGACAGGAAAAGTCCTACTCCACACTCCTTCATTCCTTCGGCTACCTTAGGTACTCCGTATCCTCTTATGAATTTTGTTAATTATGATTTGTTTTCTGATAAACACCGGAAGTTCTTGGCGGCTATCACAGTTGGTAGTCCTCCAAAGTCTTTTAAGGAGGCCGTTAAACATGAGGGTTGGCGTAAGGCTATGGCTGAGGAGGTTCGAGCTTTGGAAGACTGAGGTCAAAATCCGGGTGTTCAGTCTAACCGGCAGTGTACCGGGTCAACTGTAGCCTAGTTAGTGAGTCAAGGTCGTATCCCACAAGGAGTGTGTTGGTTAACTACCGATTAGGTTCATACTTTCGATCCAAGTCGCAATTTGTGAAAACGTTGACCGGTGCTTGCTATAATTAAACTCGAATGAAAAATGGAACTAACCAAGATAATGCTTTGATCCAACGGACTTTCTCAATTATGAATGAGTGGTCACCTACCTTCCTTCCTAAAATGCTCAAGAGCGTGACCGGTGTGTTCCTAGACTAGCAATCCCCCTTCTTTCGAATACACGAGATCACTCTATGTCTCCTCCTTGACTTAGGCACCCAAAGTCTAATGATTCAACATGATATGCACTTGAACACAAGCCTAAGCTACTCTCAGATAAGAAACCGAATTCCACTCAAGGTCCGTTTTACCTTCCGATTGTTCTACTTCTTTCCCACACTCAATATATCCTTTCGGTTTCTATCAAGTGTGTGTGTGCAAACTAGGGTTAATTACTTCCTAGATTGCTATCAACATTATCAAGTAAAAGAAGGTTCAACGCTCCAAGAGACTCAAATGTAAAACTATCAACTCATTCACAATCAAAAGAATCCATCTTCACTTCACATTATCTTGGCTAGTGTGAAACTAGCCACTCATAGTTATGAGCCTAACTATGTCAAGGTTAGAGTTCATAACCATAAGAACAATTAAATCAAAGTAAAGGCTAAAAATTATACCAATCACAAGCTATCAACTTGAAAAATACTTGCATTCAATCTTCAAAAGCTCCAATGGAGAGAGTGTATCCCAAAAGCTACAAACTTGTCCAAATAGAATTCATCCAAGATATCAAACAAGAATTCTTAATGTTTACACTTGTAATTTAAAAGCTAAAGTTGCGGTGATTTTGGCTAGATGAGCCTTGAAAGCAGAAGTGCCTTCAAGATGGAGAAAAGTGTATATTTTTTCAGCCTTCTTCGAAATGAAGTTAAGAATAAGCTTTAAAACTTGAAATCCGGGTCTTTCGGCATCCGCCGACTTTGCATTCGGCGTGCACCGACTTCTGACAGGTAGTTGGATGTGTCAGACTCATTAACTGCTGCTCAGATTCTCAACTGTCATAATCCGGCGTCCACCGACTATGCACTCGGCGTGCGCCGACATTCTACTCTTAGCTTGATTCTCTATCTTCTTCAACAAGAAACCTCTCTAAAGCTCGATGGGTTGTTCCAAGACCTTCCAAAACTCAGATCTAACCTGGTATATCGCAAAAAACAAAGCCAAAACGATACCCCGCATAATTCGATAACAAAAAGGTGGCATAAAAGCCTAAAAATATGGGATTAGATACTTAAAACCTATTTACAACTCTTGATCAATTTCATAACATAATTGCATGAATTTGATAGAAAAGAGTCGCTAATAGCTTGAGAAGTGGGATAAAATTACTTCATTCGGTTGACTTACATCAACCACTCCCCACTTGGCTTTTGGTCGTCCTCGAGCAATTAAGCGACAATACAACTCATGCATGCAAAATGGTGATGTGATTATCAAGAACAAGTGTCAATAGAATGATGCAATCGAATGATAGTCATGATCACATGGTAGTTGTAGTCTACAAGAATAGAGTGGTGCGCGTGTGCGTGTATAATTCAAAAATTTCTCACCGAGCAATTCATCATAAAATCGAATTCTTGCAAAGTCATCTTGGTATAGTTTATACACACAAGCGTGGACTCACTCTCCACGATTAAGGCAATAGGAATCTAGGAATAAGTCAATAGTTGACAAGAAGGCTTGTAATGTTAAAGCTAGGGCGGTGGCTAACCGAATGGTATTCAAGGGAAATTAAAGAGAATATGGCAAGATAGCACGAATCTACACCTTCATCTCCGAATCAACTATAGTTCCGATTAGTTACACCCCATATCAACATCATCAAAAGATTGTATAATTCAAATTTCAAAATTTGCCCATTGACTTGCCAATTTATTTGTTAGTATTTACAATTCGGTTTAGTTTCCCTTTTAACTTGAATTTGGGATTTTTGGAAACTACATCGAACAAAGAACATAAAATTGAATAAGATATTTTATTCATTTTATTTTATTTTCTATTTTTTTTTTGAAAAAGGATATGAAGTGGGGAAACACCAATCGAGCCGACTAAGGTCATCCAACCACTACTCCAAACTATGACCAACCACACAATCCATAGATACTTGCTATACTTGCGGGAAGTCAAGGGAATGTAGACCAAAATTGGGTTAAGGGTCGGATTATCATGAGGTTAAATACAATGGCTTATTTCGAGTGGGGTCTCACCACTCTACAAGGCTGAGGCGGGGACAGAAAGGTAATTATGTACAGGTAGGCCATTTGGCTATGGTTGAGCCAAAGTAATGGCAAAAATTGTCATCCCTATTCCGATTCCAATGCCTATATTCATCTCAAATGAGCGACAAACTTATGTTCTAGACTCTACCATGATGATTGCTCGAAAGATTTCACAACAAATTGCAATGCGAGAGAGTTAAAATCATGCATGCAAAGGGGGTCACACTACCCTTTAAGACTAAACTTACATGTTCTCTTGTATCACTCAATCACATATTCCATTTAGTTTGCACTATCAATTGACAACACCGTTTCATTTACACAAGGACTATTAAATGCTTGTAGTGCGCGAAAACGAACAAATGATAAGTGTTTCTTAAGTATTTAGTGGCAAAAAATTCTCTCTCTCTCTCTCTCCGACTAACTACGGCTCCACTCCCTACTTACGAACTTGAAATGTCCTCAATGCGAAGTGAGTGTGAAGGAGTAGTTAGGAGGAAAGAAAGTGATCAAAATGAGCAATTACGAGGCAAAGGAGGATCAAGACAAAACTGTCGGCGTGCTGTGGTCAAAAGGCGGTCTGTGCCCTGGATTCCTGAACAAATTCTGAGTGGTGCAGAAAAGTGTGATGTGTAAGGTCATGTTAGGAGATTCGGCGTACGCCGATCAATGCAATTCTGAAGTTCTGCATGCACCGAATGTCTCTGCATTCCCTCAAAAAGAGTAACTTTATGCATATCATGTATCCAAAATTACCAAACATTAAACAAGGAGCTAAGCACAAGAGTGGCAATCAAAGATATCAAACAAACTTCAAAAGATGCAACAAATCATTCCCACAGAACAATATCAAACAAAACACGTCATAAGTTCATACAAATAACTTCCACAAAATGAAAATACCATCAAATAGTCTTAACATCGAACTAGACAACCAAATAACAAACTAGAAACAATTTTTTTAAGTCCTCACAAAGCACTCAAGAGTCAACAATATAGGTCAAAAGAGCTATCATCATCATCCTCCATGCCCTTAGCCATCATGGCAGCAAAAGAGTTCGGGCTCATTCCAGATTCGTATTAGCATCACTAAGATTGGCTCCCACATACTCAGCAGCAGTAGAAGGTGAGGGGTCCACACCGCTTCGTGCATCAACAACAGAAGTAACCACAGTGCTGTCCAGACTCATGCTCGACAATCCCTCACTCAATGGTCCGGTGCCAAAAGGTGCCTGTAAAGGCTTAGAATGTGTTGGCTCGGAGCTTGTACCTGTAGCATGAAAATCAAACGCCCCACCAAAAAGGGTTTGTCATAGGGGTAGACCAGGTGTGCGGTGTATGGATAGGTATAGCTGGGGCCCAAGGAGGTAGGGTATAAGGTAATTCTTGACACGAGGGAAAATTTTTGGAACGAAGCCTAGGGTTTGGGCACATGGAAAAAAGCAAAGCTTGCTGACTACGAAGACCAGATCGAATATCATTGGCCCACAAAAGGTTCCGTTCGGCTAACTGAGTTTGATTGGTATTCATAGCCACTTGACCACCTCGAAGAATTGCTATCTCAGAATCTAGGTGGTGGAGCATACCCATCACAGATGAATTACCCAAGGGTGCAGAAGGGTCAGTAGGGATGGCTCTGGTGGGCTCACTCTTAGGCTCAGGGGTGTCCCTGATACCTGGACCAATCTTAATATGACATGGTGGCAACAAAACATCACCGGGAAACTCAAGAACGTGTTCAGTAGCACACACGGCGGAAATGAAATGAGGAAATGGGGCAAGCCTAGTCTTATTCAGTTGGTGAGCAAAGTCGAAGATCTTCCTAAATATTATCTCACCAATGTTGACAAATAAGTTGTTGAAGACAACGTAAGTAAGACAAGCATCGGCTTCATTGAAAGCATGAACATGGCTGGATGGTTGAACATTTAAGGTTAAGAAGTGTTTCATGACATTCACATCCTTAGTAGCGCATACAAAATTAAAACGACCTTGGAACCAAACACCGTAGGGACAAAGGAAACGCCTTGCCTCTTCGGCTTTCTCATAGGCTTTGGTGCCAGTTCTAAGTTCCCAAATCTGCTCATATGAAGGTGTATCAGGTGTTGGAGGTAAACCAAAGAAAGAGTTAATGGCTTCCGGTGAGAAAGGAATATCGGCACCTCTAACAGATACAAAGCCTACATCAGGATGTTCCTCATCAACTACAATGGTGGAAAGCATACAATAAAATTCAGTGACTAATGTAGAATTAAAATGCTCAGTACGTTCAAAGGCTAAGTTTTCCCAATGATTTCTTGCAATGATATCCTTGACCTCCTGACTAACAGCGGTAAAATCAATGGCTCTTTCGAACATGAAAGAACGATCACGGAAATTGGTTCGAAAGGCCTTGGTGGCGTCAGAGGGTGCAAAATTCACAAACTTGCAAGCTTTCTCAACCTTGGTCAAGACACGATTGGGTAAGACTATGATGCCGGCGGACAATGGAGGGGGTGACTTAACACGACCGGCTTTTCTTTCTTCCTAGCTTCGGGTTGACTCCTAGATTTTTCCATGGCTATAAGGGTTTGGTGGTGGTGCAAGACAACAACTTTTAGACAAAATAAAAACAACCTTGAACTCAAGATTTACTTGAAAGAAAATGAAAATCGAAATTTGAAAGAATAAGCTTGAGAAAAGTATCAAAGCTCTTACCTTCGTTGTCTTAGACCGCCAGAAAAGACGGAGATGAACGGAAGTTGGGTTTCACACCGCAGAGAAATGTCTTGCAATAATTGTTCCAACGGTAGAAATCCTTGGTACGGTAGTGATGAGAATGAAATGAGGAGAAGGGAATGGGTTTGAGGGGAAGTTATGGAGATGAAGGAGTGTTTGTTTGGGAAAAGTGAGGATTTTGGGGTATGAAAACCAATGGAAATGAGTTAATAGGCGCAAAGAAAAAACTGAAAACCGTCTTAAAATTCGAACCGTCACAATCGGCATGCGCCGACAAGGGTATCGGCGTTTGGGTGTGGAACACCGAAACTCTTTGAATCAAAAATGAAAATCTGCATTGCATTCGGCGTACGCCGAATCCACCCTCGGCATTCAGACTGAAATGCCGAAACTCTCTGGTTTCCCATAAGTTAACTCTTCACTTAATTTCTCATTCTATCTTATCAAAACTCTCCCTAACATGTTTTTGGTTCCAAAATTATCAATTACGGGCTGCCTCCCGGTAGCGCTCTTGTTTAACGTCGTTTGCTCGACGAGATTATATGGTAGAATTTATGGAAATTATACAGATTATCGTGCATGGATACCATTGACAAATACTCACATAAGCATGTTGCAGGTAAGCACAAAATCCAACCAGAAGATAAGGCTTAAGAAGTAAAAAGAAAGATAGTACCCAAAAGTTGTTAAATTTAAAGTCTATAGCTAGACTTTGCACTGTTTCAATCTTGATCAGGATCAAAGAGGTACAAGACCTCCCTGCTGCTTGGAATGCCTTCCTCTTCTACATACAACTTCACTCGATGCCCATTAGCTAAAAACATTGTCTCACCATCTGTCAATTCTATAGCTCTTGATGCATGTGCTTTCACAACTGTGTATGGTCCTCGCCACCTAGACTGTAACTTACCTGGAAAAAGCTTCAAACGTGAATTGTACAGGAGTACTCTATCACCCACATGGAACTCACGACGGAAGATTTTCTTATCATGAAAGGTCTTCATGCGTTCCTTATAGATGCGAGAGTTCTCATAAGAATCTAAACGAAATTCTTCCAGGGCGTTGAGTCGGAGTAATCTATGTTCTCCCACACTTTTGGGATCAAAGTTGAGGAATTTAATTACCTAGTATGCTTCATGCTCTAACTCAACGGGAAGGTGACATGACTTCCCAAAAACTAGTCTATATGGGGAGCAACCAATCGGTGTTTTATAAGCTGTGGGATAGGCCCATAATGCATCATCCAGCCTCATTGACCATGTCCTGGTGTTGGTATCAACCTTCTTCTCAATAATCCTCTTTATCTCTCGGTTGGATACCTCCACCTGACCGCTAGTCTGTGGGTGGTAAGGTGATCCAATCTTATGTGTCACGCCATACTTCTCCATATGTTTAGTAAAGGGTCGGTTGAGAACCCCGATCACTAATGATCGCCCGAGGAGTACCAAATCTCGTGAAAATGTTCTTTTTAAGGAACTTCATTACCACTCCGGCATCATTGGTGGGAAGGGCTTGGGCTTCAACCCATTTTGAAACATAATCCACCATCACTAAAATGAATTGATTACCAAAGGAATTTGGAAATGGCCCCATGAAATCTATACCCCAAACGTCAAACAGTTCACATTCTAAAATAGGTTGCAAGGGCATTTTCATGTCTCTTGGAGACATTTCCCCACTTCTGACATGACTCACAAGACTTAGCAAAATGGTAAGCACCTTTATAAATGGATGGCCAATAAAAGCCGCATTGCAAAACTTTATATGCTGTTTTCCATCCTCCATGGTGTCCACCAACTTCCTTTCCATGGCAAAAATATAACATACTTGAAATTTCACTATCGGGGACACATCTTCTTATTATGGCATCGGCACATCTCTGAAATAAATCCGGTTTCTCCCAATAGTAGAATTTCAAGTCGTGGAAGAATTTTTTTTCTTCCGCCATGTCCAAGAAGTGGGAATAAACCCGCAAGAAAAATAATTTACAATGTTACCTAACCATGGCGAGTTTCCCCTTGGCTTTGGCTCACCATCAAGAAGTTGAAATGTCGGTGGAGTATCAATTACCATAAGCTGCTCATCCGGGAAGGTGTCTTGTATCTCTCTCCGCTTCCATCCTTCTTCAATGTGCTCCATTCTGCTCAGAGGATCTGCTACTACGTTCTCACTGCCTTTCTTGTCAACAATGGTGATATCAAATTCTTGCCGTAGCAAAATCCATCTCAAAAGTCGTGGCTTCGCATCCTTCTTGCTTAACAAATACTTCAACGCTGCATGGTCGGTATATACAATCACCTTGGAGCCTACTAGATAAGATCGAAACTTGTCAAGAGCAAATACAATTGCCAGTAGCTCTTTCTCAGTTGTGGCATAAATCACTTGTGCCGAATTCAAGGTGTGTGAGGCATAGTAGATTGCCTTTAGAATCTTGCCAAGCGTTGTCCTAGTACTGCTCCAACCGCTAAATCTCTTGCATCACACATTAGTTCAAATGGCATGGACCAATCCGGTGCAACCAAGACCGGTGCACTGGTCAACTTCTTCTTTAATGTTTCAAAAGCTTTCAAAACGGTGTATCCTTCTCTAACAAATGGCTAAGAGGCTTGGCTATTTTTGAAAAGTCTGCAATGAAGCGTCTATAAAAACCTGCATGTCCAAGAAATCCTCTTAACGTCTTCAAATTAAATGGCGGTGGTAGCTTCTCAATCACTTCAATCTTTGCTTTATCAACTTCCATTCCTTTTTCCAAAATTCTGTGACCTAACACGATACCATTCGCTACCATCAAATGGTACTTCTCTTAATTCCTAAGTTGGTGTCTTCACATCTCTGTAAAACCTTCTCCAAATGAATCTCCCAATTTACTGAAATCATCTATGAATATCTCCAAAAATTTCTCCACCATATCAGAAAAAATAGCTGTCATGCATCTCTGAAATGTAGCAGGTGCGTTGCATAAACCAAATGGCATGAGTTTATAAGCAAATGTGCCATAGGGACAAGTGAAAGTTGTCTTCTCCCGATCTCCCGCTGCAATGAATATCTGTAAATACCGTGAATAACCATCTAGAAAACAATAGAATTTGTGCCCGCTCAATCATTCCAACATCTAAACTATGAATGGGAGCGGGTAATGGTCCTTCTTAGTATGGTCGTTCAAAGTTTTCGAAAATCAATACACATGCGGTATCCAGTTACTTCTCTTGTCGGGATCAACTAATGCTTTTCATTTTCCCTCACTGTAAAACCTCCCTTCTTCGGTACCACTTGTGTTGGACTCACCCACTCACTGTCTGAGATTGGAAAAATAATACCCATCTCTAAAAGCATAATCACTTCCTTCTTGACAATTTCTTGCATATGTGGATTCAGTCGGCGTTGTGGTTGGATACATGGTTTTGCATCATCATTGAGTATGATCTTATGTACACAAATCTCGGGACTTATGCCTCGTATATCCGCAATACTCCATCCAAACGCCTTATTATGCATTTTGAGCATTCTCAACAACTTATCTTCCTGCAAAATGGTTAGTGATGAAGAAATAATAACAGGAAGTAACTTATCATCTTCAAGAAATGCATATTTAAGATTAGAGGGAAGTGGTTTCAACTCGAGGTCTCTTGGTGGTTCAATGATTGAGGGCTTTAATACTGGTCCTGTGAGTTCCAACTCCAAAAATCTATGCCATGGTTGTTTGACAAAATCTCCTCTTGCATTCAAATGAAATAATTCCTCATGCATCTCATCATCTTCCTTCTCTGCTTCATAGATGGAACACGACAGGCATTCCTCCAATCTGTCCTCAAATTCCTGCACGTCAGTTTATTCCAAAAGACATATGAGACATAGTTTCAACAAAAGAACAAGAATCATGCAGAGTATATGGGTGCTTCATAGCTTTAAAAACATTGAAAGTTACTGCATCCTCATTTACCCTCAAAATCAGTTCACCTCGCGGGACATCAATTAGGGTTCTAGCTGTAGCTAAGAAAGGCTGACCCAAAATAAGGGGTGTAGAATAGCTAGACTCCATTTTCATCACTACAAAGTCCACGGGGAAGTAGAACTTATCCACTTTGATTAATACGTCTTTGATGACTCCTTTTGGAAGCTTAATAGACCTATCTGCAAGTTGGAGAGTCATCTCCGTATTCTTATGTTTACCAATTCCTAACTTGACATAGTCCTCATACGACATCAAATTAATGCTTGCACCAAGATCACACAATACCCTCTTAAACAAGAAGCCTCCAATATCACAAGGGATAGTGAAACTCACGGGATCTTCTCGTTTAGGGGGTAACTTATGTTGTAACACTGCAGAACATTCTTCATTTAATATCACATTCTCATATTCCTTAAGACGCTTTTTATTAGAAAGAATGTCGAGAAACTTCCCATAAACAGGCATATTCACTAAAGCTTCTATAACAGGCATATTCACTAATTATTATTTATCCTATTTATTTGATTAAAAAGGATTTAATTAAAAGGATTTAGCAATTAATTATAAAGGATTTAATTAATGGCTATAAAAAGGAAATAATACCCAAAATCTCTTATTATTTCACACGCTGATTCTGATAAAAAAAAAAAAAAAGGAGCAACGACGCAAGAAAACCAACGCAGAAGATGCCAAAAAAAGGGAAAACGTAAACTTCAACCGTGTGACCAATCCGTTCATCTGTTCAAGATGCCGCAGGAGAGAAAAGTGATCAGCACGATGAGTTGCAACTTTGAAAAATAACATCTCTCAATTTCGTAAGTTTTCAATTTAGCCCTAGTTATTGGTAACCGTTGAGTTCGATTCTTCAGAAATTCGTAGCTTTCAATCCGTAGCTCTGTTTTTCAGCCATGAGTAGTCGAAACAATCGTCTTGGAGTGTAGATCAATCAGAAAATAGTTTTGCAGTAGTTGATCCAGTTAATCTGCAATTTTGATCACTTTTCAGTTTCGGTTTTCTGCAAAGAAATAGGATTTTAGGGTTTCTCGTTGATCAAATAGGTTTTGGGGTTGAGGATGAACAGTTGTTGCAGTTGCTTGAAGTTTTGCTCGGTTATGCTTGAAATTAAGGTAAGAGGCTCTTCCTAATGAGTAATTATAGTTTTATAATGATAGGTTGAGTTTTGGTGAGTTTTGGTGTTGGTTGGTGATAGAATTCATGCTAAGTTGTAATTAATAAGATGTGATATGTTTTGATATATTTGTGTTAAGTTTTAAATTTCTAATTTTTTGATTCAATAACATTAATTAAATATGAACAAGCTTCGATTGAACTTCTGATTCGTTCAGTTAAAACACCAAATGTACTCTTAAAGGGAGTTGAAGTTCAGATCCGTGGGAAGGGCATAAATGGGCTTGTGCTTGGATGATCTAGAGTTCATCAATGTCTGTGTAATTGATAGGATGTGATGTCTAGTTGTCTAAGTGAGGGAGTAGAGTTGTTAAGGTGAGATTTCATCTGGAAAACACTTAGGTGGCTAGTTAATTCACCATAATAATTACATAAGTTTAGTAAAAGCTAAAACGTCATCTATTCTCGGTTAGCACTGATTCATATCGGCGATGTGATACGTTCAGTAAAACCGAACAACGCTGCTGGCCTATAAACAGCTAAATGGCAGTGGAGGAAATTCGCCGAACGTATATGCATACCGGGGAGATCCCGGGACTATCGGTGCTAATCACCGTAGTTGGCAAGTGTATCTCATGGTGGAATTTTCACCATGCATTGTGTCCTTGAGTAATGATGTAACCAAGATAAGTTAAGCTAGAAACGTATAGTCACAACATGTTAATGGACATGAAATGAACCCTAGATTGAGTCGGTCTCATAAAGATAATTTAATAATCACAATAATAACTTTTCGTTGTATAACTTAGTTATTCATTAGCTTCTCACTTTTACTAAGTACTTTGTACTTACCTCCTTTGAATTTTCTTTTGTATGCATTGTGGGGTGAGAAGACGAACATGTTGATCGAGTGTAGATGACGACCTTTAAAGACTTTGAAGTCTTGACCAAGCTATTAGTTTATTTCTTTGTAAATGTTGTACTAGACTAGTTGTATTTCTTTTCTTAGACTCATTGTACTTTTATTTTCTAAGATCTTTGTAGGTTTGGGTTGTACTTTTAAGACCTCGTATTGTGTAAGTCTTTGGGTTATTCGTCGTTGTAATTTAACTATCCATCTTTAGTATGGTTGTAATTATTCATAGTAGCATTTATGATTTTTACCCGAGTCTTTTGGGCTTCCGTTTGCTTTTATTTGATACGATGACGTAGAGGCTTGCGTATAATATAAAATTTATTTAATGCTATACATGCCGAACGTTCTCTTCCGGATAAGGGCTCGGTATCCGGGAGCGGGGCGTTACATATTTTGGATATCATTTTATGTAGCCTCGTACTTCATACTGTGTTGTGATGTAAAGTAAAAAAAAATATAAAAAAAAAACAAAAAAAAACAGAAGAAAAAGTGGAAAGAAAAAGGCAACCTTAATAAATAAGAAAAAGCCAATTTTAAGGGAAAAAAATGTTTGAAAAAGAAAAATATATGTGTTGAAAAAGAAAAGAAAAAAAAGAGAAGCAATAAAAGAGTCAAAGAAGTGTTATTAGTGATATTTTTGTGTAAAATGTAAAAAGTGTAATTGTTTGGTTTGAGAGAGTTGATTGAGAGGTTGGTGTTTTTGGTTCTCTTATGGTATTCGTTTCTAGTGACATCGTTTTGCGAATTACCTTAGAGATTCATATCGGTGACGACTGTTTTTGCCCCATACTTTGGTTTTTTTCTTGGTATTTTGGGTGAGAGTGATATTATGTGTCCAATCTTACGGTTAAGCTCTCTTGCACTTTCTCTTGTTGATATCCTTTTATATCCCTTCGGTACCCCCGTCCCGGCCAAACGTTACAAACTTTCAAGTCCTACCCGATTGTGCCCAACTTTAGGTAGCCCCGATTAGTGCAGATAGTTAAGAAGTATAAGCCTATGGTCTAGTCCCGATGTCTCATACGTCTATAATCCAAACCGGGAGTTAGGGTAAATGGAAAAGGAACTATCCACACACGCACACTATTACCGTAGCTAGATAGAAACTTGTGCCTTCATATGTTTAGGGTCATCTCTTTTTTATAGTTTGATGAATGACGCATTATTGGTTGTGTTCAATGCATAAGTGATAACTCTTTTCGAAATCGCCATTTTGCTCGAGGACGACCAAAAGCTAAGTGCGGGGTGGTTGATGGAGTTGATCCTTTCATGCATTTCACATGTGTTTTACCCCTATTTTGTAGCACTTCGAGCCTCATTTCAATCATTTAGATTCCCAATCACGCTTATTTTATCACTCAAGGTTCCACATCACACTTAGTCGGAAATCTCATTTTTATCATTGAAATATGGACATTTATCGCACACATGGGGTACTTAGGCCCCATGATTTTACTTGTGTTGCTTCTGTTGTGTAATTTCAGGTTAAAAATGTTTAATACGATGATTGGTATGAGGAATGGTGATTGAAAAAGGTGTTGAATAAGAACATTGTGGAAAAAGCTTTAAATTTGGAATTCTGCATTCTCGTCACTTACCGAACCCATATTGTTGGTCACCAGACCTTACCACATGTTGGGCAGAATGCACAGAAATCTCGGTAGTCACCAGACCAGCCTTGGTGCTTACCATGATTTCAGCAAAATTGACAGCAAGTTTGGTACTTACCAGAAAAACCTGGGTAGCCACGAAGCTAAAAACAGAATGTCCAGAAAACCCGGCAGTTACCAAGTAAACTGTGGTGCTCACCGAAATCAATTTTCAGAACATATAAAAAGCGAAAAAACGGGATTCAGCAAAAAAAGGAGTCGAATTAGACAATAGAATTAGATTAGGAAAAACCCCAAAAACTCTTCTCTTCACTTCTCTTCATTCCTTAGCTTAAAAAGTAGAATCTTAGGTCTTTAAACTCCAAATTAGTGTGTAATTAAGCTTGGGCTTTCTTCTAAAATGGTGAATTCAGCATTCCTTTGGTGAATCTCCATGGGATTTGAGCTAATTTCATAGTTCTTACTTGATAGAGGTATAATTTTGAATTTACTTTTAATTTTCTATTTCATGGCTTGCTTTAGTTCAATCTCATCTTTTCTTTGTGTTTTTGTTGAAATCATGAGTAGCTAAGTTACTTGTGGCTTGGGTGATGAGAAAATGAGCTATAAATCTTGTAATTGCTTGGATTCAAGTTGGGTTGTCTTGTATGTTCTTAATTGGTTCAAGTTATGGTGATTGATCTTTATGGGTGTGATTAATTCATCACTAATTGCATAATCTAAGTGTTAATTCGAGGCCTAATCGTAAGAATTGACATGGAACTAGTCACCATGAACACATAGTAAAATCATCTAGAGATAGAATTGATTTCTAGTGTGTGTGTTTCTTAATCTTGAATTGGGAAATTCATAGTCCTTTACTGCATAACTATTCATCCTAATCTAGTCCTAGCCGATAGGTTTGGTGTTTGGTTATAGTTCGTTGATGCGAGAGATCGATTGACGTTAATATAGTGAATTGCGCCTTGAATGTGTTGAGAATTCGTTTGTGAAGCTTGATTCCGAGTAGTTACGAGAGATCATATCTAGTTCGTTGGAACATCACCCGAGCCACCTCATTTAATATCATTTCCCCTTTGTTCTAGTCATTGTAGTTTTATTTAATCGCACTTTTAGTTCGCTTTTCATTAGTTGTTTCGTAGTTGGTTCACACTTGCTTCTTGATTAATGGATACACCTAGACTAATTGTTTGGGCCGCTTTGGTACTCAATTGAGATTTCTCCCTGTGGACACGACCTTGACTCATCTAACTAGACTACAATTGACCCGGTACACTGCCGGTTAGATTGGAAACCTAGAAAGGTCGATCAAGCATTATTAGACATTCTACTCTTAGCTTGATTCTCTAACTTCTTCAACAAGAAACCTCTCTAAAGCTCGATGGGTTGTTCCAAGACCTTCCAAAACTCGTATCTAACCTGGGTATCTACAAAACAAAGCCAAAAAAGATACCCCGCATAATTTTGATAACAAAAAGTGGCACGAAAGCCTAAAAATATGGGATTAGATACTTAAAACCAATTTACAACACTTGATCAATTTCATAACATAATTGCAAGAATTTGATAGAAAAAGCGGCACTAAAAGCTTGAGAAGTGGGATAAAATTACATCATTCGGTTGACTTACATCAAAGACCAGGGTACTTGTGTGTTACAACCACTTCCTCCAGGGAAAAAGGCGTTGGGGAGTAAGTGGTTGTATACGGAAAAATATGATGAACATGGGACTTTACATCGGTAGAAAGCATGGTTAGTTGCATTTGGGAATCATCAGATTGAACGGATTGACTATACTTAAAATTTTGCTATAGTGGCCAATATGGTGACTGTACGTACATTTTTGAGTGTAGCTGCGGCAAAGAATAGGGACATTCACCAAATGGATGTCCATAATGCTTTTTGCATGGGGATTTGCAGGAAGAGATTTATATGTGGATTCTTCTGGGGTTCGAGAAACAGGGTTCGAACCTAGTATGTCGGATGCGGATATCACTTTATGGATTGAAACAGGCACCGCGTTATTGGTTCACCAAAATTGCTTCCGCTCTCAAGAAATACGGATTTCATCAATCCTATTCGGACTATTCTCTCTTTTACCTACATCGCGGTGAGATAAAGCTCTATGTTCTTGTGTATGTCGATGACATGATCGTGGCCGGAAATGATAAAGTGGCTCTGGCTATTTTTGAACAATATTTGGGGAAGTGTTTTAAGATGAAAGATTTGGGGATCCTTAAATACTTCCTTGGGTTGGAAGTTGCCCGAAATAAACACGGGGTATTTTTGAGTCAACGCAAATACGCCCTTGATATTATCCATGAGACGGGGCTGCTGGGTGCCAAGCCTACGGAATTTCCTATCGAGCAGAATCAAAAACTGGCATTGTGTGAAGGACCTTTGTTGGATGATCCCGAGAAGTATCGACACTTGGTTGGTCATCTCTTTTATCTTGGTGTTACTCGGCCGGATTTGGCCTATTCTTTTCATATTTTGACTTAATTTATGCAGGCACCTCACATTGATCATTGGGACGCCGCATTGCGAGTGGTTCGTTATCTAAAGAAGCGGCCTGCACAGGGCATTCTTTTGTGTTCTGAAAATTCTTTACTCCTTGAAGGTTGGTGCGATTCTGATTGGGCAAGTTGCCCTTTGACTTGTCTTTCCCTGAGTGGATGGTTTGTCTTTTTGGGTATGTCTCCTATATGGAAGTTGAAGAAACAAGTGACAGGCTCTCGTTCATCTGCAGAAGCTGAATATCGTTCCATGGCGTCCCTCACATGCGAGTTGAAATGGCTTAAGCAACTCCTTAATGATCTCGGGGTTCGACACCCCCTGGCATTTGCATGTTTTGCGATAGTCAGTCGGCATTGTATATTGCTCAGAATCGTATTTTCCATGAGCGCATGAAGCATGTTGAGGCGGATTGTCATTTCGTGCATGATGGTATCACTGATGGTTTGCTCATTCCATCATATGTTCCTACGAAGGTGCAGTTGGCGGATATCTTTACGAAAGCTTTGGGTAAGCAGCAGTTCGAGTTTTTTATGAGCACGTTGGGCGTTTGTGACCTTCACGCTCCACCTTGAGGGGGGTATTACGACATATATATATATATATATATATATATATATTGTATTTATTGTATTTTTCTAGAAAGGGTAGTATGGACATTATATGTGGATGATGGAACCCTAGAAATAGCTATATATTTGTAATACTGTTTGTGGTGAATAAGATAGAAAATCAAAGAGTTTTACTCCAAAAAATTTAACACCGGTCAATATTTGAACTCCAAAACTTCTATTAATTTCAATTCAGATTACTACACCTTGTACCTTTTCAGTTTTAAATCTTTTTCGGGCCATTTAGAGCCATGAACCGCCAGACACACCTATTGACAACCCCTCTTCTATCGTGGTGTTCTTATTACAATTTTGTTACACCGGTTGAATGCCTATTTTGTTTTAATCTTTTCATTCCCACATGAAGGATGACCTTGAGCGGTTATTCCTTGGCAGTGTACTATTCCTCTCGAGTAGTGCATCTTTGAAATCTTGAATTGGATCATCAATGATCTTTCACACTTCCCTTGAAAGTGAATTAATTCTTTGAAATCAAACTTTATCTGGCAGTTCGTAAGTGTCTTTTTCCCTTCACTTAAAAGCTTTTTTATCGCTTACTTATTCAAACTTCTGATACTCTTTTACAATATCTTGAGAGAGCCTCTATCTTACCCCTTTCAATCTTGAGATAACTCCACCTTTCTTGAATAATGCAAACTTTGACTTTTCTTGGCAAGATTATTTCTATCTGAGACCTCTTGGATGCCATCTTTTGTATTGCGATACAATGCCACATTCTTCATTTTGGAACCAACTTCAACTTTCCTTAACACGGAATCATCTTGTTTGTTTGTAACCCCTACAAGATCTCTTGTTTTGAGAACTTATTGCTTCTTCTTCAGCTTACCAAGTTGACATACCACCCCGGTACTCCAATTGTCACCTTTCAACTCTATTTGTTTTCCAAGCTAACCCTTATGGGCAAAGGATTTGGATCAGACCATCAAAGAGAAAGTATGGCAAATTCATGTAAGTTTCAGAAGTCCTACAGCTGCAATCCTTCCAGTTCCTCAGCAAACTTGTGATGCAGTGATGGAGGTTGAGATCAAAGGAAGTCAAGTATTCCAGAAGTTGTGGGCTAGTTGAGAAGCTCAAGTCTCCAGGACATAGGTCAGTAGGAGCAAGTAAAGTGTGTGGAACCGTTTGTTTCAAGTTTCGAGGCAGTTGATGAGTTCGTGAAGGAACAAGACGAAGATCCAGTGGTTTTCGTTTACAAGCGAGTGGCCAGAATCAAACCCGCTAGTGGTCACAAGTTAGAGGAAGATGGCAACCTATGGCATCGGAATCGGCTCTGGGTTCCGAATGCGTAAGATCTAAAGAAGAAGGTGATGTATGGAACCACATGATAGAAGTTGCAGTCATCCTGGAGCAACCAAGATGTACAGAGAGCTGGAATGGTACTACTGATGATCTTTCATGAAGATAGAGATAAAAGAGTTTCCTACAACGATGGTTACCATATCAACTATTGAGACTATGTTTGGAAGAAAGTGTAGAATACCAATTTTCTAGGATGGAGTGGAGCAATGATAGAATACAAGACCAGAGTTGTTACAGCAAGCCAAGAAGAAGATTGAAGTGGATCATCGCAACCTCAAGATGGTTCAAGATAGGAAGAAGAGTTGGGAAGATGGAAGAAGAAGACAGTTAGAGTCTAAAGTGAAGATAAGTGCACCTAAAGACGTCCCTCGTGTGTCAGTGACAGGGAAATGTTTAACCGACTTGGATGTGGAAGCAAGTGTTGACCTCAAAATGGTTGAAGGGACATTGATCTATGTAGAAGAATAGAGTGCACTTTAGAAATGTAGATGAAGAAAGTTAAGAACGAAGACGTACAACTAGTCTTGGTTCAGTGAAGCAGTCACACAACAACAAAGACGACATGAGAGTTAGAAAAAGAGACGCTTTGCAAAGTCCAGAGTTCAAGTATTTCCCAGTTACGCTCGAGTTTCAAGGACGAAACTCCTCTTAAAGGGGTAAGAATGTAACATCCCGACTATTCAGAAAAGGGTAAAGTAGTAATTGGGCAAATCCACTATAACCTAATTGCTATTTATCCTGTTTAAATTAATTAAAAATGGGTTTAATTAAAAGATTATGGGATACTATTTTAAGGAAAATACTTATTTTATATCCTATAAATAATCCACATAATCCCATCAGTTGAACATCATGCTTTTTCTTTTCTGAATAAAAGAGAGAAGAACGACGCAGAGCAGGAAGAAAAAAGGGAGAACGTAATCTTCAATCGTGCGGTCAATCCATTCATTGTTTTAAGATGCCGCAGTAGAAAAAAGTGATCACCGCGACGAGACGAATCTTTTGAAAACAACATCTCCCTATTTCGTAAGTTTTCAGTTTAGCTCTAGTTTTTGGTAATCCTCGAGTTTGATTCTTCAAAAATTCATATCTTTCAACGCAACTCTATTTTGCAGCTATGAGTAGTCAAAATGATCGTCTTGGGGCGTAGTTTGTTCTAAAAATAGTTTTACAGGAAGTAAACCATGTAATCTTCCGTTTCACACACTTTTGCATTTCGGGTTTTACCAGAAAGATAAGGTTTTAAGGGGGGGTTGATCAATTATGTTTCGAGTTGAAGGCTTAGAAGATCAGCAGTACCTTGAAGGTTTTGGATCAGTTTTGCTAGCAATAGAGGTAAGATGATCTTTCTAATGATTAATTGCGTTTTACAATGTTTAGGTTGAGTGTTGGTGTTGGTTTGTAGCAAAGATCCGTGTTTAAATGTTGTTTCTATGATATGATATACTATAGGAAGTTTAGAACATGTTTTTCTGCTATTTTCTGAGTTTTATTCATGTTGATCGTGTTAGGAAAAGGTTTAGGGATGGTGCAAAATCGTAAAGTGCAGAAAAATGCTTCTAGGGGTCATAGGCCGTGGCCTATGGCCCAGAAATGCTCTTTTGATCGTTTTGTGTATTTTCGAGTGTAGTAAGTTGGGATTGGTTCCTGACCATATATTAATGATATAAACAAGTTAAATGAACATGAACAAGCCTTGATTGAGTTTCTGATGCGTTTAGTTCCGCACCGAATGTACTCTTCCTAAGAGTTCAAGTTCGAGACCGTCGGAAGAGCATGATAGGCTTGTGCTTTGATGAATTAGCATTTATCGATGTCTGTGTAATTGCTAGGCCTTGCCCGTGTCTATTGGTCTAGGAAAGAGAGTAGTGGGTGTGAGGGAGCTTACTTTAGGTGGCTAGTTAACAATTAATAATAAATGTAACTGTTTAGTAAAATTTTAAACATCATGTCATTCTGGCATAGGCACCAGACTATATCGCAATGTGCGCGCGTTTAGATAAAGTGAATAACTCTATAGGTCCATGAGACCCTAAGTACAGAGGGACTTCGCTGAACCTGAACGTCTGTACTATCGGGATTTCCCCTGTGGTTATTGGTGTGATCCACCAATATATTGCACACCATATCTCCTGGGATATGCGTAGTGCCCTTGAATGCGGATGTAACATAGATAAGCTAAGTTAGAAAGGTATAGTCATAACATCTTGATGAGCATGCAATGAACCCTAGACTGAGTCGGTCATATAAAGATAATTTAATAATATGATCCTTTTCGTTGTAGGACTTAATTGTTCATTAGCTTCTCACTCTTATTAAGTACTTTTGTACTTACCTCATTTGCATTTTGTTTGTATGAATTGTGGGGTAAGAAGATGAACAGGTTGACCATGAGCACGATAAGGAGTTTGAGGATGACGTTTGACGTTGATGATGCCATGTTGATGCTTTCTTGTTATTTATTATTGATAGACTTGTACTAGACTATGTTGTCTTTATTATCAAACTGGTTATACTTTCTTTTGGCTCTTTATAAGACAAGTGTTGTAACTTTTGAAAATTCGTATTATGTATGGATCCACTGTTGTGAGTTACCACTTTCTTTCTTTAGAAGGTTGTAATCTATTCTTAGTGGCATTTTTTTTTACCCGAGTCTTTTAGCTTCCGTGTGCTTTATTTTGATACGACGACGTAGAGGCTTGCGTATAAGGTTAGATTTATTTAATGATATACGCACTGAACATTCTCTTCCAGATAAGGCCTCGGTATCTGGGAGCGGAGTGTTACAGTTTGTATCAAAGCAAAGCGTCATTTCTATCCAGGCTTCTTTTCCCCTAAGATAAGATTCCTTTAGACCTTTTAGAACTTTCCTACTCTCTTTCGAGTTTGGTGGTAATCCTCGTAAGCTTGAGATCCTTAGACCGTGGTTAGGTTGCATTAGGACCAATTTAGGAGTCTCCTTCGACGAAGGTTAAGTTGATTCTCAGCTCACATCTTTTGTGTGATCCCCTCAGGTTTTGTTCCTTCTAGGATTGTTAGTGGAAACCCTCTCTTCTTTTGAAGTTTCCAAACCATAACATGTCACATAGGAATAAGTGAAATCCCTTTAAGCAAAGCTTTGGGATCGGAGTCTTATGCCTACACCTTTAAGTTGAGGTCCTCTTGGTTGAAATTTCTTTACACACCCTATTGTGATCTCTCCACTTTCCATTGCACCTTGATATCAAAGGTCTACTTTTGACTTGGCCAACCTTTGTGGAGTATGATGTTTGATTCGACTCTACCACTTTCTCTTTTCACCATTGCTTGGTTGTGTTTATCAAATTTCTTTTATCTTGCTTCGCTCTAGATGGATTCTACACGAACCCCATATACAATTATATCCTCTCCAAGTACTTCTTACTCATTTCAATTGTTAGTGATAAAGGTTTCACTCTTTGGCATATAGTTTTATCATCCTCGTGGTTGGCTCTATCCAACACGAGTGAATGCTTTCGTTCAGTGTTTTCCTTTCATGTAAAAGCCATTTCCCCTACTCCAAAAATTCTGAAAATTTTCAGCATGGTAGACCACTGTGTTTTCTACGATTTCTCTTTTTATGTGCAGGGGTGGATGTACCTTAGTGCTTGGGGGGCAAGCGCCCCCCCTTAGATCCGGAAAATACACTATTATGTATGTTGTGTATTTTTTTGCCCCCTAAAAATTTACTCTCGCCTTAGTATCGCCCCCCCCCCCCCCCTCACTCGGGATCCTGCGTCCGTCACTGTTTATATGAACTCAATGATCATTATGGATTGTTCAGAAAATTCATATTAATTCCGGACACTCTGTCCAGAAAATCTGCTGCTGTACTTCCACTTCTTCTTCTGTTTTGAACAGGTTAAACACCTTCAAATGACCTGAATTTTTGATATGTTGCAAAAAACACTTTCATATACAACATTAAATTTTGAATAAAGTTCAAATTCCTTTTCGTTTGACCACAATCTGCAATTTAAGACAATGTTTACCAATCTGGAAATTCTGACAGCTTGTGCATTCGGCAGAAATTTTTGTTTTTGACCAACTCCCTCTCATTCAAAATTTCTAATATTTTTATATCACCTACGAAACTCCGGTATCTAAATCTTTTCTCTTTAGGTCATGCTCAAATTCCTTTTCATTTGGGTTGTACAAATTGATAATGTCAAATCCGGAGTAAATATCATCACAACAACCTAAAAGAATCCTCACCTCTTTGACTTAGGGTTTGGGCTAAGAGAGTAATAAGTTACGATTGTTATGTAATATAAAGTTTTCGAAAGTGATCTTTTCCTAGGATAGGTCTCATTGTAGAAAGTTTGTAAAGTTAACATTATTGTTTCTTTTGCAGTTAAAAACAAGAACCAAGATGCTATCCTCCAGCATGCCACGTTTGATGTTCAGACTCTTTTCACTCCCTTCTTCAAGTCTCTTGCTCTAGTAATTTGTTTCACCATTTAATTCCTCATATCCTTAATGTCAACAAGTCCTCTCTATTTGTTGTCATGAATCACCTCAAAAACCTTTCTCCATAAGCCTTTTTCCTCTAAACAAGAACACACTTTCTTACCTTTCAAATCAAGGAACACGTTCTCTCTAACTCTGCATTGTTGAACTCCCATTCATCTTTTCAAGTAAAAATTTGACTGAACCTTTTAATGACAGAACATTCTCCTTACTTGTGTTCATTCTCAGCTTCCCTCCTTAGGGTAGTGTTGATTTTGTAACTTTTTCACCTAATGCTGCATGTTCCTATTGGGTATGCATATCTTCTTCTTGCCGGTCAACATTTGAACTCCAAAAATTCTATTAATTTCAATTCAGATTACTACACCTTGTACCTTTTCAGTTTTTAATCTTTTTCGGGCCATTTAGAGCCATGAACCGCCAGACACACCTGTTGACAATCCCTCTTCTATCGTGGCGTTCTTCTTACAATTTTGTTACACCGGAAGAATGGCTATTTTGTTTTAATCTTTTCATTCCCACATGAGGGATGACCTTGTGAAGTTATTCCTTGGAAGTGTTCTATTCCTCTCGAGTAGTGCAATTTTGAAATATTGAATTGGATCATCAATGATCTTTCACACTTCCCTTGAAATTTTGAATTAATTCTTTGAAATCAAACTTTATCTGACAGTTCTTAAGTCTCTTTTTCCCTTCACTTAAAAGCTTGTTTACCGCTTACTTGTTCGAACTTCTGATACTCTTTTTCAATATCTTGAGAGAATCTCTATTTTTCTTCTTTCAATTTTAAGATAACTCCACCTCTTTTGAATAATGGAAACTTTGACTTTTCTTGACAAGATTATTTCAATTTGAGACCTTTTGGTGTACTCGTTTTGTCTTCATAGCCCTTTATGTTGAGATTCTTGCTCTCTACTTGATTTCTAAATTGTCTAGTCTTGTTGGTGCTCGACCTTGCACCTTTTTTTTCTTCTCGGTTGTATGATGATTCATCTACGACATTCACACGAACTGAAGATTCTCCTAGTTCGCCAACAGACACTTTTTTAACCAATCGATTAACAATCAAGGTCACCTTCCTAATGTTCTCAAGCTTAGTGTTCTATTTCCATGCATTGAGAATACTTCCAAGTCCATCATGTGGTGCTTCCCTTGATGTCTCCACTTTCTAAGGGCTTATGTAAAAGCTCATCGTCTTCCTTTCAAGTGGCCTAAGTTCCCTTGCGGACCACTGTAACTTGCAGAATTCCACTCTCTCAAAAGAATCTCATCTGCAAGATAATCCTTTTGCTTCTTCTTTGGTGGCTATCATTTGTATTGTAATACAATGCCACATTCTTCAATTTGGAACCAACTTCAACTTTCCTCAACACAGAATCATCTTGTTTGTTACCCTACAACATCTCTTGTTTTGAGAACTTATTGCTTTTTCTTCGGCTTACCAAGTTGACATACCACCCTGGTACTCAACTTGTCACCTTTTAACTTTATTTGTTTTCCAATCTAACCCTTATGGGCATAGGATTTGGATCAGACCGTCAGAGAGAAAGTATGGCAAATTCTTGTAAGTTTCAGAAGTCCTACAGCAGCAATCCGTCCAGTTCCTCAGCAAACTTATGATGCAGTGCTGGAGGTTGAGATCAAAGGAAGTCAAGTGTGCCAGAAGTTGTGGGCCAGTTAAGAATATCAAGCCTTCAGGACATAGGTCAGCAAGAGCAAGTAAAGTGTGTTGAACCGTTGATTGCAAGTTTTGAGGCAGTTGATATGTTTGTGAAGGAAAAAGATGAAGATCCAGTGGTTTCGTTCACAAGCGAGTGGTCAGAACCAAACCCTCTAGTGGTCACAAGTTAGAGGAAGATGGCAACCTATGGCATCGGAATCGGCTCTGGGCTCCGAATGCGGAAGATCTAAGAAAGAATGTGATGTATGAAACCACAGGATAGCAGTTGCAGTCATCCTGGAGCAACCAAGATGTACAGAGATCTGGAACAGTACTGCTGATGATCTTTCATGAAGATAGAGATATAAGAGTTGCCTACAACGATGGTTACCATATCAACTTTTGAGACTATGTTTGGAAGAAAGCGTAGAACGCCAGTTTTCTAGGATAGAGTGGAGCAATGATAAAATAGAAGACCAGAGTTGTTGCAGCAAGCCAACAAGAAGATTGAAGTGGATCGTTGCAACCTCAAGATGGTTCAAGACATGTAGAAGAGTTGGAAAGATGGAAGAAGAAAACATTTAGAGTCTAAAGTGAAGATAGTGCACCTAAAGACTGTTGGTAGTAGCGCCCGAAAGACAATTTACGTAATTCTTTTACTAATTAATAAATGACAGATTTATTCTCATCTTATTATTTGCTTCATGCTCATAAGTAATACACTACTGAAAACCCTAAGTTGTATCATATGTATCCATATAATTTAGTGTGCTGTCACACGTGAGGATTAAGTTTATGGTGATACACTTGAACTGTTAGTCCGTGGTGAACTTAATCAAAGTATGGGGTCTATTGATTAAACCACCATTAATGCGCCCAAAACACTTTATGGTGTGACCGTCTTATCCGGACCATCGATATTGGTTATCTAAGTGGGGCATTTATATATGATGTAGTCATATAGGACTGGACCGATTTAATCTGCATTTCTCATATGATTCAGTGATTGAGAAATCTTAATGAATCACAAGATGATCATATATGGATTAACCTTAATCCTGAAGTGTTTGCAGACTCGTGCTTGTTTCAAGATAGGGTTTGATGTATTCGTTAAGGATTGCTAAGAGGCGCGGTCTGAATCTCTTTCACGTTGGCACTATCGGGAATGAGTAGCTGGGAATGTGTCTCACAGATACAGAATCATTTCCTTCCTGTGGGAAGTAGAAAGACAATCCCCTTATTTGTTAATCCTAGAAACTGATCAATCCCTGGAGTTTATATTGGTTATGAACTAATTGATCACTAGTGGGTTAATAGTAAATAAGGATAAGATGTAATGAAGAAGGTTTACGGAAACATTCCCGCTTCATTATGGATAGTCTATGGAGGGTTAGTCTATATGTAATGATTCTATCAATGGACACTAATTGATTCGACACTTTGAGAATAAGTTAGATCTATAATCGATAGAGTTCAGTTTCGGATTTATGGTGGCGTAATTCCGGAATTAATAAGTTGAATAGAAATGTTCTGTGTGATGAATGTTTTATTCATTTTATTGGAGCTATTAGTTATTGGTCCATGGTCCCCGGGTTGGCTCCTAACATGCGAGTGAATTCTCGTATTTTGGAACCTCGAGATAAAATTAAATAGTTGATCTATTTAATGAATATGCGAAATATTATACGATAAATAATATGTAAAATAGAAAAAACATTTTCTATTATTCCATGGCACAATAATTGGCCCCACATGTGTAGAAAATTGGGAGAAATTTTTTTTCTGAATTATATGACATGTGTAATTAATTAATTATTTGTTAAATAATTAATGGATAAAATAAGAGATTGATTTTCTAATGATTATCTCATTAATGGTGATTATCTCTTATTTATGGAAAATATTTTTTCATTAGGCAAAAGATAATTGTCTTGTAAAAGGGATAACTCTCAGTTGCTCGGTTATTTTTCTATATAAAGAGAGTTTCTCCTAACACAATGGCGGAGAAAAACCCTGCACCCCATTAGAGAAAAAGGGAGAAAAACTAGTTTCTTGCCTTAGCCGTTGGAAGAAAAAAAAAACTAGAGTTTTTCTTGGAGCATATTCGAGGAGGTTCGAATGCGGTATCGACATCCACCAGTCGTCTCTTGGAGATAAAACACGGAAGATCACGGCTTCTCTCCGGTTGGGTAAATCTACTAAGCTTCTTGTAGATTATTAATTATTATGTGAATCATGTCGTGGTAAAATCGTAAACGGATTTTGATTCGTTGCTTCTGCTGTGCATGATCGAGCGTCTCGTCGGTGCTATGAATCCGATCTGACGATCCGAAAAAAAGAGGAAGAACGGCCTCGGTTTACCGGGACGTCCTTCCGGGTTACCGAGAGCCGAAATTTTCTAGATCCGGTTTTCTTGCGTTTCGGATCTTGATTCGGGTTCCTGTATATCCAGCAAAGACGTCCCTCATGTGTCAGTGACAGGAAAATGTTTAACCAACGTGGATGTGGAAGCAAGTGTTGACCTCGAAATGGTTGAAGGGACTTTGACTGACGCGGAAGAATAGAGTGCACTTTAGAACGGTAGACGAAGAAAGTTAAGAACGAAGACGTACAACTAGTCTGGGTTCAGTGAAGCAGTCACACAACGGCAGAGACGACATGAGAGTTAGAAAATGAGACACTTTGCAAAGTCTAGAGTTCAAGTATCTCACAGTTATGCTCGAGTTTCGAGGACGAAACTCCTCTTAAAAAGGAAGGAATGTAACATCCCGACTTTTCAGAAAAAGGGTAAACTAGTAATTGGGCAAATCCACTATGACCTAATTGCTATTTCTCCTGTTTAAATTAATTAAAATGGGTTTTAATTAAAATATTATGGGATATTATTTTAAGGAAAATAATTAGTTTATATCCTATAAATAATCCCCTTAATCTCATCGGTTGAACATCTCGCTTCTTTTGAAAAAAAGGGAGAGGAATGAAACAGAGCAAGAAGAAAAAGGGAGAACGTAATCTTCAACTGTGCAGTCAATCCGTTCATCGTTTTAAGATGCCGCATAGAAAAAAGTGATCACCGCGATGAGATGAATCTTTTGAAAACAACATCTCCATATTACGTAAGTTTTCATTTTAGCCTTAGTTTTTGGTAATCGTCGAGTTCGATTATTCAAAAATTTATATCTTTCAATCCGTAGCTCTGTTTTGCAGCCATGAGTAGTCAAACGATCGTCTTGGAGCGTAGTTTGTTCTAAAAATAGTTGTACAGGAAGTAAACCAGGTAATCTTCCATTTCACACACTTTTGCATTTCGGGTTTTACAAGAAAGATAGGATTTTTAGGGTTACTTGTTGATCAATTAGGTTTCTAGTTGAAGGCATAGAAGATCAGTAGTACCTTGAAGGTTTTGGATCGGTTTTGCTAGAAATAGAGGTAAGAGGCTCTTCCTAATGAGTAATCGTGTTTTAAAATTTTTAGGTTGAGTGTTGGTGTTGGTTTGTAGCTAAGATTCATGTTTAAATGTTGTTGCTATGCTATGATATACTATAGGAAGTTTAGAACATGTTTTTCTGCTATTTTCTGAAATTTATCAATGTTGATCGTGTTTGGAAAAGGGTTAGGGATGGTACAAAATCTTAAGGTGCAGAAAAATGCTTCCAGGTCAGATTCAGAGAGTTCAGAGAATTCTGCTATGCCATAGGCGCCGGCCTATGATTTACAGGCCGTGGCCTATGGCCCAGAAATGTTGTTTTGACCGTTTTTGTGTATTTTCAAGTGTTGTAGGTTGGTATTGGTTCCTAACCTTATATTAATGATATAAACAAGTAAAATGAACATGAACAAGCCTTGATTGAGTTTCTGATGCGTTTAGTTCCGGCCCCGAATGTACTCTTCCTAAGAGTTGAAGTTCGGGACCGTCGCAAGAGCATGATAGGCTTGTGCTTTGATGAATTAGCATTCATCGATGTCTGTGTAACTGCTAGGCCTTGTCCGTGTCTAATGGTCTAGGAAAGAGATTAGTAGGTGTGAGGGAGCTTACTTGAAAATACTTAGCTGGCTAGTTAAAAATTAATAATAAACATAACTGTTTAGTAAAAGACTAAATATCATGTCATTCTTGCATAGGCACCAGACTATATCACAATGTGCGGGCATTTAGATAAAGTGAATAAATCCGTAGGTCTATGAGACCCTATGTACGGAGGGACTTCACCGAACGTCTATACTATCGGGCTTTCCCCCGTGGTTATTGATGTGATCTACCTAAATGTTGCACAACATATCTCCTGGGGTATGCGTAGTGCCCTTGAATGCATATGTAACATACATAAGCAAACTTAGAAAGGTATAGTCATAACATGTTGATGAGCATACAATAAACCCTAGACTGAATCGGTCATATAAAGATAATTTAATAATATGAACCTTTTCGTTGTAGGAGTTAATTGTTCACTAGCTTCTCACTCTTATTAAGTACTTTTGTACTTACCTCATTTGCATTTTGTTTTTATGCATTGTGGGGGTGAGAAGATGAACATGTTGACCATGAGCACTGTAACATCTCGACTTTTCAAAAGGGTAAAATAGTCATTGGGTGTATGTACTACGACCTAATTATTATTTATCCCATTTATTTAATTAAAAAGGATTTAATTAAAAGGATTTAGTTATTTAATTAAGGGATTTAATTAAATGACTATAAAAAGAAATAATCCCCTAGAATATTATTTTTAGTTTGGACGCAACTTCTGGAAGAAAAAAAAAAAAGAAAGCAACAGCGGCAATCAAGAAGAAAAAGACGCAGAAGATGCCAGAAAAAGACATAATGTAATCTTCAACCGTGTGACCAATCCGTTCATCTGTTCTCAAGATGCATTGAGAGAGAAAAGTGATAAGCGAGGAGATGCAACTTTGGAAAATAACATCTCTCAATTTCGTAAGTTTTCAGTTTAGCTCTAGTTTTCGGTATTCGTAGAGTTCGATTCTTGACAAATTCATATCTTTCAATCCGTAACTCTGTTATTCAGCCATGAGTAGTCGAAACGATCGTCTTGGAGCGTAGATCATACTAAAAATAGTTATCCAGCAGTTAATCCAGGTAATCTGCAGTTTTATGGACTTTTTCAGTTTCGGTTTTCGGCAAAGAAATAGGATTTTAGGATTTCTCGTTGATCAAATAGGTTTTGGGGTTGAGGATCAACAGTTGTTGCAGTTGCTTGATGTTTTGCTTTCAGTTTTGCTGGAAATTAAGGTAAGAGGCTCTTCCTAATGAGTAATTATAGTTTTATAATGATAGGTTGAGTTTTGGTGAGTTTTGGTGTTGTTTGGTGATAGAATTCATGCTAAGTTGTAATTAATGAGATGTGATATGTTTTGGTATATTTGTGTTGAGTTTTAAATTTCTATTTTTTTGGTTCAATAACATTAATTAAATATGAACAAGCTTCGATTGAACTTATGATTCGTTCAATTAAAACACCGAATGTACTCTTAAAGGGAGTTGAAGTTCGGATCCGTCGGAAGGGCATGAAAGGGCTTGTGCTTTGATGAACTAGAGTTCATCAATGTCTGTGTATGTGCTAGGCCTTGTCCGTGTCTAGTGGTCTAAGTACGAGAGTAGGAGATGTGAGGGAGCTTACTTGAAAACACTTAGGTGGCTAGTTAATTCACAATAATAATTACATAAGTGTAGTAAAAGCTAAAACGTCACTTATTCTCGGTTAGGCACTGATTCAAATCGGCGATGTGATACGTTCATAAAAGGTGGACAACGCTACTGCCTCAAAAGGCTGAATGGTAGTGAAGGAAATCCATCGAACGTATATGCATATCGGGGAGATCCCGGGACTACCGGTGCTAATCACCGTAGGTGGCAAGTATATCTTGTGGTGGAATTTTCATCATGCATTGTGTCCTTGAGTAATGATGTAACCAAGATAATCTAAGCTAGAAAAAATTAGTCATGACATGTCGATGGGCATGGATTGAACCTTAGATTGAGTCGGTCTCATAAAGATAATTTAATAATAATAATAATAATAATAATAATAATAATAATAATAACCTTTCGTTGTATAACCTAGTTATCCATTAGCTTCTCACTTTTACTAAGTACTTTGTACTTACCTCCTTTGCATTTTATTTTGTATGCATTGTGGGGTGAGAAGACGAACAGGTTGTCCAAGTGTAGATGACGACTTTTGAAGACATTGAAGTCTTGGTGAAGCTTTTAGTTTATTTTCCTTATAAAGGTTGTACTAGACTAGTTGTATTTCTTTTCTTAGACTTGTTGTATTTTAAGACTTCGTATTGTATAAGTCCTTGGGTTTTTCATCGTTGTAATTTAACTAGCCATCTTTAGTATTGTTGTATCTATTCTTAGTAGCATTTATTTTTTACCCGAGTCCTTTTAGCTTCCGTTTGCTTTATTTCGATACGACGACGTAGAGGCTGGCGTATAATATTATATCTATTTAATGCTATACGCGCCGAACATTTATCTTCCGGATAAGGGCTCGGTATCCGGGAGCGGGGCGTTACAGTTGGTATCAGAGAGAAGCGTCCTTTCTTTCTTAGGCTTCTTCCCTCTAAGATAACACTTCTTTAGATCTTTTTGAACCCTTCTGATCTCTCTTGATCTTGGTGGTAAATTCTCATAGGATTAGGAATCCTTAGAACGTGGTTAAGTTGCACTAGGACCAAGTGAAAAGTCTCCTTAGGTGAAGGTTGAGTTTTAAGTTCATATCTCTTGTGTGATCTTCTTAAGTTTTGTTCCTTTCGAGAACCCTTATTAGGATCCCTCTTTCCTTTTGGAATCTTCGAATCTTTCTCTAATTTTCTTTCTTTTTGAGGTTTTAATGCTTTCGTAATGCTACATTTGGTTCAAATCACTTTCTTGTAACTTGGTGTTATGCAAAATGAGTAAACGATTTTGTTCACGTTTCTACATATCATGTTATATTATTATTTTTTTGTTCTAAGAATTCTGTAAATTTTCAGCCACATAGAAAGTTTTCTTATCTACAATTTCTCTCTTTACATCAATTTAGTTTTCAATATGGATTGTTCACAAATTGTTTAACAAGGAGGGGTACTCTGTTCAGAAAATTCTGCAGCGGTACTCTTACTTATCATTCTGTTTTGAATAAGCTAAACACCTCCAAATGACTTGGATTTTTGATATGTTGTATAAAACATCATGTACTATAATTTTTGTTTTTGAACCAAGTGCAAATTCGTTATTGTTTGAGCAAAATCTGCAACACACGACAGTTGATGAAGTCCTGAAAATTTTTGACAGCTTATAGCAGTAGATGAAAAGAATTATTTTGACCGAACTATGGCTTCCCAAAATTTTTATTTTTGACCATCATATGTAAAACTTATATACTCACAGATTTTCTCTTTGCCTCATGTTCAAAATCAGTTCGGTTTGTTTTGTGCAAATCAATTATTTCGTGGCTTATGTATGCACCCGAATTTCCCAAAACCATTTAAGTCCTCTAGTCAAGGAAGGATAGATGTCTAGCTTTCACCCTGAAGGTTATAGTGTAGTAGGTTATAGGAGATGAGAATACTTTGATTTATCTGATTCTTAAGCTAGTTGTTACCCAGGATAAGAAGTTTGGTAGGTAGAGACTAGGTGTTGTCGTTGTAGTGCTCCTCGATGGCAAGAAACGATTGCGTGGTGATTTTCCAATCTTATGTCTTCATTAATAAGATCCTCCTTTATAATCATCTAGGTTCCTACTTGGTAATCCAGATTTCAATGTTTCCCCATCCATAATAATTGTAACTCATGCTCTGGTTAAATCCTCCATTTGAAACTTCTGAAACTCGGTAAAAGTCTCTTATTACGCAGTTTTGTTTTCCAAGTGTGTACATTCATTTGATGTGCCTTATTTTTTTAAAGATAATTTTATCGTGTCAAATGCTTGTTTTAAGAAAAATAAGTTTCTCATCCTTCGAACTATTTGAACTGACAATTGCATATCTTTCCAACTATGTCATGTTTAGCTATTTCAAGGCAACACACTTTTGCATCCTAGTGATCACCCTTAATGCATCCCTTACAAGATGTTTTAGTACATACAATTTTTTGTTTAAAGACTCGACTCTACAAAGCCTCGTTTTCTCTCTTTGCTATCGCGTGGTTTATGTTTACAAAAATTCTTTGACCTTTGCTTTGCTTGAGATGGTTCTACACAAACTCCATGTGTAATTCTATTCTTTCCAAGTACTCCTCAGTCGTTTCAACTATTTGTGTTAAAGGTCTCCTACTTTGGCACATAGATTTCATTATCCTAATGTTTTTCATAGGTTGAGTTTTGGCGAGTTTTGGTGTTGTTTGGTGATAGAATTCATGCTAAGTTGTAATTAATGAGATGTGATATGTTTTGGTATATTTGTGTTGAGTTTTAAATTTCTATTTTTTTGGTTCAATAACATTAATTAAATATGAACAAGCTTCGATTGAACTTCTGATTCGTTCAGTTAAAACACCGAATGTACTCTTAAAGGGAGTTGAAGTTCGGATCCGTCAGAATGGCATGAAAGGGCTTGTGCTTTGATGAACTAGAGTTCATCAATGTCTGTGTATGTGCTAGGCCTTGTCCGTGTCTAGTGGTCTAAGTACGAGAGTAGGAGATGTGAGGGAGCTTACTTGAAAACACGTAGGTGGCTAGTTAATTCACAATAATAATTACATAAGTGTAGTAAAAGCTAAAACGTCACTTATTCTCGGTTAGGCACTGATTCAAATCGGCGATGTGATATGTTCATAAAAGGTGGACAATGATACTGGCTCAAAAGGCTGAATGGTAGTGGAGGAAATCCATCGAACGTATATGCATACCGGGGAGATCCCGGGACTACCGGTGCTAATCACCGTAGTTGGCAAGTATATCTCATGGTGGAATTTTCATCATGCATTGTGTCCTTGAGTAATGATGTAACCAAGATAAGCTAAGCTAGAAAAGTTTAGTCATGACATGTCGATGGGCATGGATTGAACCTTAGATTGAGTCGGTCTCATAAAGATAATTTAATAATAATAATAACCTTTCGTTGTATAACCTAGTTATCCATTAGCTTCTCACTTTTACTAAGTACTTTGTACTTACCTCCTTTGCATTTTCTTTTGTATGCATTGTGGGGTGAGAAGACGAACAGGTTGTCCAAGTGTAGATGACGACTTTTGAAGACATTGAAGTCTTGGCGAAGCTTTTAGTTTATTTTCCTTATAAAGGTTGTACTAGACTAGTTGTATTTCTTTTCTTAGACTTGTTGTATTTTAAGACTTCGTATTGTATAAGTCCTTGGGTTTTTCATCGTTGTAATTTAACTATCCATCTTTAGTATGGTTGTATCTATTCCTAGTAGCATTTATATTTTTACCCAAGTCCTTTTAGCTTCCGTTTGCTTTATTTTGATACGACAACGTAGAGGCAGGCGTACAATATTAGATCTATTTAATGCTATACGCGCCGAACGTTTCTCTTCCGGATAAGGCCTCGGTATCCGGGAGCGGGGCGTTACAAGCACGATGAGGAGTTTGAGGATGACATTTGACGTTGATGATGCCATGTTGATGCTTTCTTGTTATTTCTTTTCGATAGACTTGTACTAGACTAAGATTTATTATCAAACTGGTTGTACTTTCTTTTGGTTCTTTGTAAGACAAGTGTTGTAACTTTCGAAAATTCGTATTTTGTAAGGATCTGCTGTTGTAAGTTACCTCTTTCTATCTTTATAATGGTTGTAATCTATTCTTAGTGGCATTTTTTTTGTCCGAGTCTTTTTAGCTTCCGTTTGCTTTATTTTGATACGCCGACGTAAAGGCTTGCGTATAAGGCTTGCATATAAGGTTAGATTTTTTTAATGTTATATGCACCGAACGTTCTCTTCCGGATAAGGACTCGGTTTTCGGGAGCGAGGCGTTACATAGATTAAGAAGTAAGTGCATAAATAACTATGCTAACGATAAGGGTGATAAATGATAAAAGAAACCTAACCAAGACAATGTGTAGATTAGCAAATCTCTACTAGTATCATGAGAATGATTTCCTTCCATCCTACCATTGGTGTTCAAAAGTGTGAAACGTTGCATTCCTAAGCAAGTGGTTTCCCCTCATACGAGTGTATGAAACCACTCTATGCCTCTTCCTTGGCCTAGGTGTCATAAACATAATGAATTGGCATGATAAGAACCTGAATGCAATGACAATGTCAACAATCCCCGGATAAGAAATCGAGTTCCTCGTAAGGTCGATTTTACCTTCCAGTTTTCCTACCATCTTCTCACACCTAACATCTCCTTTCGGTCTCCATCAAGTGTGTAAATGCAATCATTAGTTAATTACTCCAATGCAAGCAAACCATACAATGCAAGTAGGAAAAGATTCACAACAAATGAAACTACCAACATAAACAATCATTCCCAATTAACATAAGAGATTAAACTATTTCTACAACATCATCTTGGCTAGTTTTGAGCTAGCCACTCATGACTATGAACACCAACTTGTCAATGTTAGTATTCATAATAATGAGAACAATTAATTAAAAGTAAAGATTATGAATATACCAATCACAAGCTATGAACTCGATATTGAGACCTTCATTAAAGCTTCAAAACCTTCAATGGAGTTTTACAAACAAGTGTTAATCTTGTTCCAACAAAAGTAGTAGAAATCAACAACTAGGAATTCTTTAATGTTTACACTTATGATCAAGAGCTAATTTTTATGACAAAATTCGGCTAGAACAGCCTTCGGTGTTGGCTGCCTGCAAAAGGGAGTAAAGGTGGAGAAGATGAAGTGTATTTTTGTGATATGGTAGTTGATATGAATAAATTCGATCCACAATTGCTGACTCTACATTCTTGGTGTGCATCATATTGATCTTTGTAGTCTCTTGGCGTAGGTCAATGCTAAATGACGTCGCCATTCTCTTGGTGTTAGTTGGATGATTGACACCATGCATTAAATGCTCCATCAGACTTTGGATTTCTCACTTGGCGTGGACCAATGTAATATGGTGTGTGCCATATATATATGATCATGTTTATTCACCTTTGGTGTGGGTCAATGTAACATGGCGTGCACCATATTGTCTGCACGGATATGACCTTTGCCTAATTGCCTTAAATCATCTCCCCAAATCAATCTCATAGCATCAACACATCCAAAATCCAAGCTCTAAGCCTTGGTACTTGTGCTACAAAACAGATACCACGCGTAAATCAGATAACAAAATTTGGCTAAGAAGCCTATATCAGAAGCAAAATGTGGTTTTCTATGATATTTTCCATGTACACAAAATGGTCCAAATTATAACAATAATTGCTCAAGTTGATGTCAAAACATCGACAAATGATTGAGAAATGGGGATAATTAATCTGGAAATTCATCATCTGGTTGACTTACATCAATGATTCTCCTCTACCATGCAGTAATCATCATTGCTTTCTGATACGGGGAACCCGCATACGGTTTTACTGGCCCGGGTCTAACCCGATCGAAGGTCACCTTCACATTCATTTAATCAAGCTCCGCCCTCATCCTTCTTATTGTCTGGAAGGATTCAAGTCACAAAACGGAGAGCTCGTCGTCAAAGCCGGACTAAGGTTACGCCTTGACCACACGAAAGATACCATGCACACCTACAGCCTCCAAACGGATTAATGATAGATCAGACCCCACTCCTAAGCCAGGAATCAACCAGTCCTCAGCGGCAAGATCATCCTCGATAAGCCCGCACCAAGGGTAGCCGACTTCAGAAAAGTCATCTCAACCCGGGACCTCGTCTTATGCCTAATCGTACTTTATCATGTCTTGTCACTATTAGCACAATCTTGCTTAGCCCGGTGCCTATAAATAGGAGTTGTATGTAACTCACAAAACATCAGATAATTAATGAAAGCAGGCCAAGCTCTACCAATTTGTCGAGTCCAAGTTATGAAATATATAACCGCCGGAAACTTCATATATTTCATACCGACCACCATCCATCTCACCGGAGAAATCATAACAAACTAGCCAGATATCCACATGGTTCAGCCGTTACCGCCACCCTGATAGTTTCTGCAACATCAGTTGGCTCCGTTACCGGGAACTTTCATTCAAAATCAGCCTTCTCCGGTCGTTACAACCACCGTGAAATCCACTATCACGGCACCTCCTGCGAGTCCATCGCCCTGCTGGTCCGGTGGAAATTTCAGGAAAGCTCTAATATTTGGGTTGTATGGCCTGAAGATCGGTGCTTTCAACATTCCTGAAACTCAAATCAGCATCTGGATCATCATTCGCATAGGAATCTTAGTATTCCCCCTGAGCATAGGTCGACGGAAGCAGCACCAACGTGATATTCAACATCTCCGGCAAAATTCTCAGCATTTCCAAGTTCATCACACTTATTAATTAAAGGTTGTCATATTTTATGGGCAAGTTTGATCAATACAGCTTCTGAATCCTTGCCGGATTCTGGGTTTCGAGACAAGTCCGGCCGGCACCGCCCAAGGATTTCTTTACCCACAAGTTACATTTCAAATCATGGCTGGGGGAAAACATTGGGACCTGAGCCACCGGCCAAAGGGGCCAACCAGGACACAACATGTGGCAACAACCCTCCAAGTTCCAATTCAACGTCACATCAGAGCGGACACAGCCGAGGATCTCGCACGGCCCGGGGAAACGACGAACAATCAATCGACCCCGACATGCAAAATTTCCTAAATGAAAAGGCAAAGGCCCATGAGATAGAGGAGGCGGCTACAAGAAAGGCCCGCAGGAAGTATGCAGCCGGTACATCTCATCAAATCTTTGAGCAGCGAACTAATTTGGATGCCGAGGCGACTGCAATCCAAAATGCCCACGCAATGGCACTAAGGAACCACGTGGAATATTTGGAGGATATGCGACAAACTAATCAAAGTCTTATAGCACAAGGCTTTCCTCCAGTTCCCATTAGAAAGTTTGTCCCACCTGTTCCAGCTCTAACAGAAGTACATCACACTATTCTTCCTCCGAAGTCAACAAGGTCGCTTTGCAAGGAACAAGAGGAAGGTAGCCATGCTCCTTCACAGGCAAGCAGAGGAAGAAATTCGGCTTTGCATGGCCTAGGGCCCGCGGATAACGTCCGCGGTGTTGCCCCAGAGCGAAAGAATACAGAAAAGGAAAGACATGTCCGAACCCGAAAAGAAGGGCATGAGGAATCGCTAATAGAGCAAAGTATCGTCAAAATCCCCATCATAAAGGAAAACGCAAGCGAATTGGCAATAATGAAAAAGCAAATTGTGTTAGTTGTGATGCCCGAAAGACAATTTTGTAATTGTTTTATTTAATAAATGAAATGATATTATTATTCATATTTATTATTCTCATATTCACCGATGTGACAATAGTATTTACACTACAGAAAACCCTAAAGTATATCGTTTATGTAATCACTTAACTCAGTGTATGGGATATACACGGGAGGATTGAGTTAGTGAATATGTACTTAAAATACAATTAGCCCATAGTGAAGTTAATCGAGAGTATCGGGTCTCTCCTTTAACGTGCTATTAATGCGCCCAGAACACAATAGGTGTGATTGTCTTATCCGGACTTTCGGTTAAGAGAACCTAATGGGGCATTTATATATGATAGATATATCATATAAATCGACCAATTTGATTAGAGTTCACGATATAATTCCGTAATCGAGAAGTCTTATCGAATCAATCGATGATCATATTTATGGATATATCTTAATCCTGAGGTGATCACGATCAAACTACTTGAATCGATTTGAGGTTTGACTTGGCGGTTAAGGATTACACTCGAGTCTGTGATCCGAATTACCCCATCTTGGCATTGTCTTTGGATTGAGTGAGTAGTCCGTGTTTATCACGAGATCGGAATCCATTCCATCCATTTCTGAAGTAGATAGACAGTTCCTTTATTTGTTAATCCTAGAAACCGATCGATCCATGGAGTTCATATTACACTGATTAGCTACCAGTGAGTTGTATGAATTAATTGATCACTAGGGGGTTAATGGTAAATAAGTATAAGAGGTTCTAAAAAGGAGTAACGGTAACTTCCCGATTTAGAATGAACAGTCTATGGAGGATTAATCCATATGTAATGATTATATCAATGGACGCTTATTATCATTCTCGTGAGGAGATAAATATAATCTTATAATCGGAGGAGTGCAGTCATGGGATTATGGTGGCATATTCCTGTGATTGATTTATCGAATATAATTATTCTGTTCGTAAGATAATTATTTATTTGATTTATCGGAGCCGTTGATTATTAGTCCATGGTCCCCGACGTGCCTCCTATATAGCATAGGACGTCGAATCTTAATAACATTAATTTAGTTCTTATTAGAATTTAATTAAAACGATATGTGAATAAATTGTTTAGTAGACTATTAAATTAGTTGGACTAAATAATTAAATATGTGGAAAAGACATTTTTCATAATCTTGGCCAATTTATGTGTTATGGCCGAAAATTATTGACTAGGTCAATAAGGGAGAATTTCGGCCCCTACACATGTTTTAGGAAACAAGAAATTGTTTTAAGACATGTGCATAAAATATTTATTGGATAAATATTTATGGTAAGAATTAAAGATAAATATTATTCTAGATTTGTTCTAGAATATTATGGGATTATTTTTATTTATTGGGTTTATTTATTTGCATAATAAAATCCTTGGAGGACAATGATTACTCTCCTATATAAAGAGAGTTCTCCCAAGCCTAAAAACACACATAAATTTCGACTCACTCTTGCAAAGTAGAGAGAGGTAAATTTCGGCCAAGGGGAGACTAAGGGAAAATCTTGGAGGTTTTTCCGGGTAGCATATAGGAAGGATTCGAGACGAGAATTTCCTTCCACCGGGAGTTGCTTGGATCACACGTACGGAAGATCATGGTGCTCTTCATACCTTTGTTCGTTCCTTCAATTGCGGTTCTTTTACTTGGATTTTGGGATCCAAGAGGTATGTTCTACAACCCCCTTGTAGATGTAGATCTAGTTATTTTTATTACGTGTAATTTATAGATCTAGATCCTTAAATCGCTTCCGTTGCGGATGATATTACTAACAGTGGTAGCAGAGCCCAAGGTGATCTATATTTATACGTATAAAATATTAGATCTAGGAGTGGTAAATATGTAGATTTTTTTGTCCCAAATTTTTAATAAGGGCCGAAAATTTGTTTTTTTTTTATGTTGCGATTGTTGTGGTTTGAAGAGATGGATTGGGTTGGTACTGTTTACTCGTTAGATGTATCATGTAGTTCCTTTGTTTAGTAACAATTGAGCATAGAAATTGTATTTATTTATGTCAATTTTCGAAAAATTTATGTAAAATTTGCATCTTTTATTGTAATTTTGATGTTCCGGGCTCGAAAAGATGAAGATATTGAAAAAAAGTTGCAGATTAAGGCGAAACCCAAGGTATGAAAAAGGAGAAACGGATAAAAAGCTGTATGATTTTTTTTTATTTGACCTAATTTTTTTTTAGAACTTAACTGCCGTTTGGCAGATAATTAAAAAAAATAAAAAATTTTGGTAATAATTTTAATAACAGCCGAAGGCATAAAAAAAAAAAAAAAAAGGTTTTATTTTTCAAATAAATTAGATTTATTTAATTAAAAAGCCTTTTCTCCTCTCGGGTGTTCGTGGTTCGTGATCCGGCGGTTCGGTTTCAAGATTCGAAGATCGATGACATGAAGACAACAAATTGTTTTTTTTTTCCAAGGATAGATTAGATACGGGGGTATCAACAATCCATCTCGGTGTTTAAATTTTCCGCAATTTATTTTTTATGTGTTTGATCATAAAATAGATATAAAAGCGGAATTGCCATGACATGCATCATATCATAAATCCACTCCATGCATACATGTAGAATTTTAATTTTGGTAATTAAAATAGGCATGTACACAAACTCGCGTAATTAGTTGAAATTTAATTAATACGTGGTAATTAATTAATTTAGTAACTAATTAAAGATCCGAGGACGCGTTATGAAATCGTTAAGTTTTTTCGGTGGGTGTTCTCGGAAACCGCCTTAAAAGCCCAAACGAGATCACGTTTTCGATTCGTAGTGTCTACGAGATTGAATGATGGTAAAAGAACAATAAATCTTGGATAAAAACGGTTCGCCTATAGGTTGGGAGGTCAACTGAGCTTGGCTCGACCGACTTAACCCTCCTAGTGTGATGTATGCACGGGGGTCCGGCAAGACTAAGCTACACCGGCTAGCGGAGGGGTGATTCCTTCTTATCTCAATGGGGCTCTCTTGACCCGACTTCATCCGACCGTCACATACGCTCCAACGAATAGGGCGGGTAGGCTTGCCTACGTTACCGACACCATTCGAATCCTTGATTTGATGTGCTTTTATGTTAACATCAAAAGACGTGGTTAGTTAACCCACCACCACTTCCAAAATATTGAGTGGGAGCGGGCGGCGACAGCCAACCCCACGGCCTCTACTATAGATACAAGTAAGTGAGAGAAGGGTGATGCCTCGTGGCACTTTGATTTCGTCCCCCTACGGATGGTGTTCACCCCTATCAACATTCATGGCTTGGTCTCCGAAAGGATAGGATTTCCGGGTACTCGTCGGGTCACTGACCTATCCTACGATGGCACACTCGGGGTGTACTTAAGAGATCCGATATAGTAGGTCACACTCATAAATGATATTTTTGAATATCTAGGCTAAAAAAGGAAGGTAGTCAATGAATAAAGGGATGTTCGATTCTCGTGGGATGTTTGATTCTCACAAGATATTCATTGATGAGATTGTCTCGATTTAACCGTCATCTCTTTGACCTACCCTACGGCGGCACAGAGATGCGAGGTTAAAACCTTGGAATGGTAGAGTAAACTTATTCTTTAGTTTACAATTCCTAAAATAAATTTATATAGTAGTGTTAAACTTGAATTAATACATGTCATTTTATTTTCAGCAAAAATGTCTGCTCAAATTTCTACTTTACTGTCTGAAAAATTAACGGGAAACAACTTTAAGAAATGGAAGAGTAATCTAAACGTGGTACTCACATATGAGAATGTGCAACATGTACTCACTTCTGAATGCCCTACGGTGGCGATGCAAAAACCCGGAAAAGCTGAGATCGAGCAGCGTAATCGCTAGATCGAGGCAGACAACCGGGCTCGTGGAATCATCCTGGCGACAGTGTCGGAGGTTATTAGGACCCAGATTGAAGAGTTTGAGACTGCATGAGAAATCATGCGGAAACTTACTTCGATGTTTGGATCACCTAGCAACCAAGCAAGACACGATGCCATCAGGATGGCTGTTAACACAAAATTGAAGAAAGGTCAAGCAGTGAATGGTCATGTTCTGAAAATGATCAGTTACTTCAATGACGCCGGTATTCATGGATCAATGTTCGATGAAGCAACTCAAGTGTCGATGATTTTGGAATCGTTGACTCCTGAGTTTATCCCGTTCAAAACTCAGTATCTGATGGGCAAACATGAGTTGACCATGACACAGATGCTTAATGAACTGACTATCTACGAGGGCCTGCTATCGAAATATAAGGTCCAAGTAGGGGATAAGAAAGATGAAGCCAATATGGCCGAATCCAAGTCATCAAACAAGCCTAAGGCCAAACCAAAGAAGAAGGGTAGTGTTGCACCTGTGCCCAAGCCAATGAAGAAAAAGAAAGCCAAGAAAGTTGAAGAGGCCAAGCCCAAGGGCAAATGCTTTTACTGTAAGGAGGTAGGACATTGGAAACGCCATTGTCCGGAATATCTTCGTGATGTAAAGGATGGCAAAGTCAAGGCTGTCACTGGGAAAGATAAGAAAGTTAATTCGGAATTACTATACTTGGAATCTTTTTATGTAGCTAAAGATGTGTCCACTTGGATACTTGATACTGGAGCTACTAACCATGTATGTTCTTCATTGCAAATTCTTAGTTCGTACGAGGAGCTGGAAGAGGGTTCTCAAGTGATGCGAGTAGGCACTGGGGCGCTCATTTCGGCTAAAGAAGTGGGAGCTGTGGACTTGCATTTTAATAATAGAATTTTACATTTAGAGAATGTTTATTTTATTCTGAATTTCAGGAGAAATTTAATTTCTCATTCTGCCTTAGTTGAACATCATTTTCTGTTTCAAATTTGAATGTTGAATTTGTTATTTCGAAGAATGCCTTTGAATTGTGTTCAACTACCAATGAAAACAGTTTATATTTTGTAAGACCACATAAAGCTCCCTACTTAATCTTGAAATGTTTAAAATCGCTCATCAAAGATCTCGCTAAAAGCGAAAAGTTTCTCAAGTAAAAGAAGATAAAACATACTTGTGGCATCTGAGGCTCGGCCATATTTCCTTGGAAAGACTCAAAAAACTAGAAAAGGTTCATGCCTTAGGGGAGTCATCTGTTGACACACTGCCTGTCTGCGAGTGTTGCCTGGAGGGAAAAATGACTAAGCGTCCCTTCTCATCAAAGGGTAATAGGGCAACGGGAACTCTAGACTTAGTGCATTCAGACCTTTGTGGTCCGATGAACATACAAGCTAGAGGCGGATACGAGTACTTTGTGACTTTCATTGATGACTACTCGAGATTCGGTTATGTTTATCTGCTGCATAGGAAGTCCGAGGCTTTTTGTAAGTTCAAGGAGTTCCAAGCAGAAGCCGAAAGGCAACTAGGCAAGTCATTGAAATCCCTTCACTCGGATCGCGGAGGTGAGTATTTAGACAGTGAGTTAATTGACTACTTGGCTGAAAAAGGAATTTGTTTCCAACGTTTAGCGCCTAGGACACCTCAGCAAAATGGAGTTGCTGAGAGGAGAAACAGGACATTGATTAACATGGTTAGATCAATGATGAGCTACGCCTCACTACCTATATCCTTTTGGGGTTATGCTTTAGAAGCAGCGATCTACATTTTGAATGCAGTACCGTCAAAGTCTGTCGAAAAGACACCCATTGAGATGTGGTCCGGACGTCGCGAAAGCATGCGTCACTTCCGCATATGGGGTTGTCCTGCACATGTGCTGATGGACAAGACTACCAAGCTACAATCGCGTACGAAAGTATGTTTGTTTGTAGGCTATCCAAAAGGTACACGTGGTGGTCTATTTTACGATCCGGAAGATAACAAAGTGCTAGTCTCGACTAACGCTACGTTGTTGGAGGAAAGTTATATGAAAGACCGCAGACCTCGAAGTAAAATTGTACTAGAGGAATTACTCTCCGTTGACGTCAGGCCTATTGTGGCTGTTGATGTCCCAGTAAACAACACTAATAATACAGCAGTCAATTCCGACATTCCTATTCCACCTAGACGTACTGCGAGAGTGGTTCGGCCACCGGCTCGGTACGGCATGGATTTAGAGGCAAACGTAGTCGCCTCTGATAGGGTGGAAGATGATCATCCGACCTATAAGAAGGCCCTATTGGATCACGATAAGGATAAATGGATTGACGCAATAAATCAAGAGACGGAGTCTATGTACTCTAAGTCAGTCTGGAAACTAGTAGAACTTCCTCAGGGTGAAAGGCCCATTGGATGTAAATGGATCTACAAGTGAAAGAGAGGAGTAGATGGGAAGGTCGAAACCTTCAAAGCACGGCTGGTAGCCAAAGGTTACACAAAGAGAGAGGGTATAGACTATGAGGAAACCTTCTCACCTGTGGCCATGATGAAAACCATCCGCATCCTCCTTTCGATTGCTGCATGTCTGGATTATGAAATCTGGCAAATGGATGTTAAGACAACGTTTCTAAACGGCTTTCTCGACGAGGAAATCAATATGCAGCAACTAGAGGGATTCATTGAAGAAGGTCGAGAGCACATGGTGTGCAAGTTGCTCAGATCCATTTATGGGTTGAAGCAAGCATCTCGTTCCTGGTATCATAGATTCGATCACACGATCAAGTCTTATGATTTCGAACAACACTTTGCTGAATCTTGTGTGTACAAGAAGGTTATCAAATATAGTGTTGTATTTATAGTGTTGTACGTTGATGACATACTCCTAATTGGCAACGATAAGGGGATGATGTCCGACGTAAAAAGTTGGTTGACCACGCAATTCCAAATGAAGGATTTGGGAGAAGCGAGTTATGTTCTAGGGATCCAAATTATAAGGGATCGCAAGAACAGGATGTTAGCTCTGTCCCAAGCAACTTATATAGATAAGGTGCTTTGCACGCTTGATATGGAGAACGCAAAGAAGGGTTTTCTACCAACCCGTAACGGCGTTTACCTCTCTAAGACTCAGGGCCTCAAACTCCTGAAGAGATTGAAGCTATGGGAAGAGTGCCATATGCCTCGGCTATTGGTGGTCTTATGTATGCTATGCGGTGTACGAGACCTGATATTTGTTACGGCGTTAGATTAGTCAGCCGTTTTCAGTCAAATTCAGGGCAACCGCCTTTGACAAAGAATAAAGAATCTCATCAAATATTTGAAGAGAACCAGAAATTATATGCTCTTCTATTCGAGTGGGAGTTTGGAGTTAGCGGGGTACACCGATTCGACTTTCGATCAGGCGAGATGATTCCAGATCAACCTCCGGTTCGATGTTTTACGCTTGGTGGCGGTGCAATAGAATGGAGAAGCCAAAAGCAATCCAACACAGCCGATTCAACAATGGAAGCTGAGTTCATAGCGGCCTCGGAGGCAGCTAAGGAAGCGGTTTGGTTAAGAAAGTTCATCAGCGGATTAGGCGTTGTCCCGAATGCTGAAGATCCCATTACTCTCTATTATGATAACAATGGGGCCATTGCCAACTCTAGGGAACCTCGAAAGCACAGTAAGTCAAAGCATATAGAGAGGAAATACTGGGTGATCAACGATTTTATCGATAGAGGGGACGTTTCCATCCGAAGAATCGCCTCCGCCGATAATCCTGCTGATCCATTCACCAAGACATTGTCGATTGAAGCTTTTAGTCGACACTTGGAGACTATAGGTATTAGAGACATGTCTCATTTGCTTCAGAGCAAGTGGGAGTGATAGTTTGCTGTATTTTGAATAATAAGGTGTGCTCTAAAACAATTAACCACATGTATTCATGCAAGTGGGAGATTGTTAGGTGTGATGCCCGAAAGACAATTTTGTAATTGTTTTATTTAATAAATGAAATGATATTATTATTCATATTTATTATTCTCATATTCACCGATGTGAATAGTATTTACAATACAGAAAACCCTAAAGTATATCGTTTATGTAATCACTTAACTCAGTGTATGGGATATACACGGGAGGATTGAGTTAGTGAAGATGTACTTAAAATACAATTAGCCCATAGTGAAGTTAATTGAGAGTATCGGGTCTCTCCGTTAACGTGCTATTAATGCACCCAGAACACAATAGGTGTGATTGTCTTATCCGGACTTTCGGTTAAGAGAACCCAATGGGGCATTTATACATGATAGATATATCATATAGAAATTTGGACCGATTTGACTAGAGTTCACGATATAATTCCGTGTCGAGAAGTCTTATCGAATCAATCGATGATCATATTTATGGATATATCTTAATCCTGAGGTGATCACGACCAACTACTTGAATCGATGATGAGGTTTGACTTGACGGTTAAGGATTACACTCAGTGCATGATCTGAATTACCCCATCTTGGCATTGTCTTTGGATTGAGTGAGTAGTCCGTGTTTATCACGATACGGAATCCATTCCTTCCATTTCGAAGTAGATAGACGATTCCACTTATTTGTTAATCCTAGAAGCGATCGATCCATGGAGTTCATATTACCTTTGTTTAGCTACCAAAGTGAGTTGTATGAATTAATTGATCACTAGGGGTTAAAGGTAAATAAGGATAAGAGGTTTTAAAAAGGGTTAACGGTAACTTCCCGATTTAGAATGAACAGTCTATGGATGATTAATCCATATGTAATGATTATATCAATGGACGCTTATTATCATTCTCGTGAGGAGATAAATATAATCTTATAATCGGAGGAGTGCGATCACGGGATTATGGTGGCATATTCCTGTGATTGATTTATCGAATATAATTATTACATTCGTAATATAATTATTTATTTGATTTATCGAGACGCCACTGATTATTAGTCCATGGTCCCGACGTGCCTCCTATATAGCATAGCTATTCTCGGACGTCGAATCCTAATAATATTAATTTAGTTCTTATTAGAATTTAATTAAAACAATATGTGAATTAATTGTTTAGTAGACTATTAAATTAGTTGGACTAAATAATTAAATATGTGGAAAAGATATTTTTCATAATATTGGCCAATTTATGTGTTATGGCCGAAAATTATTGACTAGGTCAATAAGGGAGAATTTCGGCCCCTACACATGTTTTAGGAAACAAGAAATTGTTTTAAGACATGTGCACAAAATATTTATTGGATAAATATTTATGGTAAGAAATAAAGATAAATATTATTCTAGATTTGTTCTAGAATATTATGGGATTATTTTTATTTATTGGGTTTATTTATTTGCATAATAAAATCCTTGGAGGACAAGGATTACTATCCTATATAAAGAGAGTTCTCCCAAGCCTAAAAACACACATAAATTTCGACTCACTCTTGCAAATTAGAGAGGTAAATTTAGCCAAGGGAGACTAAGGGAAAATCTTGGAGGTTTTTCTGGTAGCATATCGGAAAGATTCGAGACGAGAATTTCCTTCCACCGGGAGTTGCTTGGATCACACATACGGAAGATCGTGGTGCTCTTCATACCTTTGTTCGTTCCTTCAATTGCGGTTCTTCTACTTGGATTTTGGGATCCAAGAGGTATGTTCTAACCCCCTTGTAGATGTAGATCTAGTTAACTTTATTACGTGTGATTTATAGATCTAGATCCTTAAATCGCTTCCGTTGCGGATGATATTACTAACAAATTGAAGAGCTCTAGAGGGGAAGAACCACCAAGGAATCTAAACCCACATGGGGGACCAGTGTCTTGCATCTTGATATCCTCTCAGTGGCACCCAGAGGAGGTACGCATTATCCAAATTTCACCAACTATCATGGTACAACGGATCCATTGGACTGGCTATCGGCCTTCCATAGCAAAGTAAATTTGTGTTCCTCAGGCGAAGTGGCATGGTGCATTGCCTTCGTAGGGGCCATGCAGGACCGAATGGCTTCATGGATTCACAGTCTGCCTCCGGCGTCAGTTCTCTCTTAGGACAATTGGGTTAACAAATTCACCGCCGAGTTCAAATCAGTCAGAGGACCCAAAAAAAACACACATCGGCCTTCAAGAGGTTCAACAGGGAGACAGTGAATCAACTCGCAGTTACTATGAACGGTTTTACAAGGTCTACGAGCTGACAAGGGGTTTAGCTGATAACGTGGTAATGAGCAGCTTTGAAACAGGGCTGAGTCCGGGGTACCTCAAGTCTTACTTCACGCTTAACCCGCCGTCAAATCTCCAAGAAATGCAAAGTTCGGCCAGAAAGTACGTTGCAACGGCAGGAAGTGAGGATACCTCATCATCCCACAAAGGGAAGCAAAGGGCTGATCGAAGTCCACCAAGAGAATTCAAAGAAAACAGGGATCGGGACCTCAAAAAGCCAGAAAAGTTTAAAGATGAGGGCTGGACCCCCATCAAAGTTTCTTATACGCAGTTAATACATAAGATGGAAGATGAGTTGCCTAAGCCTTTCCCTATGAAGCCGGACAGAAGGCGAGATCAGTCTAAATATTGTGCCTTCCATGAGGAAAGGGGGTCATGATACTGAGGACTGTTACCAACTCGAGAAAGAGTTTGAAAAATTGTTGGCCCGAGAATGTTACGATCAATATCGAAGAAATGGCGGAGGAGCAAACCGAAATGATGATAGGCACGTCAATATGACCAAGACATCCACATCATCACGGTGAGTCCTCCTAGTAACAATCAGATCAAATACATGATAGGCTCTATCAACAAGCATCTGGAGAAACCACCCGTCTTACGGGGGAGTGAGCGACCACAAGCCTTTACCAAGAATGAACTCGTAACCGCAACCAACATAGAAGATTCATGTCTGAGTATCTCAGTGGTCACAAATAGGTTCTGAGTTAACCGAGTAATGATAGATACGGGGGCATGCAGAGATATCATGTATTACAACTGTTTTAAAGAGTTGGGCTTTGGTGATTCCAGCTTGAAACCGCACAATGGTACTCTTGAGGGGTTTACAAACCACGGGATACAGGTCAAGGGATCCATTGATCTGGATGTGCAAATGGGGGACTATGCCCCTTTCAGAACCGAAAAGGTAAACTTCCTGGTGGTAGATCTCCAATCAAATTACAACATGATCATTGGAGCACCCGCACTGAGACAATTTCAAAAGGTTGTCTCCATCCCGCACCAACGATCAAAATTATATGTAGATGATATGGTTGGGGTTTCGGTCAGTGAGCCCGCAGCGGTGCACACTGTTGGACATATTTTAAGTTTTAATGACGAGTGCCAGACTAGCTGTTAAAGAGCAAAGGCAAAAAGATGTCTAGATTAAATGTATAGGTTTACTAGAGTTTGATCTTCGTATAGGTTTGATCAAACCAAACCTTTGTAAAGAGGTCACCGACTTTATCAATGAACTGTCTAGGTCGATGGGGTGTCTAGGTCGATGAGACTAACTAGGAACCTCTTGATGGTTTGAAGGCCGAGGTTCAAACTCGATTATTGAAGGCTAAGGGATCAAACTTAGTATTTAAAGTCAAGGATATGGAATCCAAATTTAGGGAAGTCTGTGATGACCTAAACTGATTACATATACCTTGTGTACAAGGTCTAAGCTCCATAAAGTTATGTGGTGATTGGAACTTAGTTATAATCAAAATGGTGTACTCTAACTTCACAATAAAAAGTTAGATGAGAAGCAGTTGGTTGAAGTGTTATTAAAACACAACAGACTAAAATCAGCTAACAGATATGTACACAGCAGACTGATATGCCCCCGGTGTCTGCTGAATGGAAATATTGATTTAATCAAAGTTTACATTGAAAGATTAAATGGATAAGGATGGATTACAAGTTTTGATCTTGTCAACAAATCAATGGTCAAGATAAAAGGAATGTTGGAAAGATTCGGAGGATTATCCATTGGTTATAAGTCAAATGGTGGACAGTCTGGAAACTGATAAAAGCTGACTGACAATGTCAGTACTATGAACAGTGGCAAAAAGCAAGTCAAGATAGAGACAAGTCTAAAACGTCTACATTTGAATTTCAAACACAAGTCACAAGTTTCACACCTATAAATAGGGGACTCCTGACTCAGTTTGAAGATGATAGACAACATAATAATCCATATGAAGTTATCAAATTTTTTATCAAGAAAAACACCCTGCTGACATACACTGAGCTTAAATTTGCTGATCAAGATTTATCTTCAAGTGTAACATGTTATCATGTTACATCAAGTATACATACTTGAAGACTTCAAGCTGCTGATCATCATCCTGATTACTTGATTCAACCCTTCTTTTACAAGAAGTTTGCTGAAGAAAGAAAAGCATCCCTTTTTGGGTGTCAAGAACTGTTGTTTGTGGGGGAGCTGGTGAAGAGGCAATCCTACCCTTCAAGGACCAGTGGAGTACTTTGGAGCAGAAATCCTACCCGTTTCAAGTGTTTAGTTTGTGAAGCCATAGTCATTGGTGAAGGACAAACAGTTCAGGGATTTTTTTAACAGCAACCTCAAGAATCTCTAGTGAATTACCTCCAACATCACAGGAAAAGAGTGGACTGACAGGATTACACCACCTGAAACCATGATGTGTCCTTTCTGGGTGTTCAGTCTAACCGGCAGTGTACCGGGTGAACTGTAGCCTAGTTAGTGAGTCAAGGTCGTATCCCACAGGAGTGTGTTGGTTAACCACCGATTAGGTTTATACTTTCGATCCAAGTCGCAATTTGTTGCATTAAAACATGATACTTAATATAACTAAACTCAAATGGAAATGGGACTAACCAAGACAATGCTCTAATCCGATGGACTCTTAATTGATTATGATAGAGTTGGTTACCTACCTTCCTTCCTAAGATGTTCAAGAGTGTGGGCCAGTGTGTTCCTCGACTAGCAATCCCCCTTATTTCGAATGAATGAGATCACTCTATGCCTCCTCCTTGACTTAGGTACCCTAAATCTAATTATTCAACAAGATATGCACTTGAACACAAGCCGAAGCTACCCTCGGATAAGAAACCAAATTCCACTTAAGGTCAGTTTTACCTTCTGATTCTTCTACTCTTATCCCACACTCAATATACCCTTTCGGTCCCCATCGAGTGTGTGTGTGCAAGCTAGGGTCAATTACTTCATAGATTGCTAACAACAATATCAAGTAAAAGAAGGTTCAACAATACGATAAACTTATATGCAATTCTACCAACTCATTCACAATCAAAAGAATCCATCTTCACTTCACATTATCTTGGCTAGTGTGAAACTAGCCACTCATAGTTATGAGTTCCAACTTGTTAAGGTTAGAGTTCATAACTATAAGAACAATTCAATCAAATTATATGCTAAGAATTATACCAATCACAAGCTATCAACTTGAAAAAGGAAAACTTGCATTCAATCTTCAAAAGCTCCAATGGATAGAATGTACCCCAAAAGCTACAAACTTGTCTAAATAGAATTCATCCAAGATATCAAACAAGAATTCTTAATGTTTACACTTTCAATCTAAGAGTTAAAAGTTGTTGTGATTTTGGCTAGATGAGCCTTGAAAGTGGAAGTGCCTTCAAGATGGAGAAAAATGTATATTTTTTCAGCCCCCCTTGAAATGAAGTCAATAATAAGCTTTAAAACTTGAAATCCGGGTCTTTTGGCGTCCGCCAACAGTGCACTCGGCGTGCACCGACTTCTAACAGGTAGTTGGATGTGTCAGACTCATTAACTGCTGCTCAGATTCTCAACTGTCAAAATCCGGCGTCCATCGACTATGCACTCGGCGCGCACCGACATTCTATGCTTAGCTTGATTCTCTAACTTCTTCAAAAAGAAATCTCTCTAAAGCTTGATGGGTTGTTCCAAGATCTTCCAAAACTCATATCTAACCTGGGTATCTGCAAAACAAAACCAAAAACGATACCCTGCATAACTCCGATAACAAAAAGGTAGCATAAAAGCCGGAAAATATGGGATTAGATACTTAAAACCTATTTACAACTCTTGATCTATTTCATCACATAATTGCATGAATTTGATAGAAAAGCGCCACTAAAAGCTAGAGAAGTGGGATAAAATACATCATTCGGTTAACTTACATCAAACCACTATAAATCTTGCCAACTTTACTTTACTGCATTTAATTTCTGCATATTATTTTATCAGCATACTAATCACATCAACCTACTGAAACTAGCAACTGAATCACACACATACACTACTGAGTATCCAATACTTGGTATCACTAATTTATCCACAAGTAATAAGGCTTATTTTTAATATATTCCGCTGCAACAAATTTAGTAACCTTAATATTCAAAGATTCATCGATAGTCGTGATGATGTGCACTAAACGGGTCAGTATAATCCTTAACCGACGATGTATCGGGTCAAATTGCGCGTAGTATGGTGAGTCGGTGTGTCGTATCCTCGAGGAAAATCTTGGTAATTCAAAGTGTGGTTAAACACCAAGAAGCTATTATTAACTCGATCTAAGTCATGAGCTTTTATCATATCCCCAAAGTTAGATCGTTAGATTAGTTAGTAATGTTAGAGTTAGATGTTAGATTGTTAGATGTTAGTAAAACAAGTAAATAAATAAATATTAATATAACACATATATATAATTAATATATATAAATACATAGATATATATATATATATATAAATACATAGACATAAATATATATATATAGATATAGATATATAAATAATTATATAAATATAGATATACTAATATATAATATATAGAAACTAGCCAAGAATATGTTCTTGAATTACGATATCTTTTAGTAAAAATAAATGAGATGAATCTTCCTTTATTCAAGGTCCAATCAATTATATACTGAAACGGTATACTCTAAGCTAGGCAATTTCTCCTCACACGAGCGTATGAAATTGTCATATGTCCAGTCCTCTGTCCAATGTCATCCTCAAGCATGGGTCACTCCCGTTTTGTCATACGGCCAATTTTAAGATATGTCAATTAAACAGGTGATTTCAACGTAATAATATCTCGAGTACAATTTTAATAAGATTCATTTCTCCCGAAACAAATCTACCCCCGGTTTAGGAAATAGGATTCCGTTGTCACGTTTTCACTCGGCCAATTTTACCCTCCGGTCTTTCTATTAACGAGTTCATAACCTAACTTCGAGGCGTCAATTCATAATTAGATTATGAATTCTTTCATATCGATTAGCTACGTCAATACGAACATAGAAAGAGATTCATTATAACCGATTTTAGTCAATTTTAACATAGTCGTTATCTATTTCCCTAAAAAGATAAAACTAATCCAATTTCATATCTTGGCTAGATATTAAGTTAGCCTAATATCATTATAACTAATATATAGATATTAATAAAAACAAACAAACATAATAACATTAGAAAATTACCGATTACAACTGCTGAATTGGAGCCTAATCCTCGTGAAAGTAACAACAGCTTCAGAGACAACAATCCTCGATAATCTTCTCCAGCATTACAACATTACTACGTTTATTCATACATATAAGCATATATACATACATACATAGACATATATATGTATACATGGGCCCAAACATAAAAGAAATAGAAAGAAAACGATAGAGGAAAGTATATATATAGATATATACATAAATTCCAGGGCAGGCTGAACAAAGGGGCTGAGGGGAGTATTTATAGAGGTAGTCACCGGCGCGTGCCGGCCATGCAACAAATCAGATGTTTGTAAAAACCTATCTCGAGCTGTAGACCTCAGATTGACATGATTTAATATTCATTGGAAAGCTCTCTTGAAGATCTACAACTTTCATCAAGGACTTTTTCTCTGAAAATGCCTCTAAGTTAGGTCAAATGTCCGTTGAAGATGAATTACGGTAGAAACACTAAGGACAGTTGATCTGTTCAAACTTGTTAGATTTTGGCATAATCTTTTATCCCACAAAAACTCATGATTTATGCTTCAAAGTATGTCATCTTTTGGGATCTTGATAGACATCTGATCCTGCAATCAAATCAACAAAACACCAAATGTAAATCTAACACTAAAACCATCATTTATATCATTTTTATAACTTATGCATCTAATTATAATTACTATGATTTTTATAAGTTTTCAATGCATTTATATGAAATTATGCTAAAATATCATAAATATAATAATAAAAAGTCTTATAATATGATCATATATTTTTCATACATCAGCAGACAACTGACCTTACTGAGTTTGTCAATTCCAAAAGTTTTAAGTGTTAAGTTTATTCACCCCTCCTCTAAACTTAACCAAAGCCTTTTCAAGGGACCAACACTCACATATATTCACACCTCACGGACAGAAGGCAAATGGGCTCAAGCAGAGCAGCTTGGAACAAGTCTCCTGAATATGGTAAGACAAATGGTTCCTGCGGAAGTAGAATACGAGACCTTGCAGGTTAGGGATGAGCCCGAATCTACCGCTGATGGCGAACTGGTGGAGGTAATCGTTAACGATGCTTACCCCGACCAAAAAATCAAAATTGGAGCTCATCTACCCGCGGACGTGAAAGAGGCTTTAGTTGCTCAGTTAAGGGCGAATATAGACGCTTTTGCCTAAGTGGTCACTGATATGAGGGGCGTCGAGCCAAAGGTCCCGTTGTATTATCTGAACGCTGATCCCTCGTATAAGCCGATTCAACAACGTGCCAGACAGTTTACCCCAGAGAAGGAAACCACTATCAAAGTTGAGGTCGGTAAGCTCCTGCAAGCAAGAATCATCAAAGAATTATCATATCCCACCTAGCTCGCAAATATAGTCATGGTCAAGAAGCATAACAGCAAGTGGATAATGTGTGTAGATTTCACAGACATCAACAAAGCCTGTCCAAAAGACCCTTATCAGCTCCCCAGAATTGACAGGTTAGTAGACTCTATCGCCGGCTTCGAAAAGTTGACCTTTATAGATGCATATTCCGGGTACCATTAGGTCAAGATGGCAGGCTGATAAAGAGAAAATAGCTTTTAGGGCCGCCGGAGGGCTCTATTACTCTGAAATGATGCCCTTCGGATTGAAAAACATGGGCTCAACCTATCAGAGAATGGTAAACAGGGTGTTTAGCTCACAGATTGGCCGAAATATGGAGGCTTATATTGATGAAATGGTTGTCAAATCGCCATTCGTTGGTCGCCGATCTGGCCGAGACATTCAAGAATGTACGTCGCCACTCAATGAATCTCAACCTGGCCAAATGTACGTTTGGGGTTGGAGCGGGCAAATTCCTGGGATGCATGGTCAGTCACAAAGGTATAGAGGCAAATCCTGAGAAAATTCAGGCACTACTCAACATGCGCGAACCAACCACAATTAAGGAAGTACAAAGGCTCAATGGCCGGATCATAGCTCTAGGTCGGTTCATATCGAAATCAGCCAAAAAATGCTTACCTTTCTTTAAAATTCTCAAGGGTAGCAAGACATTTTCCTGGGACGAGAAATGCTCCAAGGCCTTTCAAGACCTCAAAGAATATCTCGGGAAGCCACCACTTCTGGTCAGTCCCCTTACGGGGGACAATCTATTCTTGTACTTGGTGGCAACAGATTGGGCCGTAGCTGCCGTCTTGATAAAGGAAATGGAGACTCACCAACAACCCGTATTCTATGTCAGCAAGGCGCTCAGTCCGGTAGAAAGCCGATATTTCAATGTGGAAAAGTTAGCTTACTCACTAGTGATAGCAGCTCGAAAACTGCGAGGCTACTTCACCTCACATACGATTATTGTCAGGACCGATAGCCCTCTACATCAAATATTGCACAAACTGGACCTTTCAGGTCAGTTACTTCATTGGGCCATAGAGATTACCGAGTTCGACATCCACTACCAGCCCAAAAAAGCGATCAAGGCTCAAGCTTTAGCCGATTTTATAGCAGAGACTAGCATCACCTCAGAGCAGTCAAACGCCTTACTTGCCTCAGAGCCCGTAGATGACACCCCAAAGCCCGAAAACTATTGGCACCTGTATGTAGATGGCGCTTCCAATCAAAGCGGAAGCGGAGCGGGAGTTATCTTATCCGAGCCAGGCACAATGGAGGAGATCGAAAAGGCATTAAGGTTCGACTTTAAGGCAACAAAAAATCAAGCAGAGTACGAGGCCATGATTGCTGGGTTAGATTTGGCACAAGAAATGAAGGTACGTAACGTACAAGTCTACTGTGATTCTCAGTTCATTGTTGAACAAATTTCTGGGGGATACGAGACCCGATGCGGAATCTTAGAAAAATATTGTGAAATTGTCCAACAAATTAGGCGAGACTTCAACTATTGCGAGTTCTCCAGAATTGGTAGGGAGGATAACGAAAGAGCTGACTATCTATCAAGGTTATCCTTCGAGGAGGAGATAGCCGACCCATCAATAATGGTGGAATATCGATCCATCCCAGCAATTGAAAAAGCAGAAATCATGGACATCGATAAACCAATTCAAACTCCATGCTGGATGGATGATATACGAGCGTATATCGAAACAGGTGCTTTACCAACAAACCCAGACAAAGCACTTACTCTCAAGAGACAGGCGGCTAGATGTATTTTGAATGATGGGGTGCTTTATAGAAGGTCTTTCACCAAGCCGCTTCTCAGATGTGTCCGAAAAGATGAAAGTGAATTTTTTTTTATGGATCTACATCAAGGAACGTGCGGAGGACATCCCGGAAGACGCTCTCTAGCCCAGAAGGTAATAACCACGGGCTATTATTGGCCGACGATCATGCAAGACTCGGAAAAGCTCGTCCGAGAATGCCCTGAGTGTCAAATACATGCGGATATACCCAGGCTACCCTTCATTGAACAAAGTATTGTCATCTCGGCTTGTTCATTTGACATGTGGGGCCTCGACTTGATCGGACATTCTCACCGGAAAGCGAAGGTTGCAAGCTCGTCATCGTAGCTGTGGACTATTTCACCAAATGAATCGAGGCAAAGCCCATAGTTACTAATGGTGCAAAAAATACGACATATTTGTTACATGATCAGATCTGGTCTAGATTCGGAGTTCCAAGGGTAGTGGTGTCGGACCACAGACCTCAGTTTCGAGACAAGTTCTCAACATTTTGCAAGGACTATCACATAAAACATTGGCAGTCCTCAGTTGCGTACCCACAAGGAAATGGTCAAGCTGAGGCCCGCAATAAGCAAATCATTAAGATGCTAAAGAAAATTATCAGTGAAAGTGTCAGTAAAAAAGCCGGGGGATGGGTCGACGAACTGCCCGCCATTCTATGGGCACTTCGGACAACGATCAAGACACCTACAGGGGAAACTCCTTTTGCTCTGACATTCGGGTCGGAGGCGATGGAACCCTTCGAAATCGATCTCCCAAGCATCAGGGAAGCTAAGTATGACACAGGCAATAACTTCGCCAACAGCTCGAACTAAATCTGGCTGAAGAGAAACGATTAGTGACTTACCTAAGAATGGTCAACTACAAGCAGATTGCGAAGCGACAACATGACAGTAAGATTTGGGGCCATTTTTTTAGAGTCAGAGATTTCGTTTTGCGGAACCGGAAAGCAACGGGGATGAAGCCCAATCAAGGAAAATTAACAGCAAATTGGGAAGGCCCCTATCTGGTCGTAAGAGAGAAAAAGAAAGAGACTTACATCCTCACGGATAAGGACGGATTCGAGCTCAATCGCCCTTGGCACGCGGATAATCTGAAGAGATATTATATATAAAACAATCAGTGAAGTACGTTTCATTTAGGTTATGGCCATCCTCTTGTTTACGACTCGAGTGCTTAGGCTTTCTTTCATTATTTTGTAAAACAGGCTTCTTGATTCCTTTTATGAAGGTTTTATATAATGATGGCTAAATCAATAAACAAGTTCAAAATCTTCAGTGATATTACAAATAAGTGAATCCGGAACAACAAATTATTTTTAACAAGACCGGGGCCGTGCCCATATGTAAGATAACAAAAATCAAGCGAAGATACTGATCCCTAGGCGCTAAGGTCATTCCAAAAGTGGTGGTGCAAAGACTAGAGATCAACCAAGGAAAGGGCATTAAACACCCAGCCTCATATCCCTCCCAAAATTGACAACCTTGCGATGAATGATGAGGCCCCAGTCAACATTCACATCCGGAGTACATATGGCGTGTATAAGGATGGCCACCTCGTCAGTCAGCACTTCAAAGTTATCAGAGGGGATAGCCTGACTGTTGACAAGCCTCTTCCATTCCTGATACCACTGGCATAGCCCGGAGAAAGTGCCATTGTGAACAGGCTCGTCGTCTCTCTCAGGAAATAGCCCCGCGTATGCATCATACCTGTGAGAAAAATAGGTTTCTTCATTTTCAAGATCCCGGGCTGTTTCAAAATGCAAGGCCGGGTCGAACTCGGGAAGCTGCAAAAACTCACTGATGACGGTTGGGGTAAAACGCACTTGGATACCCCAAACGGAAACAGAGGAGACTTCTTTGACTGATTGAGCCTATGATAAGACGGCGTAAAACTCACGAACCAGGGTCAGGCTGCACCTCCCAATGGGATCAAGAAGAAAGTGGCACCACCTTGAGTACGCCACACGGAATAAGGATCCACTCCCATCAACCTTATCCAGATCAAGAATTCTCTCGGGTAAGTGCGCACGATCGGCAAAGTAAGCCTGTAATTCTAGATAGACTTGACAGACGCCGTGCTAAAAAAGAGAGAGACAAAAGAGTAGGAGAGGTAGAGCCAAAGGAGGATGACATGGTAAGAGCAGATTCCAAAAAACACAACCTTCAGAAATACGTTCTAGGCCCAAATAGCCAGGACTCTATTTATTAACAAAATAGGAGGATACCAACAGTGGGAATTGGAAGGATCATATGGCTATGATTAAACGACTGTTCAAATTCAAAATTGAAAGTTGGGTAATTGCACTAATCAGACGCACGGTCTTCTAGGAGGACCGTAGGTCTCTGAAATTAATGCCTGAGGAAAAAGGAATATATTCGTCTCCCCTCACAGCCGACAAGCTCAATTTCATCAAAGGGAACGGAATTTTTGAAGCCATCACGGTTCTCCAGTCTAGTCACATCTCAATCAAGCTTGTTCGGATTTTTCGACTCGGACCTCGAACTCAAACAAAGCCAAGTAAGAAACTATTTCAGCCAAGCCCGCAGCGACCTTGCTTGAAACAAGGGGGCCCGCACATCGGAATCCTTAATTAAGATTGAAGAATCCAACAGCAATAAGTCCGATTTACACAATTCAGTTATTTTTAGCGAAGCTCGATACTCAGTGGTCTCAACCTCGCCAAAAACAAGGGGGCCGTATGCTTGTCTGGTTGAACTCGAAAGACAGGAGTATTTCGAACAAAATTAAGGATGCAAACATCAAAAGTACTAGGAAAGTTCATTATAAGAAGAAAAAAAAAAGAAAAAAAGAAAGAGAAATAAAAAAGACGACTCTTCGTCGTCGGCAAACAGCCCAGGATCAGAAGAGGACCTAGACATGATTTCATCAAACTCAATGTTCTGTCGGGGCAGATATTCATCCGACCCACGGGTGGGCACCAAGGCAGAGCAAAGGTTGGAAATCAACCAAGGGAATTGAATGGAGCGACCATGCTTCATTTCCGTAGCGAATGACACCACCTCACGATGCATCAAAAGACCCCAGTCCACTTCCACCAAGAGGGTGACGATAGAATGCAAAAGCAGGCCCTCCTGCTCTGTAACCTCGTCAAAATCATCAGTGGGAAGCACACGAGTGTTGATGAAGCGCTTCCACTCCCGATTACTCTGGGACAGTTCGGACGCAACACCTTCAGGAGCAAATTGCCAGGAAGAGGGGAAAAAGTTGGGATGCCTCATCTTCGTCCAAGGCCCAAGCCCGCTCATAATGGAGGGCGGGGTCGAAGTGGGGAAGATGGAAGAAGTCGTTGATGACAGCCGGAGTAAAAGGAACCGCCACTCCGCGCACAGGCTCAGAGCTTAGTGGCCAACTAGAGCCCACCTCGGACAAAGCCGAGTAAAACTCCCGCACCACGGAGGTATTATAGTGACCAAAAGGCTTGGCTCCCAGCTCTTCCCAGCCAGACATTTCGATGCGAAGGCTAGACCCCCCGCTAATCTTCCACGGTTTTAAGCCCCTCTCAATCAATAAGGGGCACCAATTGAAGTACACCCAATACTTGGCCAGAACTTTGGTGGAGGAGGTCGTGAAAAAAGGAGATAAACCATCAGAAGAAGACATGTTCAGGGAGGTGATAGAAAAGAGAAAATTCAAAGAAATTGGAGAGGAGGAGCTCAAGTTCTTCAAGCGTAAACAAATATGATGCTTAGCCACCTCCTCTTATAGGAAAACTCAACAGGACCTACGGTCCAGATTGGCCTACTACAAACGGATGGGATTAACCTTTTTCAAATTCAAATTTTGAATGCTGCGTCAGTTACTATCCCGCCGGTCGAAATTACGGTTATCAAAGAAAATCATAAAGAGTCATGTCAGAAAAAGACTCTTACACTTCCAGGACTGACACGCACAGTGCAATTAATACACAAAGCCGTATTACTTCGACCAGGATTTATGAGCTGCCATGCTCGGAGCAACCAGTTTCAACCTATGTGTATCAGGCTCAGTCGGTTCGAGCCCACTACGGACAGAGGGGATGGACGTTTGGTCAGAGATTTGAAAATCAAAAGCGATTTCAAAATCAACAGCGAATACAAAGAAAATTCAAGACTTAAAACAATATTTAGGGAAACACTTGTAGAATTTAATTCAAAGGTGAATGCACATAGTTGATCAGCAGTTTTGGCACAACCTTTTAAAGACAAAAACAAACGCAGCAATAGTTTGAAGTTATTACAAATGACTACAAATGTTTCAAAAGTTGATGGCAAAAAACTAAATCTGAGCAGGAGCATCGGAGGCGCTTTGTGGAGCCGGATCTTGTAGCAAATTCTCATATATTTCAGTCTCTGACATGGTAGCGGCTTCAATGTGTAAAACCGGCCTATCAAGGCGAGCAGCTTCTTCAATCATGTCCCGCAAATTCACCGGGGCCTGAGGCAGAAATCCTTTATCTCCTCGTCGGAGAATGGAATTTTAGCATGTAGGGCACGGAGTGTTGGAACATAGGGATCGATGGCAGGCCACTCTTGAAACACCCCCAAGCTGGGAGCCGCCTCCCTTTGAACGGACTTGACACAGCGGGCAATAGGATAGAATTCGCGGTCAGAATTCTCAAGGCCAGCTTATCAAAGGTTTCCTTATACTCTAGGGAACTATTGAAGTCGGCAACAGCCTGCTTCCTTATAGCTTCCACCCTAGCAGCCTCAGAAGCTTGTAGGCGTCAAACTCCTTCCGCAGCGGCGCGGTTTTCTCCTGATCATCCTTCCAAGCTTGCTTAACACGGGAAATTTTATCTTGAAAATCATCAGCGAGTTTCCTCGCCTCGGCTTCATCTTGCTCGCGAAGAGTACGTATTTTGGTCAACTCTATCAGCAGCTTTTTTCTCTAGTTTAGTAAGCGACTATTTGCGGTTCCAAGTTCTAGGCCCGCATGATCCAGACTGGCCTCTAACTTCTTTACCTGACCCACGGCTTGAGTTCTCCCCTGAGCCTCCTCCTTGCACATCCTGGTTGCTTGCTTCACAATAGTAGCCAACTAAAACCGATACGAATTATAAACACATGGGCAAAAGGAAGAAAAACACTAAGAAGGCAAGACTTAAGAGCTTACCACACAAAGAGCATCCCCAGCGACTGCAGGCAGGTCATCGATCGACTTCAGAAGCCCACTCAGTGGTTCCATTTGGTCGGCCATATAAATTCAGTTCGTAATACCGCGACCAATCTCCTTCCGTACCTCATCAATTTCGGGCAGGGAATAATTTCAAAGACGAGGCACGGAGCTGATCGTATTAGAAAGCAGGGCGGCCCCGGTCTTGTCAGTCGGCTTTCAGAATTCAGGGCGTGTCCACATCGACGAACCCTCCGTATGTTGAGAATTGACCTCCCCCACAACGAGCCCTTGAGGAGACGACGAGGGAACAACATTTTTTCCTTTTTCAGCCTGCGTCGCGGCCGAAGGATTTCTAGAGCCGCCAGCACCCCAAAGGTCCGGAATGGTACTTTGATCAGGGGGAGGAGCAAAAAATTTGAGAGTTTGGCTCTCCCTTAGCCGGGGTTCCCTTATGGCCAACTCGTCAACAACAACGGTCTCCCCACCTTTCTTCTTCTTCACTGGTTCTTCGACAACAGCTTCACGAGCCCGCTTCTCGGCGGCAGAAGACCCGATTACTATCCCTTTCTCACAAACCTGGGGAGAGGAGGATTGAGCTTGTGCCTCCGGATTCCCTTCGCCGATATCGGTTTTCTCGTCGACAGTTGGCAGTGCAGTCCTCTAAAGGGCCCTAAGCTCTTTTTCTCTAGCTATGGCCGTAGCTCTCTTTTTTGTGATAGCATCGTTCCTCGCCTTGGTCGGATTAGTCATTGCTGCAAAAAATGAAGAACAGATAAGTTCAAAATTCACAAGTATGAAAACAGAAAGCTAACGAGGGACGAAAAGCAAAATAAACGCAAGGAATTACTCAGAGGTCTACGGCTAGGATCCCCTTGACAAGTCCCACAAACGGAGGGGAGGCGTCTATTAATATGGCAATCACCAATCCAAACCGGATCATAATCAACGGGTACCACATTAACTATAGGATCCCCAATATCTGATCCTGATATCCCAGCAGCCCTACAGTATCCCTCAGAAATGGCTAAAAGGCGACGCCAGCTGAAAGTCCGTTTTTGAATGCCCCGTGTGGCATCATATCCCAAAAGTTCATAGATCCCCTTGATAAACTTCACCTCGCTCTCATCGGGTTTACCCACCACGACATCCTCAGCTTTTCTGGTTTTATTGGCCTCATAATGAGGAAAAGGCCAACCAACCGATGACTTGACCCGCATGCACCGTGCATTCCATGAGTTTACCCAATCAGGAAGATCAAACATCAAATGACACTTAAGTTTTTTGGGGGGGAGGGGCAACTGCCCGTCTGCCGCCCGTCGGGAGAAGGAATAAAAATTAAATAACACCGGCATGGAAGGCTATCTACACAACAGTCTGCATATTACAATAAACGCCATGACGACCCTCACTGTTCCAAGAGTGAGATCACAGGGCAAGGCTTTAAACTCCAACAGAAATTCAACAAAAAATGGATCAATCGGAAGCCGGAGCCCAGCGACGAGATGGTCGTAATGCAGCCAGATGAAGTCTTTGGAGTCGCAACCACAGACCTTATTCATATTCCGATCTTCCTTTTTCTCGAACCGGGTAAATCTGTAGCTAGCCAGGATGTCGAAGGCCGTCAGGGAACTCGTGTACTCATGCTTGTCCTTAAAGGTCTTCCACACTCGCTCCACCTCCCTATCAACAGCTTTTTAAGCCGCCAACTCGGCAAGGGCGGCAGCAGACTAAACTTTGGGAGGAGTCTTCTCTTTTTCTTTCTCATTGCCCTTCCTTTTGGCCACAGCAGTAGGATTCTTAACAACGGATCTACCTTTATGGCTCACGTTTACTCTGATAGCGGGTTGACTATGTTCAACTTGATCATGCTGCAAGGAAATTTCCTCAGCCTCCCCTCCAGATCCATACCCACGCGCAATAATATCGCTCTCCGTGGCCAATTCAGAAGACCTCCTGAAAACACAAGGGCGAGGTGGATTAATTATCGCCTAGACTATGAAGACGGGCCAAGATCAGAGGATATGATCTCGACACCTCGCCCACCACTTTGTCTTCCCCAGGAAAAAGCAAAAACAAACAAAGGGCTACGAGACAAAGGGAAACAAGATCTAAAACTACCCAAAAACCAAAAACCAACACAGAAGGGTACATGGGAATGAGAGCATTAAATCTGGGCACAACAACATGAGAAGAGGTTTTTTCAAAGCCTAAAACTATCAACAGTCTGCAGCATCCAAGCAAAATTTCGCAAATAAACCGCCTGTAAGGCATAACACATATTGAAAAGTGATTGAATCACAAAGGGTTACCTGAAAAGGAAGAAAAGGGTGGTGGTCTATAGATCTTTGCCTGAAAAAGTAGCCGAAAACCACCGTGAAGCAACTTGGACCTTCATCAAAAAACCTCTAAACTTGCCGGAAAAGTAGGTTAAAGAATAGCCAGTTTTCGCAAAAGTATGCAAATGAAGGGGTAGCCCTCTATTTATAGATGATGCCAAAGGCGGGAACTGAACTGTCGTATCTGAAAAATTTGAAATTCAAAAGTAATCATGAGGCACGAAAAATGAAGCACTGCTAACCAATCAGTAACCGCAGCTCGTCACGTCAGCCGTCACGTCCTTTGCTGAATCGAGGTTACGCCTCCTACAGCCACGAGTACTGAGCCGACCTTGGCCCTAAGCCTGTCCACGTCACAGCATGGAACTTCATGCAAAGTCCAACAGACTCACTTGTAAGCCCGATAACCATTAAGAATCGGCGCCAAACTCCTCCTCCAGGAAAATGATCGAAACACATCTTTCAGGAAAGCGCTAACAAACTCTACTCCATGCCTTACCCGTCCAAACTCCTTCGGAGGAAATCGGTAAGGCACGGAGTATGGGGGCTATTGATACGGGGAACACGCATATGGTCTTACGGGCCCGGGTCTAACCCGATCGGAGGTCACCTTCACATTCATATAATCAAGCTCCGCCCACATCCTTCTTATTGCCTAGAAGGATTCGAGTCACAAAACGGCGAGCTCGTCATCAAAGCCGGACTAAGGTTATGCCTTCACCGCACGAAAGATATTGTGCACACCTACAACCTCCAAATGGATTGAAGATAGATCGGACCCCACTCCCAAGCCAGGAATCAACCAGTCCTCAACGGAAATATCATCCTAGATAAGCCCGCTCCAAGGGTAGCCGACTTCAGAAAAGTCATCTCAACCCGGGACCTCGTCTTATGCCTAATCGTACTTTATCATGTCTTGTCATTATTAGCCTAATCTTGCTTAGCCCGGTGGCTATAAATAGGAGCTGTATGTAACTCACAAAACATCCGATAATTAATGAAAGTAGGCCAAGCTCTGCCAATTTAATTGTCGAGTCCAAGTTATGAAATACATAACCGCCGGAAACTTTATATATTTCATACCAACCACCATCCATCTTACCGGAGAAATTATAACAAACTAGCCAGATATCCACACGGTTCAGCTGTTACCGCCACCCTGATAGTTTCTGCAACATCACTTTCCAACGCCTCTTCTCGAGTGTTAGCGATCTCCACGGTGTGCTCTACAATCTGCTCTGGGACACTAACATTCTCTTGGTCGTCCTCAGGTGATTTCTCACGTAAACTACGTATTTTCTGCCATAGATTAGGGCAATCGTAATAGTGATGATCACTCCCAAGACAATGACCGCAATAAACAGAAAATAGCCCTGTAGAAGTTTGCTTAACCACTCTGTACCACCCCGATTACCTCTATCACCACGATTATCTCTACCACCGCGGTTATCTCTACCATCACCTATTTCTTTTAACATGTCATGAAATTGGGCCTTCATATCATCCATCATATCATCAAAATGTCGCTTAATTTTCTCCAAATTTTGATTCACCATATCATTGAAATTCCGATAATAGACATCCATATGACTCTCTTTTGATATTACTCACGATCGAAATTCTCCAATAAGTAACACACGGTAAGTATCCAGAATACCCAAACAAGAATATTTGGTAAAGAACTTTTTTTTTTGGGATTTTTTATTGAGAGACATACTAGAAATCACGGGCGTAAAAAAAAATCACAGATGGATGTGAAACTGTCGGAAATTAAGAGTGCCGTTATTTTATAACCAATCAGATTCAGAAGAGAAAGAAAAGGGTAATATATCAGGTGAAAGTTGACGGCGGTCTAGGTTTTTTTTTTTTTTTTTTGTCAACAAATCATGAAAAAAGAAAAAAAAAATCAAATAGGGCAAAAATTTAGTCCAAGCCGGCGCACAGGGTTAAGTCTGAAGCCACATGTTGAAGGGTGGGGTCATGTGATTCCATTGAGATCTGAGAATTTTTTTTATTATTAAAACGATGTAGTTTTTTTGGTTAAAAATGTCATTTTGTAGTTAAAAAATGTAAATTTAGGCTCCGGTAACCCACTGAAATAAATTTGTAGACCAAAAATATAGTTTTAGACTCCGGTAACATTACCGGAACAAATTTCTAGATCCGTCACTGTTAGAAGCATGCCATTGAAGGAAAGCTGAGATCCGGTATTTCTTTTCCTACTTTTTGTGATAATAGGACAGAACGTAATAAAAGATGAATATTTTTTTATTTTTTTTTATTTTTTTAGAGGGATGAATACGCAAACAACTGGGATGAACATGCAAGCACACAACTTGGATAATAAATTTTTTTTTTTTAAAGATGCACACGCAAGAAAGAAAGGTGATGGCTGGAATTTTTTTTTGTTTTTTGGTATGAAAAGAAAAACGCAGGTATTAAGAAAAATAAAAAGTCAAGGGATATTTGGATACTGTAAGTGTTTGTCTCTGATATCAACTAATGTGATCCGTAATCGAATCAGATCCGAAAATGCCCTAGAATTTGACTGAAGACACCAATAATGTAACGTCCCGCTCCCGGATACTGGCCCTTTATCCGAAGAGAAGCGTTCGCGCGTATAGCATTAAATAAATCTAACATTATCACGCAGCCTCCTACGTCGTCAGATCAAATAAAAGCAAACGGAAGCTAAAAAGACACGGGTAAAAACATAAATGCTACTATGAATAGAAAGTAACCATGCTAAAGATGGATAGGTAAAGTAGCACATAGAAGAAAGGTGCTATAAGAAACATGACTATCCACCTGGATTCAAGTCCACGAAGGAAAATATGGTGGACTAGACAGACATGAATCAGTCAGCAGAAGAAGAACATGCCCAAAGACCAGCTGGATTAGGGTTTCCAAGTCTTACTGCACATCATCTAGAAATTTGATGGCTCTACTAAGTTCTAATTCAACTGACAGGGCCGTTCCTAAGACTTAATGGGCCCGGTGCAAAACTTGTTATTGGTAATAAATGGGTATTTTGTGTTAAGTCTTATGCAGATGGTTCGGTTCAGCGTGACAAAGCTCAGTTAGTTGCTATTGGATTTCATCAAGAAGAAGGCATTGACTATCATTAGACCGACAGTACTGTGGTCAAGCCTATCACTATTCGTCTCCTGCTTACTTTTGCTCTCTTTCAAGCAGTGGTTCATCCGCCTGGTAGGCATTCGAAATTCATTTTTGCATGGTTACCTCACATATACTGTTTTTATGCAGCAGCATGCCCAACAGCCTCCATGTATTGTGCATCCGAATTTTCCTCATCATGTCTACCGTCTCAAGCGTAGTCTCTATGGTTTACGTCAAGCAACTCATGCTTGGTTTTTCTAACTCTAAGGTCGATACATCATATATATATATATATATATATATATATATATATATATATATATATATATATATATATATATTCCTATGTGTGAGTCGTGTTTATCTTCTTATTTATGTCGGCGACATCGTTATCACTAGCTCATTTGATGCACTTATTCAGCGTGTGCTCGATCATTTATCTAGTCATTTTCCGGTTTAGGACCTTGGTCCATTTTCTTATTTATTTGGCATTGAAGTCCTCACTATCCTAGATGGCCGTCTTTATCTCACTCTGCGAAGTACATTTTACAAATCCTTGAAAAGGTTGGCTTCACTCTTTGCCAAACCATGCACTACTCCTATGGCTTCCAATTGCAAACTTCAGCAACATGGTAGTCCCATATTCGTAGATCCCACATTATATCGCACTATTATGAGGGGCCTCCAGTATCTTAACTTTAAAAGGCACGAAATTGCCGTCATTGTTCATCGCGTTAGTGAATTCATGCATACTCCCACTGGTGCTCATTGGATGGTTATCAAACGCATATTATGCTACCTTAAGAACTCCATATATCTGATGGTCTGCATCTCTATTGCAACAATTCACTCGCCTTGATTGCCTATACTAATGCTGACTGGGCCTCGGACTCCGATGACCGCCATTCAATTGGTTCTTACTGCATCTTTCTTGGTCGAAACTTGATAGTTGGCGTTCAAAGCAACAACAAACGGTATCCAAAAGTAGTACGGAGGCCGAATATAAGTCTTTGTCCAATACTACTGCGGAAAGTCAATGGATTCGTACTCTCCTCAAGGATATGTGTGTTCCTCTCCATGATACCCAGCTCTTGTGGAAAGATAATATTGGGACAACATACTTGGCTGCGAATCCCGTTTTCTATACTCGCACCAAGCACATTGAAATTGACTTTCATCATGTTCGCGAACTTGTGGCCTCTCAGAAGCTATGCATTTCCTTCCTCTCCTCCAAAGATCAATTAGCAGATTCACTCACTAAACCCATGTGCAACCCTCTCTTTCAGCAGTTGAAGACCAATCTCCATGTTCATTTCCATTTCCATGGGATTGCAGGGCGTGTTGAGAATACTCTAGAGACCCCAGAAGTTTCCACACAATATTTAGGCATTATTATTTTATGGTATTATCCCTGATGTATTCTTATTCATTAAGTTATAAAACATTACTCCCTTCATTCCAATTTAACTGTCGCAGTTGTCAAAAACACACATATTAAGGAAAATAGTTAATGCTTTGACTTAACATCAAAATGTCAATAACACCCGTTGAATATAATTAATGCAGTATTGTTTTCAATCTCCCACTCCTTAATAAATAAGGGTAGATATATAAAAATACAATAAATAATACTTTGGAAATGTACCTACGATAGATTAAAAAAATTAATTTTTATTGCGATCTACGAATTTGAGAAAAAATAAGCATATATTAAGTCAGATGCACTATACAATATATATTATACATAAAAAAAGAACAATAAAAATTTATGAATCTCACATATTACTTAGAATAAAAATTCAATAAATATATCACAACGTGTAACAAATATTATCTATACTTTATAATAAAAAAAAGAAAATTAGGTATAAATCCACGTTAATTTTTATTGCGATCTACGAATTTGAGAAAAATAAAGATATATTAAGTCGGATCTTATTATACATATATATTATACATAAAAAAGAACAATAAAAATTTATGAATCTCACATATTACTTAGAATAAAAATTCAATAAATATATCACAACGTGTATAAATATTATCTATACATTATAATAAAAAAAAGAAAATTAGGTATAAATCCGTCCCCCCATATTTGCCTTTAATCGACACTCTTTTTTTTAGTTGCAATAAGAACAAAATATTTTCATTTGGACTAAATAACCCCTTTCATCATTCTCGCGGAAATTACCCCCTTATCTTTCATCCAACCTGCAGAAAACACGTTGTTCACATTGCAACTCGGAAGGTCTTCTTTCACCAAAGTTCTCGCTGGAAGGGCCTTTGTCGCCGAAGCTCGGAGGTTTGGTTCATCTCCGGAATATGGACCATTCCGGCAATTCTTTGTTCTTGTTTTTTGTCAAAAAAACCAATGAACAAATTCTGCAGATTATGCATTTCTTAATTCTTTAAGTCGATGAAAGATATTATTTTCTAAAATTTTAATTAATTACATGGCCTGTTCTCTTTACCGGTGAGTGTGCTGAGCTCTGTGAGCATTGCTCGTAAGTGATTTCTTGCTCTCTTTCTCTTTCAGCTTCTTTGAATTGATTTTTGTTTAGTTTTAGCTCATTTTCTCTGAACATGATTACCTAAATTGCTGTTTTTTTGGATGCTTTTGTTTGGGTTTTGTAGTTAATATTGGAATTTTTGGGTCTTTAATAAGCTTCTGTGTGCACATTGTGTATTTTTAATTTTGAAGTAATTTTATGCTGCCCCTGTTTCCCTTTCTTGATTTTGAACTGTGGTTGAGCACCCGGATACATTCTGTCTTTCAATTGCTACAATTACTGTCGGTCAAAGTCACCGAAAATGGGGGACAATTAAACCCGAGAAAGCTGGAGATGGTTTCTTATAGAACGCATTCAATTGTGCAATTGAAAGCTACATTGTTGTCCAAATGATTTTTAGTTTACGGTTTGTTTCCGTTTTAATCCATAAAGAAATATAGGTTCTCCCCCTAAAAAAAAAAGAAATATAGGTTGTCGGTGTTGTTGTAAAGCTTGCTGAATCCATGATATTTGGCTAATCCCATACTATTAATGGTAATGGTAATGGTAATGGTAATGGTAATGGTGTTATTATGTTTGTTAATAAAACATGTTAGTGTAATATTGTTACTGTGATACTGATATTGTGATACTGAGCTTCTTTTATCTTTATTCATACTTAGCTAATGCAGAGTAATTTCACTAATTTGAAACAAGTCTGTACCACCAGCATCTTCTTTTATCTTTATTCATACTTAGCTAATAAATCTTTGATTAAGATGTTGCTTGAATTACATTGAATATTGTGTTGAATGAAATGAGTGTTGTGTATTGTTAAGAGAAAATTAATTTGAAAAAATGGTTATTTAATGTGAATTAACCAGATACTAAATGAGAGAATCCTTTTGATCTTCTATGGTTTTGTGTTGCATTGAGCTACAAAATGTTAGCTTGTAAACTGAACATAAAATTGTTTACCCAACAAAGATTGGCACAATCATCTCTTGTAATCGATCATCGATATTGATACTGGTGATACGATCTTGTGATCTTGATATTGTGATCACGATCTTGTGATCGATATATTGTATTCTTGATATTGTAGGCTCATTCTCTCCATTTTAATACAAAATGCATTTCAATGTGGAAGCAATTGAAGTAAATAGTGAATATGCAGCTCTATTGTTTGAGTTTAGGAAGAAAGGTAACAAGTTCAATGGACTTTTGCAAAGTTCCTAGCCAGTTGATATATAAGAATGGGCAGCATGTTCCCCATCAGAGCTTCCGTTTTGAGGGAGTGCAAAGAGCTTGGGGAGTGTTGTACTTGATGTTGTTGCAGCTAATAGACTTTTTCTTGGTGTTTTAGTTTATTTTCGGAGCTTTCATTTTGTCTTGCTAAAGCTTCTTCCCACATGTTGGTGGTTTTTTATTTTGCAGTAGATGAGACAAGTACTATATGTTCATTATAACCATATTTTTGCATTCTGGAAACTACTAGTATTATGTTTAAATGTTTTAGATCAGACGTGATGCAATTGAAGCTTGAACTACATGTGATACTGTTACTGTGATACTAATATTGTGTTAGTGTGAACGCTGCGATTAAATTCGGCATTCAAAAACTATGTCGAAAGGGTATCGTATGAGATCTCAAAATGAAGAGAAAAAAATATGAACTTTGGTGAAAGAATTTTAATGATCGGTGTTTAAAATCAAAAGTTACGGTCGTTTATAAGTAAAACGCTTCGATTAATGCAAATATTTTTTCGGCTTTCAAAATTTACGTCGGAAGGGTATCGTATGAGATCTCAAAATAAAGAGCAAAAAAAATATGTGTTTTGGTGAAAAAATTTTAATGATCGGAGTTCTAATCAAAATTTGTTTATAAAATTTAAAAAAAAAAAAGAAAAAAGAAAAAAGAAGATGAAGAAGAAGCAGTAAAGCACCAGCTGTGTCGCGCGCGTTCCAAGATGGGTATTTTTGTCCGTCTGAAATTTTTCTGTCCTTTTTGCATCTAAAAAAAAGAGTGTCCTGTTTATTCATTTTGTATTGAAAAGTGGGCTTTTGGCTCGTTCTCTCTAAAAAAAAATTAAACTGTCTGTATCATTAGATTCTTTATAATATTGTTATACTGTACGCATTTTTAAATAATATGTTGTGTGTTAAGCGGCATATGTAGCTTTAGCTTGGATGACCAAGTGTCTAGACTTTTAGTCTTAGGTTGTATGTTCGAATCCTTTTAGGAGCAACATTTTATTCTTAAATTCTTAAAAAAAAAAAAAATAATTAAGCTGACGTGGAAAGTGGTGCTGACATGTTTGGCCAACATGTCAATTTCGGATGACATGACATTTTATTCTTTTCGCAAAAAAAAATGCTTTCCTTAAAAAAATTATTGACGTGGAAAGTGGTGCTGAAGTGTTTGGCTGACACGTCAATTTTGGATGACATGACATTTTTTTTCCGGAAAAATTGTCCAGTCCTCATTTTCGTCGTTCAAAAGTTGTCCAGTCAGCATTTTCTGGCATTCAAGACAATTTTTACAAAAAAGAAAAGAAAAAACACTTAAAGGAATGCTGACGTGGAAAGTGCTGCTGACGTGTTTGGCTCACATATCAATTTCGGATGACATGTCATTTTTTGGCAGGAAAAGTTGTACAATCAGTATTTTCCAGTGTTCAGGATCATTTTGCAAAAAAATAACCATTCAAATGACCAAAATTGTGATTTTCCGGTGTTCAGGATCATTTTGCAAAAAAAATAACCATTCAAATGACCAAAATTGTGACCGGGAAAAACCAGGACCAATATTACAAAACGAGTCCGGTTACAGAATTAAATTTGAAATTTCGCCCTATTAGTTTTTCATTTTTTTTAATAAACGATGTCTTTTGAACGTGGAACGAGAATGTTTTGAAATACTATATCATAAATGGGAAATTAAGGATAATGACACAGCTGGAATATTTTTAAGTAATATGACAGCTACATATTTTTATAGGGAGAAGAACAACTGCATAATTTTTATAGCGAGAATGATAAACAGTGAATCCCGAAATCAGTGAATTTCGACAGTGAATCCCGAAAATCAGTGAATTTCGACAATGAATTTTGACAATTAGTGAATTTAAACGATTAATTTTCGGGCAATGATTTTAAACAAAGAATTTGAACACAAGTGAATTTCAACACAAGTGAATTTCGATGATGAATAAATAGTTTTGTCCTTTATGCAAAATTTCAAAAGACAGTCCTTCTACTCAATTGATGAAATATTTCTGTCATTCTCCCTCATTCCCCCTATCATAAAAAGCATCATTGATCCATGTATATGAGTATTTGATTGATAAGAAACAAAGACGAGAATAACTCAATTTAAAAGGGCAAAATAGAAAACAAATTACCCGGAAAAAAAAAGGTACAAGAAAAAGTATTGCTGTCGAATATGTCTTGAGGGAGAGAATACTCGGGCACAAAATTTAACTAGGTAGATTTTTTTTTTGTGTAAATTCAAAAACGTTCTTAAGATGGAATTCAAAAACGTTCTTAAGATGGAAATCATCGGACTTGTAGTTGAAGGATGTAGGATCTTAGATCTAAACGAGTTAGATCTACGCGCAGCGAATGGATCACGACTTACACATCACAATACATAATTAAAGGACTTAAACTACTACAAGGGGGTTAAGATCATGTTACCAATAGTAGGAAGAGAAACCAAGATCTTCCGATGTGTTCTCCAAACGGCGATTGGTTGACACCCTTCTTGATAAAAGCACCTCCTTGATATGCAACACCTTTCTTCTTCTAAAACCCAACACAAGAAAACTAATTTTTTCTCTCTTTTTGGTGATATGGGGCGAAATTTTCCTTGTATTTTTACACTTGGAATAACTCTCATTTTATAGGAGAGTAAATCCTTGGTCTCCAAGTTTTAATTAATTAAATAATTAATTAATTAAACAAAATAAAAAGATATTTTCCTTAATGAATAATTGTGACATATTATTGACCAATATGAAACCAAATAACATGTCATACAACCAATCACATAACAAGAATATCTTTTATTTTCCATAACACAAGAAAATTAATTCTTGTGCTAATTAAGACCATAATGGCGCCACCCCTAGGGTTTAAAAGCCCACATAAAACGTATTTTATGCGTATTATATTATTTAGCACAACTAAATAATATTCATGCATATCAATTAATTAGCCTAGCCAATTAATTATCACTGAGGCCCAAATAACAAGATTATTAGTCCGAATTACGAAGCCACATCGGGGACCATGGACTATAACCGTGAGCTCCATAATTATTCATCGAAATAATAAGTACATTAATTATTAATTCCGGGATACGCCACCATAAACCCGGCCCGAACTCTACCGATTCATGTATGTATACTTATACTCAACCCATAGAGTGAATAAGCGTCTATTGATATAATCACTACATACTGATTAACCTCCATAGATCGTCCCATTCTCGAGTGGGAAGTCTCCGTGAACCCGACTCGAATATCTTATCCTTATTTACCATTAACCCACGATGATCAATTAGTTCACATATCCGACTAGTGATCAATTAGTCTAATATGAACTCCCGGGATCGATCACTTTCTTAGGGCTAACAAATAAGGGATCTGCTCTCTACTTCCATGCAGAAGGAATGGATTCCATGTCTGTGAAAATCGAACTACTCACTCATCCGGAGATAGTTCCAATGAGAAGTGGCTTGGAACACATATTTAAGTGAACCGTAACTAACACATCAAACACTACCCCGGACAAGCAAAGACCACGTGATCACCTCGAGATTAAGGTTGATCCATATATGATCATCTAATGATTTAATAAGATTCCTCGATTACGGAATTATATCGAAAATTCGATTAAATCGGTCCAAATCTATATGAATGCCATCATATATAAATGCCCCACGTAGGTACCCTCTACCGATAGTCCGGATAAGACTATCACACCCTAAGGTGTTCTGGGCGCATTATTGGTGTTTTAATCAAGAGACCCTAAACTCTGATTAAGTTCACCACGGACTAACAGTTTAAGTATATCTCCACTAACTCAATTCTCACGTGTAATCCATACACTGAGTTAAGCGGTTACATACTGATATACTTAGGGTTTGCAGCATTGTATACTTTACAAGCACAAAGCAAGTAACTAAGATGAGATAAAATCTGTCATCCATTATTAAAAACAATTACACATATTGTCTTTCGGGCACTACACCTAACAATCTCCCACTTGCACGAAATGACAAGCAACGATTGTTTTTAGAGCACACCCTTTATCATCTTATTCACAACACTCTCCCACTTGCTCTAAAAGCAGATGAGACATATCCATCAATGACGTACCCTCCAAGCACTCGACTTGGTACACTGACTAGTTAGGTTGTCGACTCGAGACGATCTTTAGAATCAAAACGTCGCCGGTCCATCTAATCAGGTGGTACTCTCTATGCTTTTTAAATCTAGTGACTAAGAAGATCCTTCTAAGCTATCTCTTCACTATTTTCACAATGAAGTGATATCGGCTCACTAGACCAGGAATCACTCCCAGATCAGGAAGGAAATTTTAAGCACTATGGGTAAACACTGAGCCCGAGATCAACTTAATGATCATCATTAATCTGACTACAAGTCAGAATCAGTGTAGTCAACCATATTCAAGTTTGCACCTGAATATACAAGCATATGATTCCTCGTTCTCTAAAGATACTTGAGGACGTACTAAACCGCTACTTATTGCTCGAATCCAAGATTCAATTGCAATTGACTCGTGTTAAGCTGACTTGCCCTTATCCCAGAGAGACTCTATCCCATTTTCTCTTTATCCGAAGATTTGGAGAACCATTCCTGAGAGGTAGGGTAGGACTACTCTCGATGAATGCTGCAACCTTATATGCATTATCATCTTATTCAATAAGATGGATGGGATAGCCTATGACTCATTCCTGTGAATTTGACCGAATTAAATTCTTAGAATATAGTCCTATTCTCTCATCCAGAGAATCTTGGCATGTCAGTTTCCGACTTCAGATAGCACAGCCATGTTGTTTCCAACCGTTGCAGTGTTATCATTCATGAATACTAATACTACTAGTTTACCAATATTGATACCCAGTCTACAAAAGACTTATCAATATTTTGGTCAAGTCCACATATTTTAAAACATGCGACTTTTAATGACCGAGAGGGTCTCTTACATCCACAAAGGACATAAGTCCCGGCAGTCAACCTGCCATTTGTTCTAACCAAGACCCTTCTGTTCCGAATGAATCCAGACTCCGTTTTACGGCAAGAAAGTCTCAGGGTATCACCCCTATTTTCCGCTTTCTAACATAATCTTGCAAGACTGAGTGGTGAGAGAGTTCAAGGTCTGGTTAACTCTTTACTTGTCAGGTTAACTCTCTACTTGTCAGGGAATCACCCCTATACCACTCAGCTTTGCGCTGAAAATTTAAACTTTCCTATTCATTCGACTCTTTTCCGTGTAGATCCAATTGCTCCCACTCGGGCTGAGACACTCGGTGGTTCTAAGAGAGGTCGAATGTGAATCGGAGTATCAAAACTCTATTTACTGAGGTTAAGGCTTTCAAACGAACTTCTACGATCAGAATCCTATACAGCCCCCTAAGAGCCACAGGTTATCAATCACCCCAGCAGACTGTAAGGTCCACAAAACCACAATGGGTCAACGGTTAAACCATACTCCCACTGCATTTTGGGTGGATTGACATTCTGATCTAGTAGTATTTATCAGTGTAATCACCAACAACCGATGTTGGATGTGGTCTGATTAAATCAAATAGTAACTACATTTGGGTAACCGTACTCCAAGGTTTAAGGTTGTTTCTTATAGATTCTATCAGAAGGCTTGTGACAGTTTAACCGTACTTTCTGATCTCAAGAATCGTATAACCAACCTTCACTCGTCTTATTAAGATATTTTACAAACATTCACAATCTGAACGTATGCGCAAAATCTCCAGTCCTACCTTCAAGCATTAAATGCTAAATACCTACATTTACGGAAGTGGTGTGAACCGAAGTCACTCCTTATCCATAAATTCACTAGCATCTTCTAGGAAGACTTCTCGGTTTACATAATAATGTTAACCGTTATTTTGCAACCAATTATCTTAATCGAGTTTAGCAGTGTACATCAATAACTATGTAGGGCAAGTCTATGGTTTCTTCCTCGGTGAGAAACATTCCTCTAGGAGGCAGGCCGAGCATCAGTCCCAAGACTATGCGATAGCCTTTTTCTGAGCATGGAATACTCTATTCTCTGCTAAAATCAGAGACTCCTCCTCGTATTCTTTCGATAAACTAAACCGTGTTTGAGTAGTTATCGACAAAATGTCACCACTCGAAATCTCCCACTAGCTTGTATCTCTCACTAGACCCCGAAGGTTATGATGAACAAGCTATGTTACCCCTTCAAATCCATTACCCTTTCCCAATTGAAAGGAAGCTTAGTCATTGTTCCTTTAAGACAGTGTTCCAAGACTGGGAGATAAGAATCACCCTTAGCCAGTCATTAGGTCTTATCTCTAGGATATATACACTAATTAATAGATTTTGAAGAATCGTTTATCTTAATACGGAAAACCATTCGCCTATAATAGTTTAAGACGTGTTACATATACCTTTTCAGCATTTCTTAGTGGTTCTGACTTTATCAAACAAAAATCCGAGTCTCGGATTCGTACTACAAATGTCATTTTCAATTTCTATGAGGCAACAATATATCGAGTTGAAAGTGAATCCATTTGTTTCAACGAATCTGTAAACAGATAAATAAATTTTTCTGTGATATTCAAGGATAGAATCCGAAATTCATTTCCTTATATCACTCCCACTATTCTAGCTGAAATTACTGCCCATTGTTACTCTATTAATCGTTAATGCAAAAGCTCTCTTGTTCTACCAAAGAACTTAGCTCCCGAGTCGAGTTACTCGGTTAAGAAAGTTGCTAAGGATTCATTGGTTAGTGATCCGAAATCACTTTCCTTATTCTATACTTTCTTTACTTAATGTTTCGGTTTAGCCTCAAAACTTCAGTTAAGATGATTAACACTTATAGACATTCTTTCCCATTCTTAACTTTCCTTAAAAGGAAATAGCCTTGAACTAGCAGCTCGTTTGAGTAGACACTACTCGTGAACTGTGGGATGTCTAATGAAAGTGTTACCAAGTGGGACTAATTTTCTAATAAATTAGAAAAACATAAGATAAAAGCTCCCACTAGTTTATCGGTTCCAAATACCGTCTAACTAGCGACACTTTAATTTATGATTCTCCAATTTTTCTATTAGAAAATTTCTCGTGTAGACACTACACAGTTAAAATTCACTAGAAGAATTTTATCGTCCCAATCATCTTTCAAACTAACCATGGTTGTCTCTCGTTCAACACGAGTGACAAATGATGTTGACATACTTATTTACGTCACTTAAGTCTTGAAGGCTCAAGAGAAATATCTCTTCCGAAAAATTAATCGCATGTAAGATCAATAAGTACAACGTTCTAATTACTTACCACTTTTTAACGAAGTCATTACTTGTCAATTTTACACTAGCAGTTTAGCACCCTAGAGAGATATGTATAACAGTTGTAAATAAAATTGACAGAGAATAAATCCAAATCATACACTACTAATAAATTTTAGGAACATAAACTAAGTACTTATAGTTTATCCTACCGTTCCAAGGATTTAATCTAATGCCTCAGTGCCGCCTTAGGGAATGTCAAAAAGGTTTCGATTAACATTGAAGATCAGATTGAAAATCGAACATCTCATTTGTGATCGTCAATCACCTTTCCTTTTTCAGCCAAGGTACTACCAAAAATACCATTTATGAGTGTGACCTACTGTTTTTAGGTAGACCCCGAGTGTGCCGCCTTAGGGTCGGTCAATGACCCGGCGAGTACCCAAAATCCTATCCTTTCGGAGACCAAGCCTTGAATTTTGATAGCGGTGAAGGCCTTCCTTAGGGGGCCGAAATCAAAGCCGGCACGAGGCGTCACCATTCTCTCACGTTGCTTGTGTCAACAATGAGGCCGTGTGGGTCGGTGTCGCCTCTCCCGCTCCCACTCAATATTTTGAAAAAAGTGGTGGGTTTACTGATAACGTTTTTGGACTTGATGTTACATTAAGGAACACTAAATCATAGGCCCGAATGTTGTCGGTTACGTGGGCTAGCCCACCCGACCTATTCGTTGGAACATATGTGGCTGTCGGACGGGTCAAGACGAGGGGAGCTCCGTTGAGCCGTAGTGGCACTTCGGATGGCTCAGCCTTGCGAGACCCCCGTGCAAACACCACACGTGGAGGGTGAAGTCGATCGAGCCGTAGCTACTGTTGACCACCCAACTGTGGTTAAACCACTTTCGAACCTTGTTTGCCCGTGATTATCCAATCCTTAAACATCAAACTTTCACGTAGACACTACGGAACAAAACTTAATCTCGCTCTGCAGGTAAGGTGGAATTCACCGAGAATCCAACACCTTAACCACGAGGTTTCGGATTTTACTCCTTATGCTTTCGCAGTGGGATTCACCGAGAATCCATCACCCAACCTCGACGATTGAAAAACCCATGTTCCTCGGTTTTTACCCTAATTAGTTTCTAATTAATATCAAACAATTAATTAAAACTAATTGCGTGTTTTATACATGTCTAACTAATTCCTCGAATTAATCTCTACATGTATGCATATGGAGTGGAATTCATGATATGATGCATGTCATGGCAATTTTCCGGTTCTACACATACAATCTAAACATGTATACTAGTGCGGAAAATAAACACTAAGATGGATCGTTGGCACCCCCGTATCTAATCTATTTAGAAAATAAAATAAAACCCTAATCTGTAGCTGTTCAAAACATCGACGATCGGCAAACCAAACGAACTCGGATCGCGACGAAATTTTCCAGATCTGTTCTTCACTCCCCGGGCTTCAATATGAACGGTTGGATCGGAGCTTTGAGTTGTCAATTTTCTCCAGTGAGCCGCCCAACTTGCTGCTGAATCTGACTTTTTCAGCAGCGCATCAAAGACTTCACGAGGCCGATCAGGAATCGAGATGAATCCCGATCGACCTGAAATTTTTATGCCACGTCAAAAACTCCATATTTATCGATCTGACCGGTTGGAGTTTCGTTTCAACGGTCCAAACTCTCCCAGAAATTCGAGGAAGTCACAGGTAGGGTTTCTGTGAATCCTGAGTTTTTCTGTTACAGCAGCCTCTTCGTAGCCACAAATGGATATGGAGGTGGACTCCGATCGAGGCCAAATTTTGTGGAATTGTTCATCATCTTCCCATCTTGATTCTGACCGGAGGGATCGTCGTTTTAACGGCTCGATCAACGGGAAAAACGAAATAACAAAACAGCTACTAAACAGATCTATTTTCTGGAAATTAAAATTGCAATAAAAATAAATTACATAATTTTCTATACTCATATGAACGAATTTTCATCGTTTATATGAGTTTACAATAGATCTAACGGGTAAACAATGCCAACCACCAATCCATCTATTCAACCATAGCAATTAATCATTATCAAAGCACAAAACAATAAATAAAATTTACCTACATGCAATTCCACTCCTTTAAATCATTTAATTATGATTATAACTATATAAATCGTGGAACCTGTCTCTGATACCACATGAAGGATGTAGGATCTTAGATCTAAACGAGTTAGATCTACGCGCAGCGGATGGATCACGACTTACACATCACAATACATAATTAAAGGACTTAAACTACTACAAGGGGGTTAAGATCATGTTACCAATAGTAGGAAGAGAAGCCAATATCTTCCGATGTGTTCTCCAAACGGCAGTTGGTGGACACCCTTCTTGATAAAAGCACATCCTTGATATGCAACACCAAGAAAAACTTGTAGTTTTTCTTCTTCTAAAACCCAAGACAAGAAAACTAATTTTTTTTTCTCTTTTTGGTGATATGGGGCGAAATTTTCCTTGTATTTTTACACTTGGAATAACTCTCCTGTTATAGGAGAGTAAATCCTTGGTCTTCAAGTTTTAATTAATTAAATAATTAATTAATTAAACAAAATAAAAAGATATTTTCCTTAATGAATAATTGTGACATATTATTGACCAATAGGAAACCAAATAACATGTCATACAACCAATCACATAACAAGAATATCTTTTATTTTCCATAACACAAGAAAATTAATTCTTGTGCTAATTAAGACCATAATGGCGCCACCCCTAGGGTTTAAAAGCCCACATAAAACGTATTTTATGTGTATTATATTATTTAGCCCAACTAAATAATATTCATGCATATCAATTAATTAGCCCAGCCAATTAATTATCAATGAGGCCCAAATAACAAGATTATTAGTCCGAATTACGTAGCGCACATCGGACCACTGGGCCCTATAACCAGGAGCTCCATAATTAATTATTCATCGAGCGAATAAGTACATTACTTATTAATTCCGGGATTACGCCACCATAAACCCGGCCGAACTCTACCGATTACAGATGTATACTTATACTCAACCCATAGAGTGAATAAGCGTCCATTGATATAATCACTACATACTGATTATCCTCTCATAGATCGTCCATTCTCGAGTGGGAAGTCTCCGTGAACCCGACTTCGAAATATCTTATCCTTATTTACCATTAACCCCCTGATGATCAATTAGTTCACATATCTGACTAGTGATCAATTAGTCTAATATGAACTCCCGGGATCGATCACTTTCTTAGGGCTAACAAATAAGGGGACTGTCTCTCTACTTCTCGCAGGAAGGAATGGATTCCATGTCTGTGAAAATCAGAACTACTCACTCATCTGGAGATAGTGCCAATGAGAAGTGGCTTGGAACACATATTTAAGTGAACCGTAAATAACACATCAAACACTACCCGGGACAAGCAAAGACTTCGTGATCACCTCGGGATTAAGATTGATCCATATATGATCATCTAATGATTTAATAAGATTCCTCGATTACGGAATTATATCGAGAAATTCAGATTAAATCGGTCCAGTCCTATATGAATGCCATCATATATAAATGCCCCACGTAGGTACCCTTACCGATAGTCCGGATAAGACTTAGGGTGTTCTGGGCGCATTATTGGTGTTTTAATCAAGAGACCCTAAACTCTGATTAAGTTCACCACGGACTAAAAGTTTAAGTATATCTCCACTAACTCAATCCTCACGTGTAATCCATACACTGAGTTAAGCGGTTACATACTGATATACTTAGGGTTTGCAGCAGTGTATACTTTACAAGCATAAAGCAAGTAACTAAGATGAGATAAATTCTGTCATCCATTATTAAAAACAATTACACATATTGTCTTTCGGGCACTACACCTAACAGTAGTGTATCATAGTTTGGTAATTGTAGGTTGCAACAAATATTGGATCCCAATATTGGAGCCGAAGACGTTGTGTGTTAAAACACGTACAGTCCAAATTGTAAAGGTACAAAATCCATTAGTCGTCAAGAAATGCATTTGAATCAGATGAGCCGTCACTTGGAGTGTCAAGAAGAATTGCATCCCAATCGAACGAGTCGTTACTTGGGGTGCAAACTGGTATTGGAATAAATTCGTCTTCACAAAAGCAATCAACTACATTAGGGTCGTTGATAAAATCACATGAGCCATCCCCATCGCATTGAGTTTCATTGTCACATAATGGCTCCGGTCCTGTAGGTTCATGTTCTGGTTCTCGTTCTGATTCTGGATCCTGTTTTGGTTTTGATTTTTGTTCGGGCTCAGATTTTTTAAGCAATTTCCTAACCGTTATTGTCATGCGAACCACTTTCGGCGCTGAAAAAGTAATAGAATAATTTGTTACATGCATGATGCATAGATCATTATCTATCCATTCCCAATGATTTAAGCTGTTTCAGAGAAAATGAATTCGTTTTTGGTAGTGATACATCTATCTCATAAGCTCCGTGTACTAGCACACATCATTATCATTATTAATCATGGTGGGACCCACAGTAAATAATGACTTCTTGTTGTCAATATAGTACCTCTGATGCGGAAAAAAATTCCCCCCTCCCTTACCGAGCTGTACATTTTGGCAGCTTGTCGTTTAGGGCTAAACGACGCTGTAGTTTTGATATATATATATATATATATATATATATATATATATATATATATAAATTTTTTTTTTTTGAACTCGAACCAAAGCAGTGTCGTTTTGGCCGACATCGGTGTCGTTTTGATGACAAAATTGACGAAATTGCAGATCGTCGTGTACCGGCAGGATCAGGGTCCCCTCTGATGCCCCAAATGTATTTACTCTCACATTGCGTTGTGTTATCCTCTTTTTTTTTTTTTTTTTTTTTTTTTTTTGCTCAAGTTCATTAATTTCAACGTTAAATTATGCCCCCTTTTTTTTTTTTTTTTTTTTTTTCCCTTTTCTACAACGGTTACATAAGGGAATTATACGTGTACATGTGTATAGGAAAGATACATAAAACAATCAAATTACTCATACCGTCGCACAATAAAAGAACTTTTAGCTTTCTAGAGTTTTATCATATTATAAGATATTCTTACATTCCAATGCAATATTAAGTATATTGTTTTTGCTTTTACGCTAAAAAATGTAATATTATTAATCAGTTCTAGAAAAGAATACCATGTTTTATCTTGAAATATTAAAAAAGAACTCATTTACAAGGTATATCAAACTGTGTGAAATTGGCAAAATGCCCTGTATTAAGGGAAGGTGAGAGTATTATATTTTCTGAAAGAAACACTACGTGGTTTGATGATACAGGGTTTCACTCCTCCACGTGGAATAATTTGAGTGGTCCAGCTGGCGTGTGAGAAAGTCAATATTAAATACAGGGGTATCAGATCGATACGATATGTGCCAGAAGAGATAGCAGTTACTGGCAGATTCCACAACTATCCAACCTCGATTACCCAGTTCGATAGAGTTCGAGTCGACACCAATGCTCACGACTGGATCCCCAGCCCATATCCAACAAAGTTATTTGGGCGGGAGGCAAGGCCCATTTAAGGGTAGTTATGTCAATAGACGAAACCGCCTACTACTTTTTAGGGCAGAAGGTAGACCTAAACCTATAAATACATCCCTCCAGGAACTACGTAAGGCTTGATTCCTGGACTTAACACAGGATACGTAGGCAATCCAAGATTGACTCTTGGACTCAGCCCTAAAACACCCAAAAATAGTACCTTTCCTAAACAGAACAGTCATTCGATCTCTTACAGCTCACCCTTAGATTACACGTGGCCTGATTATTCCGGTGGTGCATTAGTTAGCATCGTCATTTGGCGCTAGAAGGAGGGGCCATCTACCGGTGAGTTGGTAAAGAGATTGCAATGGTGCCGCCAAAGAAGGAAGAAACCGACGAACAAAGCAAGAACATGCAGATCGAAGAGCGCACGGATATAGATCCAAAGGGGTTCCATCCTGCATTCAAGAAGTCCCCACTGGATCTGACCCATGATTCGGTTGCAGATCCACCAGTGCCTCGCTTTCCCACGTACCGCAAGACATGGCGGACCACTTAGCATCTTTGGATGAGGGCGCCTTGAAGAGGAGTGGTAGCCTCGGCATTCATAGGTAAGGAATCTGCAATCCCTCGAAGAACATCGCCAGATCCCCAGTCGTAGGGAGATTGATAATGCTGGGGAAGGGCCACCGAGCCTCAAGAAGAGTATGAGGAAGGCGCGATTGAAATCGGCGTGACTAACGCCCGCAAACGTCCTGAACAAGAAAAGCTTCAGCGGCAGGTCGAGGATAGCATCCGAAACGAGTTCAACCGTATTGCGGGAAAGATCAACCCACCGAATGGCTTGAGTCGCCATTTAGTCCCGAAATCGAGATATATACGATGCCCGAATCCTTTAAGCCACCCAAGATGGAGCCCTATGGCGGTACTTACGGACCCAGAGGACCATCTATATCGATACATATCTCTCGATGAGGTTGAGAAACGCCAATGACGCCATGAAGTGTCGAGGCTTTCGATCGCCGCTGCACTGTGTCGAGCTCGGGAATGGTTTCACAAGCTACGCCCCGGTCGATCTCTAGCTTTTTATTGTTGGGACAAAAATTCCGAGACGCTTTCATTGGGAACAAGAAGTTCCACCTTAGCGCCACGCACCTCATGAATATCAAGCAAGACAAAGGGAATCTACTATCGACTTCACGAGACGTTTCAACCTTGAAGCAATGAAAGTGCATAATGCCGCTGACGCACCGCAAGTTAATGCCTTTGTGGGAGGTCTGCGAATATGAAGTCGTATGATAAGCTATCCAAGAAAATGCCGAATGATATGGATGAATGTGTGAACATAGTCCATGGGTTCTCGCCAAGGTGAAGAGGCAAAGGTGCGTCACACCATTTCACTTGGCCTCAACTCGAGGAACGACTCCCGGCCGCACTCAGGGTCACTTCTGGGGTCGGAACGAAGAAAGCAAGTCCAACGTCTTTGATCGACTGACAGCTCCGATATCGGATCGGTTAGGAAAGAAAGGAAATTTGAAAGACCGAGATTTTATACCCCTCAACAGATCTCGGGGAGAGGTATTGGCTATTATGATCAAAAAGAACATTGCTCGAACGCCTAAGCCCATGTCCAAAGACCCAGAAAAAAGGAAAAACACTCACAAATATTGTGATTATCATAGAGACGTCGGGCATGACACAGAGGAATGCTTCGATCTGAAAAGAGATATCGACGCCGTATCAGTGAGGTCGATTGAACGAGGTGATTGACAAAGTCGAAAGGGCGAGCCTAAGGGCCGTCGAGTTTAAAAGAAAATCTTATAATGGAAAGAAAGATCGATCCCCACGCCGTGACAATCGAAGCCGCCGAGACAGTCATCCGACCCACCCCATCGAGATAGTCGTCCGGGATGACCATCGAGAAGATCGAAATCGAGACCTCATCGGAATAATCGTGCCGGATATGACGTTAACACAATCGTTGCAGAGCATGAGTCAGATCGGCCTCGATCAAGTCGACATTCGTTAGACAGATCGAGAGAGTAAAAAAGGATCAGGTTTACCACGGAGGTGGGTTATGGACCTAAGGACGATGTTCCGAGTTCCCACAGCCATAGTGAGGGGTTAGTGATCGAAGCGGTAAAGCGCGGCGAGTAAAAGGGTTTGTGTGGGCGATTAGCGCCGTTAATATCCTTTATTATTCAGCATTTAAGGCCATGAGGTTGAAAGATGAAGACATTATTCCGTTATCTACCCCTTTATTTGGTTTTACAGGACAGGCCATCCATCCTGTCGGGTCGATCAATTTGTTAACGACGGTAGGAGACGGAGAAAAGGGTCGGACGATGGAAATGACCTATGTCGTAGTTAAGGCCCCTTCGGGATATAACGCGATATTGGGCCGACCGGCTCTATATGATCTCAGAGCTGTTATCTCGACCTTCCACAACAGCATGAAGTTTCCAACCTGGTACGGTACCCATGAAGTCAAAGGAGACGTTGAGGTAGCCCGGAACTGTAGTCTGGTTACGATCAAAGGAAAAGGGGTTGGGCAGGTATTAGTTGAGGAGTTGATACCTGAAGAAGAGGAAGATCGGAGCTGGGTTTCTGCCGACCCGACCGAGGAAGTCCGAGTTTGGAGAGAGGAAGAAGGTCAAGGGATCCAGATCGGGAAGTGGATGCCACACCCCGACATGAGAACCTTGGTCGACCTCCTAGTTGAGTTTCGAGACGTTTTTGCATGGAAGGCAGATGACATGCCTGGCTCATGGCGGATATAGCGAAGGCACCAACTTAACGTCGATCCCAAAAGAGGCCGATCGGCAAAAGAAGAGAAATCTTGCCCCGAGAAAAAAGCGATAAGAAAGGAAGTCGACAAGTTGCTAGTTGCTGGAATCGTGAGAGAGGTATTTTACCCGGATTGGTTGGCCAACCCAGTATTAGTTAAGAAGCCAGATCAAAGCTGGCGAATGTGTGTCGACTTCACAGATCTTAATAAGGCATGTCCCAAGGATTCTTACCCGCTGCCAAAGATCGACCAGTTAGTCGATTCGACATTGGGTTTCGAGGTATTCGGGTTCCTCGATGCGTCATGAGGGTTATTATCGATCTTTATGGACCCACAGACTTCGAGAAAAAACGCTTTTATCACAGAATTTGGCACTTTTTGCTTCGTTACAATGCCGTTTGGGCTTAAGAATGCAGGGGCTACTTATCAACGGGCCGTCAACAAAATTTTCAAGAGACAGATAGGTCGGAATATGGAGGTTTATGTGGATGATTTATTGATCAAGAGCAAGTCCTTGGGACAATTTCTTGTCGATGTGAGGAAGTTTTCGAGGTATTGCGGACGGCAAAATGAAGCTCAACCCAAAGAAGTGCACATTCGGGGTCCGATCAGGGAAATTTCTGGGATACATGATATCGAGAGATGGGATCAGAGCTAATCCAGATAAAATCGAGGCTCTCAAAAGCATGCCCACACCTCGGAATGTCAAAGAGGTGCAAAGGTTGACAGGTCGGATGGCGGCTCTCAAGCTGTTTTTGTCGATATCAAGATGAGAGAGCTCTACCTTTCTTCAAGATCCTGAAAAAAGCTAGTCCCTTCCGATGGGATGGGGAGTGTCAGAAGGCGTTTGACGATTCTGATTTGCCAACGCTATCCTCACCTCGAGATGGAGAGAAGCTCTTGGTTTATCTAGCGATCAGTGAGGAAGCGTAAGCGCTGCCTTAGTTCGAGAAGGAGACCAGGACAAATCCCAATCTATTTTGTCGCAGAAAGCCCTACATGGTGCAGAGGTCGGTATACTCTCTGGAGAAATTAGCGCGAGTTTAGTTCATGCGTCGAGGAAGTTGAAGCCATACTTCCAAGCACATCCCATTGCTTTGTGGTTCTTGACCAACCGTTGAAACAAATTACGCAAAGCCCGAGACATCGGGTCGATTAGCCAAATGGGTTGTCGAGCTAGCGGAATACGACATAGAGTTTCTACCTCGAATGACCATCAAGGGTCAAGCTCTGGTGACTTCATAGCGAGAGGGTTGTCGATTCAATTAGAGCAGGAAAATAAATCATCGGAGGAGCGATGGACACTCCACATCGATGGTGCCTCGAGTAAAGAAGAAATTTGGGGCTTGGTTTCTTCTTTGGTTAGTCCGAGAGGGAAGAGTTTCCGTATGCACTCGATTCGAGTTCAAGGCTACGAACAACGAAGCCGAATATGAGGCCTTAATCACAGGTTTAAAGCTGGCATCGAAGTTAGGAGTCGAGAATCTTCTAGTATACAGCGACTCTCAGCTTGTGGTAAATCACGTGCGGGGAGAGTATGAAGCTAAAGAAGAATCAATGAAAAGCTATCTAAAGGTTGTTCAAGGGTTAATGTCGAAATTCAAGACGATCCTAGTCGAACAGGTGCCTCGGAGTGAGAACAAGCGAGCCGATGCGTTGTCTAAGCTCGCGTCGAATTTCAAATCTAAGAGGAAAGTTCTGGTTGAGATGCTAGCAGAACGGAGCTATAACGAGGTCGACGTGCAACCCGTGGTCCAAGGATCGACCTGGATGGACCCTATAGCACTATTCTTGAAAGATGGAATCCTCCTTGATAAATCTCGGGCGGGAAAATCCGACTTCAGGCCTCCAGTACGCTCTTTTCGATTATGTGCTTTATCGAAAATCATTTGTAACCCTTGGATGCGATGTGCATCGGAAGAAGAGGGGCTTATCTCGCTCGAAGAGATACACCGAGGATCTGCGGTAATCATTATGGAGCTCGAATGTTGGCAAGAAATGCAAACGGGCGTGATATTTCGGCCGTCAATGCAAAAGATACGAGTCGATTGGTAATGAGTTGCGAGCTTGCCAGGTACACGATGTGGTAACTCATCGCCAGTTAAGCACGAAATGAGTGCCATCGAGTCTGTATGGCCGTTCGATGAATGGGGAGTCGATATAGTCGGACCTCTACCACGAGCTCCGGGGAATTTCAGATACGTCGTCGTTGCGGTTGATTATTTTACTAAATGGGTCGAGGCCAAAGCTCTTACTGACATCAGGGCTCAGACCATTAAGAAATTTCTATGGGAGAATATTTTATGCAGGTTCGGAATACCGAAGTATCTGATCTCGGACAACGGGACTCAATTTCTTGATGATAGGGTGCAGAATTGGTTGAAAGAGTTCAGAATCAAACATAGAACGACGTCAGTGGCCCGACCTCAGTCCAATGGACAGGTCGAGCAGACGAACAAGCAGATAAAGTTTGGATTGAAGAAGCGATTGGAAGATGAAGGCCGAGATTGGGCAGCTCAGTTACCCAGTATATTGTGGTCATATCGCACAAAGACCCAACTCAAAGCAACCCAAGAAACTCCTTTTGCCATGGCCTATGGATGTGAAGCCGTGATACCTGCAGAGATTGGACTAGCATCACCTCGGGTTTTAGCTTATAATGTCGAAACTAATGCTGCCGATTTAAGAGAAGAAAAAGACAATGTCGAAGAAAAGAGGGAAATGGCGGCGCATCGGATGGCCAGTTATAAAAGAAAGATTTCTCAGTATTACAACGCGAGGGTGAAATACAAATACTTCCAAGTAGGAGACCTCGTATTGAGAAAAAATGAAGCCAGCAAGCAGGACCCAATAGGCAAGCTTGAGCCGAATTGGGAAGGTCCATATAAAATCTTGAAAGTGCATCCTAAGGGGTCGTATCAGTTGGGCAGGTCGGATGGAAGCACAGTGCCTCGAACTTGGCATGCCACCAACCTCAGAAAGTATTATATTTAAATTATTTCTTATTCTCATGACTTCTGCAGTTCTACTTTCATCAGTTGTAATAGGTCGATGTGACACTGTATTTCGATTCCTTTTATAAAGCATGCTTTCTTTTCCTTTTTAATTACACTACATATGTAAGACCGTATGAAAAGGTAAAGAGGGGGAAAAGGCGCAATGATCGATCACGACATCAGTTCCCCGGCCCGCCCAACTCAGCACTATACGGTGAAAAAAAAAAAAAAGTCAAGTCACTGACAATACTTATATCACCTCGACACGATGAAGCCGGAGAAAATAGTGAATAAAGCCAAGTCACTGACAATGCTTATATCACTTCCGAGCTATGGTCCATCGATACGATGGATTTAAAATAAAGATAGTGAATAAAGCCAAGTCACTGACAATGCTTACATCACTTCCGACATGCCAGTAAGCCACGATGCTAAGCAGTCGACGGATCCCACGATGGATCCTTAACTCGGCTCGATAGTAAGCACCACGATGTGCTCGATCGAAAGCAGGATAGCCGAATCGAGCTCCGACCAAAAAGCCAAGTCAAGCCAATAAGGCAGTGCAGTGCTAGGTCGACTCTTACTCAAGTGTATTACAAGTCATGAACTCATACTACACTTCGAGGGGCCAATAGGGGAATTAAGTCGACAAGACTACACCCCATAAGGCAACGTTGCAAGGGAATTAAGTCCAAAGGACTACACCTGAGACAAATGATCGATAAAAACAAAGACATTCAATGGAAAAACAGATCTAAATTGAAAAATCTAAAAATGCAAATTGGAGCAATGTCAAAAGTTTACAAGATCGAATCTATGAAAAGCAAGTTCAGACAAATTAAAGGAAAATGCCAAAAATTGTTACAACCACATCGAATCAAGTTTTTAAAGAGATAAAGATAAAATGGCATCACACTTCAGGCGGCAGGCTGATTTGAGGTGGAGGTGTTGGTCTCGACCTGTTCTTCAGACTCGATGTTTTTCGCTGCATTTTCCTCCAGATTGGGAGCCACGTACTTATCATACAAGGAGACACCAGACTTGAACTCGTTGAAGTATTGTCCATATCGGGGAATGGCCTCAGGATCATACAAATAGGCTTTCTCGATGGTGGATACCTCAAAGCTTGGGTCGACAGCCTTGACTTGGTCAAGGGCCATGGTGAATCCACCTTTCATACCCTGAGTCATCAACACTGATAAGTTGTTCTCCAACTCCATCGAGGCCAGGAAGTCCATCTTAGCTGTTTCCATACGAGTCGTCAGTCGTTGAGAAGAGATTGGAGGTGGGTGCGGGCTTTGATCGCCGTCTCCGCCTGCTTTCGATCCAACAAGCTCCGACTTCACCCCTTCTAGTTCGACTTCACTCCAGCTAATTCCGACCTCATCACCCCATCTCAAAGATCCCCATCAAGTATATCTTTCAAAGCTTTAGATAAATCGTCTTTAGCTTTTGATGAGATCCGACTCGAGTTTCACGCGCGTCGATCGTCGATTTGTTTATCTTGGCCTTCGCTTCTCGATGTCTCGAGTTCGGTTTGGCGATGGTTTCCTTATGTTCCTCTAAGGTAGCGAAGGGAGGCAATCCGGTTCAGGCCACCTTGGTCTGCGAGTCGAGTCAGAATTGGCGCACCAATAATGTCGAAACAGATAAAAGTCCTGTGGTTATAAGAAAAATATTAAAAGACTTACAGCACGTTGACTTTTCATGAGGAAGTCATGCAACTCTTCTGGAGTCATGCCTTCCATCTCTGCCATGCTTGTTGCGGGAAGCATCTCGGTGGTGGCAGGAGGGGCGAGGTTACGGGTCTCCTTCCCGACCCCATGCCTCACCTCGGTCGTTTTTGACGCTTCCCTCGACCAAGTTCTCTTGATCTCTCGACTACATTAGCCTCGTCAGGCTGGTCCCTAAGAATGTTGGACGTCGATGCTGGAGTAGTGGATCGGACTGGAGCCCTCTGACTTCCAGAGGTTATAGCACCTGAGGCCGGGGTCTTCGACCTGATGCCGACAATTTCCTGGATTTTCTTTGGGTCGGTTTTCTTGAGGTCAGGCACCTTACCTATTGCCTCCAACTTTGAAAAGTGCTCCACTGCAAACAGAGACAACTCGACATTAATACATCATGAAAACCTTTATCATTCACAGAAAAGGAAAGCAAGTATAACAGCTCGACTAGACCAATAAGAATCCTACACAACACTCGAATATCTTCATTGAGTTCCAGATAGGCGTCCGGTCCTGCAGTCTCGACATCAGCAAAAGGATATAAAGGACGCAGGTTCCGGGTCGCGACGTCGGGATGAGCAATCTCAAGGGTCCCACATTCTTCAGGAGCGTCAGAGTCGAGCCGGTCATGCCATTTCTACGGCCTGTTAAACCAAGTGTGGACGTCGATATCTATTAATCCATGTCGGATGAAGAAAAATTGAGGTTTCCACTCGCCATGAGACGAGATCCCCTTTCTCACGAATTCCGATGCCGAGCACGCTTAGAAAGGTATACCACCTGCATCCTGCGCAAACTCGTCGAGGAATAATAATGCTGTCGGAACAATCGAACCGAAATCGGACCTTGGCGATTCGACACGCCAAAGACGAATCCCATGACGCTCTAACCCCGTTTGGAGCAAGTTGTGGACGCCGATCTGTAGTGTCGGAGGACCTCTACGAAACACGGGTCGAAGGGAATCTTAATCCTCTTTCAATTGCGCCTCGTATATGCGCAGAACCCGAGGGAGGATCACATGCGAATTGATATCGACCGTCGACACTTTTAATGTTGTCGGATGAGTATTGATTCCATATCTCGAACAAATCGCCTTGGCTTTCTCTTGAGTTAGATTTGACACACATCCATACGGTCCCCGGCCTGCATTACGGTTTTGCGTTTGGCAACAGTCGAGAAGATCCAATGGGTCGAGGAGATGTCTCCCGCTCTTCCTCCTCTTCTTCTTCTCCGTGAATCCTTCACCGAAGCGGTTGGATGCTTTCGAAACCGTCTCCTCCGTCGATTCTTCCTCTACAATTTCAACAACTTCCTCTCTATTTTGTGAATCACTAGTGCTACTAGACATGGAATCAACAAGAGATACAAGAAATAAAAGACGGAAAAGAGTTTGAATAGAATAGGGCTTACTTGCGTTTATCCGTAAAAGCAAAAACAGAAATGGCAAATAAGAGTCTTCAAAGGTTGGGGCACTCCTTTTATGCGAGCAAAATCTCCAAAGTGATTTGAAAGGGCGATTTGAGGGCAGTTATAGGGAGCGCAACGCGAGAATCAAGGGCCAAATCTCCACGCGGCCCAATAAGAAACGCTTCGTTTCTCGCACTCATTAATGTTGGTACAGTGTGACGTCAGCCTGACAACGACCTACATCGGCTAGTGTGACAGCTGTTTTTCCCGTTCAGAGAAGACCACGTGTCGGAAGAGTTATTCAAATTTTCAGATCCGACATCAGCAACTCGAGACGAGCTTCCCTCCGATCTGGGGGGCTTATGATGATACAGGGTTTCACTCCTCCACGTGGAATAATTTGAGTGGTCCAGCTGGCGTGTGAGAAAGTCAATATTAAATACAGGGGTATCAGATCGATACGATATGTGCCAGAAGAGATAGCAGTTACTGGCAGATTCCACAAGTATCCAACCTCGATTACCCAGTTCGATAGAGTTCGAGTCGACACCAATGCTCACGACTCGGATCCCCAGGCCCATATCCAACAGGTTATTTGGGCAGGGAGGCAAGGCCCATTTAAGGGTAGTTATGTCAATAGACAGCGCCGCCCTACTTTTTAGGGCAGAAGGTAGACCTAAACCTATAAATACATCCCTCCAGGAACTACGTAAGGCTTGATTCCTGGACTTAACACAGGATACGTAGGCAATCCAAGATTGACTCTTGGACTCAGCCCTAAAACACCCAAAAACAGTACCTTTCCTAAACAGAACAGTCATTCGATCTCTTACAGCTCACCCTTAGATCACGTGGCCTGATTATTCCGGTGGTGCATTAGTTAGCATCGTCATGGTTGATTGACAATTTTTTAGAATTTGTTTACATATACACAAATAAATACATACATTTCATCCAACGTCAGTGATGTTTTCATTTAGCTGGATTTTATTTTTTTAAAAATACATTATATAGATAAAAAAAAAATTAAAACTCGCACTAAACTGAAACATTCTATCGTTGATTGATGTCGTTTGATTTGAATTTGAGGAACACATGCACGTAACAGTAAATAGCAGTACCGTCGCAACGACACCAGAGCACCAACAAAACAGTGGTTAAAAATGCTCCCGATGTCTGCGGGAACAATATAATTAATGTTTCAAGTTGCTAATGTTTTCTTGATTTGTATTGTATGATTTACTGTATTTTAAATGGCATTGTCTGTTGGAAGTTGATAGGTTTTGGAGTACATTGTAACTAATGCAGTTAAGCGAACGGAACTGTTCACGAACATATTCGAGCTCGGTTCGTTAAAGCTCGTTTATGTTTGTTCGTTTATTTTATCGAACCGAGCTCGAACATTTTCGTGAACGTTCAATATTGTTCGTGAACTCCTATGTATATATATATGTTTAGTCTACAATGTATGTATTGATGATGAACATATGTATATTTATTGATGTTAGTATTCTAATTATGAAAACTTTAGGTGTTTATTCAGGTACATTAGCCATATTCGAGTTTTATTACGAGCTGTATATATATACTTATTTCGAGCTCAAACTCGAACATTATGTTCATGTTATCGAGCCGAACTCGAATGCGATTATATGTGCGTTTGACAAATGAACGAACTCGAACGCGTTCGTTTAACAAACGTGCTCAAACTCGAACCATAAATGTTCGGTTCGGCTCGATTCGTAAACACCACTAATTGTAACGTAACTTTGGATTCCCTACTAGGAATTAACTAAGTATGATGTAGGTTGTGTGAAGTAATAGTGACTCAGCGGAGGTGACACGTGGCCTATATTGTTGGAGAAAATGTGGAATTGAATTAAAAATGAATTAAAAATGATTTTATAATCATTTTATTCAGTGACTTTATAAGCGTATTTCGGATATATTCTTGTATAGAATATATGTAATGTTTTATTAATTCTGAAAACTACGTGAGTCGTAGATGAATTCAGGATTTGGAATCATTCAAGTCGGATAACGAGTGAATGAGAAATTAACGCTTAAAGTCGGTTTGTTGGAAAATTAATGATAAGTCATATTGGGCCTATTGAGGCTTTAAGTGTGTGTTATGGAAAGGAAAAATGGGAAGAAACTTTTCTCCCACATTGGTTGGAAGAAGGAAAAGAAGCAATATTTATATGATATTGTTTTAGTGTAGTTGGAATAAGAAACCAACATTATACACCGTTTCTACGCTACGCGCGGCGGTGCAAATCCAATCGGATTTACCCTTGGGCTTGTACGCGCCAGCGTGTCTGCGTACACGAATGCAGCTTTCGATTCGAAGGTTCACGATCGAGTTCGGTTTTGCAACTGTTAATTTTATTCTCGATCTGGCGAACGAACGACTTGATCTGTTGAGGTGAGCCATCGCAAAGGCTCGCTGAGACTGCCTGGTTCTGTCCAACATTAATGCATGAATAAAGTGAGGCTTTTGGCTTTCAGTTCCAACATTATGATGATATTAATGACAATTAATTCGAAATGAGGTCGTTCATTTTCCATCGCTTTTCCATGTCCTCTACTATATATACGAGCTACATGAATGGGAATTAGATACAAGAAATACAACACGAGTTGCATACATTCATATCATTCTTTTGCATACCGTTCTTGCATCAAGTGAAGAGATACTGAAACACGGTTAGAGTTCGCCGGTGTTCAGAGTTTGCAGTACCGCTATTCTGAAAGGTAATCTGTGAATTCCTGGGAGACAATTGTTTAAAACGGGTACATACTGGGCAAATTTGTCTTAAGGACGAGTTCGCCTCGGCTCGGATCGTGCATATCCTTTCATTTCATTATGTATCTTTGTAATTCTTTATTTGAATAATAAAATTGTTGATTTAATTTTCGTTTATTTATTTTAATTATACACGGGTAATAACAGCTTAAGACAAATTTTTTTTAGAACAGTGGTTCTAAATCATACCTGTGTGTAATCAAAATATCCTGACGAATTTTTTCACCTTTTTTATTTGGCTTAAACGCCTGTTGCTTTCTGCTTTTAAACGAGTTCAGCTCGTTTATTTGAAGGGGGAAAAAAAAAATTAACTCGACCTTGTTTTGACGAGTCATAACACTCATCACTCTGTTTTACGGGTTTTCTTCACTCTGTTTTACGGGTTTTCAAAACCGAGTTGATGATCAGAGTTGTTCTTCTGATTAATGTTGATCTTCTGTTCTGGACAGAAATGACTACTGTTAATGATGCGTCATTGACACCCACCTAATCTTTGCGCGCAAATGGAAATGAAAATGTTGTTGCGGCTGGTGCTGCTCAAATGAAAGAAATTCAAGCACAGCTCGTTTATTTGATTCAAGTCCAGCTCGTTTTAAAAATAAAATAAAATAAAATAAAATAAAAATACCACTTCCTTTTTGGTATCGATTTCTGGTAAAATCGGTCCACTTCCTTTTTGGTATCGATTTCTGGTAAAATCGGTCCATCTTCTTTTGGGGTTTTCTGGTAAAAACTACCATCCGCTTTGGTGTTTTGATTATAAGTTGGACGTACTGAATTGAAATAAACAAATTTAAAGAGCTGAGAACTTGTTGATATTGTTATGATTAGATAAACGGTTGGAGAATCGAGTTGAAATAAACTCGAGCTTGTTTTGACGAGTCAAAACAATCTTCAATTTGTTTTACGAATTTAAAAACAATCTGAAGTATGTTTTACGAGTTGAAAACAGGCCCCAGTCTGTTTTATCAAGCTGAAACAAGTTTGAGTTTGTTTTGACGAGTTGAAAACAAACTTTACTTGGATTGATATCGAGTTGATATAAAATGTGTTAAATATCATTTTTGGTATTTAAATTATCCTTTTGAGAAAATGGTCGTTTAAAAACGAGCCTTAAAATTGTTTATCTTCTGTTTGTGAACAGAAATGGAATTTTATAATCAGATGACTCATATTGGTGCGCCAATTCGAGGAGAAAGCTCCCAGGTTGCGGGAAGTGAAGTGGTTTTAAAACAGGTCAAAATTGAGCTTTGTGAGACCTCGAGGAAGAGGAATATGCTTGGGTTGTAGACACTGGGGGCTACCCGACATATGTGTGCGAACAGATCATCGTTTTTTAGTTACCAACATCTCAAAGGTGAGAAAATAGTAATGTCAAATTCAACTACTTCCGATATCATTGGATGCGGTCATGTTCAGTTGAATTTGACGTCTGGGAGAGCATTGATTCTTCGAGATGTCCTGCATGTGCCGGACTTACTGATGAATGTGGTTTCTGGAAGCCAGCTTACCTACCTAGGGTCCGTGTTGGTATTTGATACATACAAATTCGCACTAATAGATGAAGCGCGAGGTAATTCTTTGAAGGAGCGATAGATGGAGGTCTATGGATGATGGATCTCCGTGTTGTTACATAAACTAGAAAATGTAATTTCTATTTTAGTGTATGGAATAATACATATTCTTAATGTGTATTGGTTCAAATAATTTTCTTATTATGTTTTGAACCGTTTTTGCCGATTGAGGCATATATGATTAATACGTTGCAAACGATAAATAATTTAGTATGACGAATGTACCTAAAATTATTTAATTGGCGATTAATCATAAGGATAATATGCCAAAATGTTTAGTGAAAACATTATTTTGACGTGCCATGTAAGTTGGAGAATTTATCTTCATGATAAAATTCTCATTTTGGTGACGACACGTAGAACTTTTATTCGTTGAATAAAAATGAAATGAACACAGAGGTGTTTTGATTTGAAATGCGTACCAGTGGTGGTACAAGTTGTTAAATCAATAATAGTTTTTATTTTATTTTATACCGTGAGTTGAAATATGACTAAAATTGAAATGGTTGGTGATACAATTGGTGTCACAAGCCTATGGCATAACGATTAGGAGTGGAAATTATTTATTTCCTAAATCCAAAAATGGATGAATATAAATCATTATGTCGAATGATTTATTGTATGTAGTGTTAAACATGCATAGATGTGTCAAAGCAAATATGACTTAGGCACGGTCTCCTTCTGTGGAAAGAAACAGAGACATGTAAAAGTTAAATTATACGAGTTGTGTGATTTAAATATTTATGCTAATGGAGAGTCGGTAAAGATTATTTATCGATCATTGTATAAAATAAAGTTGTGTCTAATTTTGCTAAAATAGCAAAGATAAGACAACAAAGGAGTTATAAACCTATAAGAATGAAGTTGGAAAAACAACTAAGCGAATAAACCTAGCAGAATCGTAGTGGAAAAAGTCGCCACACTTTTTCTTTTGTTCACCGATTTTCGGCAAAAGTCATTGCTTTTTAACAAAAGCCATTGGTTTCAAAGAAAGGTCATTGTCTTTAAACAAAAGTCACGATTTTCGAAAAATGCTATTTCTGCTAGTTTTACAGCCGGTGTTGATTGTTTTCAGATGTTATCTGAGAAATGCTGAATTTCAACCGAACTCTTAAAGAGTTGGTTAAAGCATGGTGAATAGTTCGAGTTAATCTCCGAACTTGTGGGGGGAAGCGATAGTTTCCACCGGTTTCATTCTTTATAGGTTTACATCGAACATATGGATAAAGATCCCATATGAGAGCTTATCTACGAATACTTGGAAATGTGGGGGTGTTTAGCAAAGGTGGGAATACCTAAAACTAAAAGAGGGTCTTGATTTCTTCATACAAATTCACTAGAAACTCGACTTTCGTCGATATGAGTACTTATCGCAGATGTTGTGGTATGTAAGCTTGAAATCCATCAAATGGACATTAAGATCATTGTCTTAAATAGTGAATTAGAAGAATATATGCTAATAATGAGGAGTACTCATGATATGGGACTTATAGATGTAATTCTGGGAATTTAAAAAAAAAAAAAATCTAGAATATCTGAGGGACTAGTGTTATCACGGTCTCATTATATTGAATTCGTCCTGAGGAATTCAATATGTTTGATGAAAGTCCTATAGCACACATTGACTTAAGTATCCACTTGGTCAAAACCAAAGGTGAGCCTGTGTCTCAGTTAAAATATTCACATATTGTCTAATGTACATATTGTGAATAAATTGTGCAGGTTTACAAGTAATCCTAGTGAGGATCATTGGAAAGCGATATTACAGTACATGAGTACTTGAAATATTCAATGAATCCGGGACTAGAAAGATACTGTGATGCCAAGTGGATTTCTGATTCTAAAGAATTACAATTCACATGATTGGTGATGTTGCGGTGTTATGGAAGTCCACAAAGCAAACGTGCATTGCACTTGACAAAGCTGGTGAGGAAGCTAAGTGGCTTCTAAATTTCCTGAGGAGATTTCTTGTTTGGACTACACCGATTGCTTCCATCGTGATAGCCAATCGGCTTTACACCGAGCACAAAATAGTGTGTATAATGGTAAGTCTAGACATATACGTCAATGACATGATACCGTAAAATAATTGATCTCTAGTGGTATGATTTCCATCGATTATATTGGATCGAAGGAAAATCTTGCAGATCTGCTTTCAAAATGTTTACTAGAGATCGATTGTCAGTTTTGACACTCAGAATAGGACTTAAGCCTATTGAAAGATAAGCTTTGTAATGGTAACCCTACCATGTTGACTGGAGATCCCAAGATCTTGGTTCAAAGGGACAACTAAGTTATGAAGTCGTCGATGAACACTTTCCCATTCTCGTGAATAAAAGTGTTGTGCGCCGAAGTGTGAAGGTTAAGTGAAAACTTTTAATGATTCCTATAACTTGATTAAATTCGAGTGGGGTATGGCAGAATACCCTTGATAGGAGGTCACCTATGTAAGTGCGAAGTGGGGCCGCTTCAAAGAGAGTTCAGAGGCTAGAATTCTCTAACGCACTTTCTGAAACCAGGTGTGATTCAGGGCCAAAACGAATCCAGTCATGAGAACCAAGTACAGTGTTAAGGGAAATATTGTGTGAGTACTATTGTCCGGTTTTACACTAAAGGTCGGAACAGATTCAAGACTTAAGTTCACTGATTAGCGAGTAAATCCGATAGTATTTCACTAAAGCAGTTCAAAGCCGAAGCTACCTCTCCTGATGCAATATTTTTCTCGCGAGAATCTCTTCGAGTCTCAGATCAGCATTAATTTCCATTCATGTGGGGATTGTTGGAGAAAATATGGAATTGAATTAAAATGAATTAAAAATGATTTTATAATCATTTTATTCGATGACTTTATAAGCGTATTTCGGATATATTCTTGTATAGAATATATGTAATGTTTTATTAATTCTAAAACTACGTGAGTCGTAGATGAATTCAGATTTGGAATCATTCAATTCGGATAACGAGTGAATGAGAAATTAACGCTTAAAGTCGGTTTGTTGGAAAATTAATGATAAATCATATTGGGCCTATTGGGCTTAAGTGTGTGTTATGGAAAGGAAAAATGGGAAGAAACTTTTCTCCCACATTGGTTGGAAGAAGGAAAAGAAGCAATATTTATATGATATTGTTTTAGTGTAGTTGGAATAAGAAACCAACATTATACACCGCTTCTCTACGCTGGCGCAGGGGTGCAAATCCAATCGGATTTACCGCTTGGGCTTGTGCACGCCAGCGTCCTCCTGCGTTACACGAATGCAGCTCGATTCGAAGGTTCACGATCGAGTTCGGTTTTGCAACTGTTAATTTTATTTTCAGTCTGCTGAACGAATCAAGTCAGACGCGATGGAAATCGCCGAACGAACGACTTCATCTCTGGCCGAGGTGAGCCATCGCCAAAGTTCTTGAGATCGCCGGTTCTGTCCAACATTAATGCATGAATAAAGCCGAGGCTTTTGGCTTTCCGGTTCCAACATTATGATGATATTAATGACAATTAATTCGAAATGAGGTCGCTTCATTTTCCATCGTTTTTCCATGTCCTCTACTATATATACGAGCTAATTTTATTTTGATCTCACGAATCAAGTCATGTCAGTGAGGTCACTGAACGAACGACTTCATCTGCTGAGGTGAGCCATCGCAGAAGGTCGGCTTGAGACTATTCGGTTCCTGTCCCAACATTAATGCATGAATAAAGTGAGGCTTTTGGCTTTCCAGTTCAACATTATGATGATATTAATGACAATTAATTCGAAATGAGGTCGCTTCATTTTCCATCGCTTTTCCATGTCCTCTACTATATATACGAGCTACAAGAATGGGAATTAGATACAAGAAATACAACACGAGAGTTGCATACATTCATATCATTCTTTTGCATCTTGTTCTTGCATCAAGTGAAGAGATCTTTGAAACACGGTTGAGAGTTCGCGGTGTTCGAGTTTGCGATCCGCTTATTCTGAAAGGTAATCAGTGAATTCCTGGGAGACAATTCTTTGCAAAACGGGTACATACAGGGCAAATTTGTCTTAAGACAGAGTTAGTCTCGCTCGCTCGATCGTGCATATCCTTTCATTTCATTATGTATCTTTGTAATTCTTTATTTGAATAATAAAATTGTTGATTTAATTTTCGTTTATTTATTTTAATTATACACGGGTAATAACATATACTACAGATAAGATCACAGCATTGGATACCCTACTAGATTTGCTGAAGTACTAAAAGGAATATTTCTGTTATAGTTTGTTGTGTTGCTTAGTGTATTAGCTACTAGTCTGTATCAGATTAACTATGAATGAATACAGTGGCGGAACCAGAAATAAATTTAATGGCGGAACCAGAAATAAATTTTGGGATGGTCTTGTTATAAACTGCAAAGCTAAAAAAAAAAAGACGGGAAAGAAATATAGGGTGGTCTTGGTATATAGACTATAAAGCTAAAAAGATCCGAAAAAAATATGTGGTCTTGGTATATAGACTATAAAGCTAAAAAGATCCGAAAAATATGTTGGTAGTGGGATTTGAACTTACAACCTAGAATTATGGAGACTGAAAATGATTTGTTCTTAAACCACTGGGATATAAAGTCTTTTGTTCAAGAAAAAAACGCATAACATACTAATATTAACAATACTACTAATACAATAATAAAAATGTTTTTTTTTTATACAAAATTTGGGGGGCTTGAGACCACCCCACCCCTCACTTAGTTCCGCCTCTGAATGAATATATCTTTATCTTCTTCATTATGATATGTTTTGACTTAGGTTAATGATATATGAATCTAAATCTACTTAGTATGTGAATAAAATGTACGTGTATGCACGTATTTGATTCCTTGGTTATTTACCGTAATACATACAATGTTACCGGTGGTGGATCCAGGAATATTTTTCAGTGGGGTCACGAAAGGTAAAACTACATTTTTCATTCAAAATTTTGTTCCAATGGGATCACCAGAGCCTAAAACTAGATTTTTAACAACAAAATGACATTTTTTAACAACAAAAACTACATCGTTTTAATACTAAAAAAAAATTTCCCCGGATCAGTGGGGTCACGTGACCGCCTTGATACACTTAGATCCGCCAGTGAATGCTACCCCAAAAAGGACTAATCAGTGGCGGATCCAGAAATTATATTCAACGGGGTCCGTAAATATTTTACACAGTAAATAATTTTTTTTATGGGGTCCGAAATATTTTTCTATAGATAAAATGTAAGGTATTCTTATTTTTAATAGGGTCCGCGGACCCCATTAACTCTTACGTGCATCCGCCACCAGGACTAATGCATATTACATATTACCTACTGCCGGGGTTTGCGGGTTGCATAATGAATCTTTCATGAGGAGGTGCGTCTGTACGTGTAGTTCATTTGGTTTGCATACGTAGGGAACGAACAGGGCGGACGCAGGATCCCGAGCGAGAGGGGGCGGTAATTATAAAGAATTTTCGCAATAAAAATTGTATATTAGTGTTCTTTTGTCCTCTCGGATCAAAAAAATAAGCACCACTCTATATCTCAAAAAAATACGACTATACATTTTACATTATATAATAGGAAATTAAAAAAAAAAAAAAAAATATATATATATATATATATATATATATATATATATATATATATATATATATATCATAGAATCTGAGCACATTTACCCTTCTGCTCCCATCAATAAGAAAGACGCAAGCATCGATACTCTTAACGAATACTATATTATACAATTTTAAAGACAAAATTTTCAAGTTTACAGAATCTTTATTTAAGATGAAATGCATCAAACTGTTTATATAATATACAGCGGAAGATATAAAGAAAAATTAATTATAGAATCTGGATGAATGCGGTAGATGTAAAGGAAATTTTACAAAATCTGTAGTTTACAGTAAAAAATAGAGTATCTGCTGCAGTGTTATTTTTCCTATTGAAATCTCTACAATAGAGTTTTTAAATGATTTACAATATCTACTGCAAGTTTACTAAGGATTTATAACACTCCATATAATGTTTTTGAAAAACCAACATTTGAAAACATATTATTTTTTTTTTATATGTATCACTTTGATAATAACTAGGTATTTTTTTTTCTTGAAAAGTGAACATTTTATTAATAACTATGTATTTTTATTTACAATATAACGGTTTTATATCAAAATTTACGATTATTATAAATGATAGAGGCAAATATAAATTTTATGAGGGGCTACATAACATATATGTAGTGATGTTTTCTCCGGATCCAATGAAAGCGAGTGCCCCCTCACAAAAGCGTGTGTCCGCCCCTGTGTGAGAACGATATGATGTGCGATCTGCGATGTGCATTGAAATATGCATGATATAGGTTTTAACCGTACTTAGTAGTCAATTCAGGAATGCACTTGTTTAATTTTCTGAATGCTATTTGTTTTATTTATAAAAACAAAGTGAATACATGGATTGCATCCGGGTTTGGTTTGACATATATTTTTGAGGAATGATACAACCACAACCAGTGGCGGAGGCATGTGTATCAGGGTGGGATCACGTGATCCCACTGAGATTCGGATAATTTTTTTAGTATTAAAACGATGTATTTTTTGTGTAAAAAAATGTAGTTTTACAATCTGGCGACTTCACTAGAAAACTTAATTCCGGATTTGCCACTAACCACAATCAAATGATACAACCAATCGATACAACAATAATCTACGTCATTGATTTTTTAGAACCCATATTGATTGATCGATAATTTTTCTTTCTTTCTTTTTGTTCTTGTTGTTGATACTTTTACTCCGAGTGTGATACAACAGGACTCAGCCTTTTTCCCTATTTATTTTCCAATAAGAAGTGATGCTCGGTGATGATGAGGATTATGATTCCATTTACAATTTTTTTTTCTTTTCTCCTTTTTTTTTTTTTTTGAATATTCAGCTATCCTTAGTTGTTGATGAATTGGTTTCAATGACCCAGGACTCCAAAGGGAATTCTGAGGCTTTCCTCGATCTCCGTGCTGCATTTTCGGCAATTCATTTCCTGACTATGGAACGGGGCGGACGCAGGATTTCGGATAATGAGGGCAATAAATTTTTTAAAGGGCAAATAAAATATTTAAGGGAAGACAAACTCTATGCATAGTATAAATATTTAGTGTATTTTTGTCGGATCTTGTACGTAGATCCACCACTGACTATGAAACTATTAGACAAGGAAAAGTTAGTTGAAACTCCTTAATCAAGCCAACCCTTCGTCGAGCTTGATCGACTTGACTCTTTTCCCTACCCCGGACTCTCACTTCGATCAATTCGTTCTATTTCTGTACCATCGTTCGAATGAAGACACCCGATCGGGAGATCTGGTGGAAAAAACTGTCGCGGGCCTTAACGCCCTTACTAGTGTTGTGCATCCTTTCCTGGGGTTCGTAGGGTCGGGTTGATTCGTGTGTTTGGCTTGATTACGCCTAGGGCTTTAGCCTAGCCAATTTCCATAATGTTAAAACAACATATGCCCCTAGCTAGAGACATTTAGCCTAAGATGTACGGACACGGATACGTGGACACGAGACATGGGAATACGAGATTTTTAAAAAAGATAGGATACGGACGCGGGTTAAAATATAAATATTAAAAATATAAGTATCAACGTGTAAATAAATAAAATATATAGGGTAAAATGTAAATAAAAAACTATTAGCACAAAAAAAAATTTCCCCAGTGCAAAATAAAAAGTAAGTTTCAAACTTCCGCAATAAATTCCATAACCGTGAACAAGTAGTCTCGTGTGTAGTAGCCGTGAATATATTTTAGAGTTTTGGTGTATAGTAGCCGTAAATATATATAAGGTATATAATGCCTTTTTTTCTTTACAAAATATACTCGACCCAAAAAATAATTGAAAAAACGTATCGACGTTCCGGATATGTATCAATAAACGTATCCGTCGTGTATCCGAAGCCGTGTCCAATTTTTTAGTAATTTCGATTCAGCCTGACGCCGTGTCTTACGGTGTGTCCCACGTGTCGTGTCGGTGTCCTTTGTGTGTCGGACACGGATACGGCCACCAAAATGGCGTGTCCGTGCATCATAGCATTTAGCTCTCAATGCACCGGTGGAATGCCATATAGACAGTTAAAGTAGAATCTCCAACGCCCTAGATTGTAATTGGCTCGTGCCTTATGGTCACTCAGAGCTATACGGTACGTGATCTAACAGTTAATAAAATTTCGAGTTTTTCAATTTTATTTGTTGCTTTAACAGTGATTTATGTGACTTTAGACCGACCGTGAGTATAGTTCTGTCCAAACAATAAAGTTAGTAGCAAGCTATGTTGCACGGACACCACCGACAACTTTACCTTGCACGTAGCACTATTACCGGCATTACCTTATTACTGCGATACTCAAGAACTTTCAAAAATATAGACACCAATTACATTTGAGGACATCGTAGTATGTATATATATATATATATATATATATATATATAATACAAAAAAATACAAAAATATTAAAAACGCCGGGACACGTAGTATGTATATATATATATATATATATATATATATATATATATATATATATAATACAAAAAAATACAAAAATACAAAAAAATATTAAAAAAATATAAATAGCCGTGTCGGAACGTGTCCTCCCGTGTCGGAACGTGTCCCCCCGTGTCGGGGACGTGTCGCTCCGTGTCGCTCCGTGTCCTTGCCGTGTCCCTGGCGTGTCGCGGCCGTGTCCCCGGCGTGTCGGTTTTTAAAATTTAATTTAACATTATTTTAAATCAACCGACACATGTCCGACACGTGTCGGCGCGTGTCGGACGCGTGTCGTGTCGGGCGCGTGTCGGATACGGCGCACGTTACCCATATTGGAGTGTCGGTGCATCATAGGTAGCAAGTCATTTAACATCTCCACTTAAAAAACAAAAAAAGTCATTTAAAATCACTATACAGATTAGCATGATAATGTTGAAATAAGGATGAAAAAATAGTTATATAATTTGCCAAATTGAATCTAGCTAGCTAGGGAACTTTAAAATAAAAATAATATAAAATAAAATAAAAATTAACACTGAAAAAACATTATAAAGAAAATTGAATCGAATCGTCGTACCTTTGAGTTTGATTTGATCCATAGCTTCGCCCCTTGCACTGTCAGCGGAGAACACAGCGGACGCAGTAAGAAAGAGTATAAACGTAAGGAAAACATTTTTGGCCATCTTCTTTAATTTCTATAGCTTTCGATTTCCACGGAAAATTTATGTTCTTAAACGTTTGCTGTAGGACTATTTATATATAGAATTGTTTGATTTTTTAAAACTATTCATCTACCGGCATACTCTTAATTAATTTATTCTTTATTACGTTTTAATAATTAAGAAAAATAATGTTATTGAAATTTTGTCACTAGCCTGCACTATGATGATTTTATAATGGAGCCTAGAGTTTTGAACTAGTAGGTTACCATTTGCTTGGATTATTAAATACAAGTCAGAAGAACGACTTAATCTCAGAAAAATAAAAAAAAATAAAAAGATAAAAAACAAAACAAAATAGTTCATGAGGATGCAGCAAGTTGAAGTCAAAATAATGCCTAAGCTGGTCACCATCATCCTTTTGGCTATAGTATTTCTCAACAGTAAACATCTATAGCAAACATATGGATACACATACATTTTATTCGTATGTATATATACATTTTATGTATGCAGGGCCATCCCGGTGGAATCTGGGGCCTAAGGCCAAAATTATTTTTCAGAGCTCTTAAATTAGTAAAATAAAAATCAAATGTAAAATAAAATAAAATATTATAAACATTACAAGATAAAGTTTTGGACATCAAAATAATTAACAAAGTATCACTTAAACACTTGTCTTCTAGCACTTTTATAGACAAAAGTAGTACATCAAAATGGTTAGCAAAATGTATCGTTTAAACACTTGTCTTCTATTACTTCTAGAGGCAAAAACACTAATTAAACTTGGGTAGCCAGTTCAGTTTTTGAGTGAAATTAAAAATAAAATAAAATTAAAAAAAAACTTGGGTAGTCAATGTGGATGTGGAATTATTGGATTTTCTTAATTAAGATAGGTTTATCATTTATGGTTTTTTTTTTTTTTTTTTTTTTTTTTTTTACCATATATAAAAAAAAAATTAAAAAAAAAATTCAAACTAAATCAGAAAACCGTGTGTGAAGTTGGGTACTAGCCCAAAAGATAATATAAGCATTTAAAATGTACAAACTTCCTTCGAAAAAAAATACACAAACTATATTACTATTGGACTAAAATATCCGGGGCCCAAAAATTTTGCAATTTGGTGGGGGCTCAAGGCAATGGCCTGGTGGGCCTACCCACAAGGTCGGCCCTGAAGTATGTATATATCTATAAATAATATATAGACGAAGCAATTTAGCCCGTTTCCCTCAATTATCCAACCCAGACCCGTATTGACCCGGTTTATATCAGCTAAGGAAAAAAAGGACGCTGATCTACTACTGATAAGCGGAACGCATTGTCCCTCTTCAACTCAAACATCGGGATCACTCCAACAAACTCCCCTTAACAAATTTGACCTAATATTCATCAGGAATAAAACACGCAAACTGGTTCTCTCTCAGTTTTCATTCTAAATTTCAAAAGTATCCAAAATCCTTTCGAGTTTCAAATCGTAACTGATATCTCTATGAAATCTCAATGAAACCTCTTTAAATTTATATTGCCATATCAGCGATTAATGGCGATGATTCTGATGGTTGGGCTTTCGATCTAAGCAGGATGGCAAGTAATCGGAGTGTCATGGTGGTTTCTTGGATGGATCATGGATAACTATTTAATGGTGATCGTGTGAAGACAAATTACAAAAATTGGTATTGGCTAAAATGTTCTCTTTTATGAATCCAAATCTTCTGTTATCAAATCTCCTGTTTTTTTTTGCTTTTTTTCTTTATTGTGTGGGTTTATTGAGATCGCCTATATTAGCTGTTAGTTGTTTTTATTGGCTGATTCATTGTTCATATACACATATCGACTTTGTCGAGTTGATACAACAGATATTTGGAGTGGCTTGGAGTGTTTTTCAGGTGTGCATGGTTGCCGGTCTTTTTAACCGCATGAATCCACAATGATATCATATAATTCATTTGATGCTGAGGTGAATCAACAATTCACCCGGGTGCACATCGAGTACTGTATTCGCGGATAAAAAAAATAGATTTGATCAGTGTTTTTGTAAAATTTTGGCTATTCTATACGCCATGGAGTCATGTCTATTACTTTTGGGTAATTGTTTACAATAATCAGCCATTTCCGTCATGTTAAGGGTCAGTTTCCCTTTTTCTTTTTCATTGTTTTCCTTACATTAAATTTGAGTAGTTTCTTCTGCTCTATCATTTAATTGATTGCTTGGTTGGGATCATAGTTGACTATGCACTTATATTTTCGGATATATTAGGTTTTGGAAAACTATGTTGTCATGGCAGGGTGAGCTGGAAATTGAAGGTCCAGTTTGTGTGCAATTGACATTGAATTTACTTTTCATTGTCTTATCAAACCCAAACTCCTTCAGATGAAATCAGATCCTTGAAATTCTGCGTAGTAGTGATGAGTATGTAATGTAATGTTGTGTTGATCAATGTTTACATTGCATTTGTGTTATTAATTTTATTGGAGGGAGTTTGGGTTGCTATTATCATGTTTTGTGAACCTGTAGTTTTTAATGTTGTTTTACTTGATTAGTGAGTTAAATTTACGACTTTCGATTTCGCTACTAAGAGGGTTTTTTTTTTCTTTTTCCTTTCCTCTACGTAGGCATGGTCATTGCCGATGTTGACTCGGTAACATATGAAGGACTACGATATGGGGTAATCTGCTGACAAAGAAACAAACTGCGATATTGGTGTGTGATTTTCAATATATAATCACTAAATGCTACCGCAAGCGCACGGCTTATCGAGTAGTACTTAGGATGTCGATCCCACAGGGACTTGTAGTCAATCACCAAACAATTCCCGTTTTATATTAGCTAGACAAATCAAATATTTGTAGGTTTTTCTCTAAAAATCCTAAAAATAAAGAAAATAAAGAAAATATAACTACAAGCCAAGAACTTCAAGATTTAGGTAATAGGATTCAAGGTTTAGAGGCATTTCCTAGATTTCAGATCCACCACAGCGTTGTTTACATAGAATTTCAACAATCTTTCTATCAATATGAATCTTCCATTTATGAAGACCAATTATCAAATATTACACGTAAACATTCTTTCGAACTATTATCGTGATTGTACCTAGTTTTATCCAACATTCGATTTCTACAATGATGAATAAAATTAGGTCCATTGAATTACCATAATTAAAGGGCCACTTTAGGTTTAACCTAATTTTCATTCAAGAAATCCCTAAAGATTCGATCTTGGTTTCTAGGTTATCGATTAATTAATACTTTTTCTGTCATCAATTAATCGAATGGAGTTTCTCATGCAATCCTACAGTCATTCACTCCTTCGAGATATTATTTCCGGAAAATTACATGAATAAGCATACAAGATCAAATTCATAAACATGACAAAAATCCTATCAATGAAAAGATTGTATCTTTAAAACTATATAATCATCGCCGGGCTTTTCATAATCCAAGAAACCAATATTTAGTCTCGTAACATATCAAGATTCCAAGATTCAACCATATAATTCATACTTTGACAAGAAAAATAAATAAATAGAATAAAGGAGAAAGGAGATAGAAAGAAACCGTCAAAGTATTGCATAAATAATCAAACCTCGAAAAAAGCCTCGTTCTTGAATTCTTAAAACCTAAAAATCTTTGTTCTTGGGGATGGGAGGTGACGATGATGAAGAGGGGAAAAATAGTCGACTCCAAATCTGATGAAAAATGCGTGTGTGTTGATTTGTACGACTTTGGGGAATAGAAATAGGATAATTACATCATAAAATAAGTTTCCATATTTAAAATTTCCCAAGATAATCTCTAAAAATCAATTTCCTTCAATCTTGGACTCATATGGCGTGTATTCTTCCCTTTTTTTTTTTTATCATTATCACGTTGCCAACTTCAAAAATAGCGCTGGAAAACTTTTCCACCAATCAAAATATTTCGTTGGCCAGCAGAAAATCTGAATAGTTTCCGCATTTTTTCACACCCTGTTCCATTCTTTCACACCTGGGTGTGATTCTTCATGCCTTCATTACTTTGACTCATTTTTAGCTCATTTTCATTGCTTTTTATGCTCGGATTCATCATATCTGCAAAATATCAGAGCCACAACAGTAATCTAGTCCAAAAGAAGCAATTTATCATACGAAAATCATAAAATAGGCATTAAAACAGGCCAAAACGATCCAAGAATAACCACATATGGTGGACTTATCAGATCTAACCATATGGGTCATTGCCGGTGTTGACTCTGTATATGCATGACTCTTCTATCTTATTTAAAAACCATTTTTTGTTGTTAAGATATGTGTTTTTTTGGTGCTTTTTTTGCCGGTTTTTTATTTGTGTATGCCCTCTCTGTTTCATAGCCGCGATAAGATTTGTGTTTCTTATGGTGCTTCTCTGGAAATGCAGTATTATTGATTCCCTAAACTGTTATTATTTTCATTCTTTATGATTATTGATTTGGTGTTACATTTCAAACAATAGCAGGGGACTGGATGTGTTTCAAAGCCCGACTTCCTGTTGAGCAATATTGCATGGGAGATGTCGCATATGTTGTTATGCTGTTATCGATTCCGAAGGTAATTTGTAACTACATTAAACGTGCTTCATGTTTTCAAGCTTATAGGCAAATGCGCTTACCATATACTCTTCGGTCAAGAAGTTGTAAAACTCTGAACTTGATTATAAAGTAAACTTGAAAAAAAATTAATGTTTGTTGTAACCACAATTGTCCATACCAAAGTGTTATCATTTTGGGGTTATTCTCCAGCTTTGTGACTTGAACTGAACTATGTGTGATTGATCTAATCTGAATAATTTGCTTTGAAAAATGAAGGCAATAACATCAAATGGAGGGGAAATAAGATAGATCCATTCCCATTTGCAACCTGCCTTTACAGCATGGTTATAGGTTGTCCATTGGTTTGCCTTCTTTTTCAGGTGTGAGTGATTTGTTTGTTTTATTTTTTAGTCTTGCCTTTTGCTGAAATATTATAACAGTTTGAAAGCCGGTTTTGCCTTTTCTATATTTGTGGCCAATTTTGTATGTCTTACATATTTTTAAGAAGTTGCATGCAAAAGTAGGGAATGGAGGATTGATAGATAATCAAGGTTAGTATTCTAAACATTTGTCGCATCAAGTTCACACCTTTTGTTCATTTTTTCCTATCACATTACTCATTATTGTAGTTCTAAATTTCTTATTATTAATGTTTTTTTTTTAGTGCTGCACCTAATGAAAACAACCAAACTTTGGTTGTGCTACCCATCATGAGAAATTTCCACCAAATATTTTTTTTCAAGGAGAATGAATATTGCTTATCCTAAGTTTCTTACAAGTTCCTTGCTTTCCTCTGCATTTTCGTCTATTTCTGCTTCTTATAGTGAACATTTTGTTTTGAACTCAATGTTGCCCCCCAATACCAAAACAATAGTAAGCTTTTCATGTCATATACATGTCTTCAAAACTGAACTAAATTGGTTACATCATCTACACAAAGCTTGCATCTGTTTGAATCCTAAATTTTTAATCTCCCAACAGATATCGAGATTTTTTTTTCAATCATTTGCCACAAACTCCCCCTCCCCAGTCGGAATATCAGGATTATTACTTGAATCGATCGGCAATAGTTCAGTAAACTGAAACTCCGGGATCGATTTCTTATTCATTTTGTGATTTTTTGTCTTCCGTTATCTGACAGATGAATGCGATCTTTATATTTGCTGAGTAAATCATTCAGCTATGTCGATGCTTTTTCTTAGACACTTCATTTGATATCGGCTGTTATCAAAGAGTGGAAGAGTGATGATCACGTACGTAGTTCAGAGGAAGGACTTTGCTGCCCACGAGGGAGTATACAAAAAAGACAGGAAACAACATCCTACTTCCAAAGGTAACATCCCTTCTACTTTAGAAATAATTGCACTTCATTTTGCATTTGTTCTCTTTTTATTTTAATAAAGCATTGATTATCATTATGATTCATTTTTTTTATCGCTTTCAATTGTATTGAATGTTGTCAATGCTTATTGCATTTGAAGTATTCTTAGCTGTTGTGCTATGCACTTGATGAGGAAATAGTGACTACTTTCAGGAGGCTGAATAAATGGATCAAAAGAAAATGTTCATGAAATCCTTCGCACTAGAGAAGGCCTTCATGATATTAAAAAAATAGCACTGTTTACTAAATCCGTTATTTAGCAATGTCTTAATGATTCTGTCATTTAGTTTCTTTATTATTATTTATTGGCATTATTCAATCATGATTTGGATTAATGAGGATTTTCTTTTATGTTGGGATGCTTTTCCGGTTGCTGAAAAAATTTGTTATTTCCATGGTAGCTTCCACTTTCTCTCTTCTAGCATTTTGGTTTTTTTTTTTTTTTTTTTTTTTTTAGGTTAGATTCTTCGTTTAGTTGTTTTTGTAACATGTTCTAGCCTTCACACATAACTTTAAAACATATCCCTAGCACATTGACTCAGTAATCTTCTGTTGTTAGGGATAAATTGGGGAGTTGGTGGAATTCCTTTCTATTTTACCATTTTAGACAACTGGGTGTTTCTTTCATATTTCATTGGTTTTTATTTATTTATTTATTTGTTTATTGTCTATTGACATTGCTCTATGCAGATAGGAATGAAGCATGTTAATTCGATAGACTTTAGTAATCATCATGTGTTCCCGTATAGTTGAAGTAACTCTCTGTTGCTTGAAAAATATTAGAGATTGGCTAATACTCTCATTACAATTAGTGTCCTTTATTCTATGAGGATTGTACGATTAGCAATTTCAGGGAACATTAGTCTAATTTTTGCTATTTTTGGCTTTGTGACAGGGGATTATCTTTGATAACGTTCATTACATGCGTCATAGAGAAAATGACTAAAAGATAACATAGTATGAAGTACAAAGGGTCAGAGTTGCTATGTATGTTTAATGGATTATCTTTGATAACATTCATTACATGTGTCATAGAGAAACATATTTAGTTTGGGAAGAAAGATTCGTTCTACGCCCAATTTTATTTTATGTATTGTTTTCTCATTCTTAGAAACATTTGTTATGTACAAACTTCCCGTGCATGGTAAGCGTAAACATTGTTGCACATTTGGAACAAATGACCCTAAATGTCATTTTTCTTTTTTTAATATTAATTTGTATCTATTTTAGTGTCGAATGACTTTTCCCAATGATGTTACTCTTTCCAAAATTTCCAATGACTTTTTCAACTTTCAATTTTTAAGAGTGGATAGTAATATAATATTTTCGAAATTCGTAAGTCATGACTCTTTTTAAGCATTTTTGTTTCTTTTTGTGTATGGACCAAAGACTATATACAATGAGTTCTTGCTTTGATCGTTTTCTCATCGTTGATATCTTATCAACTCTTTTGTGTGTTTTTTTTGCATACCTTTGTTTCAATTTTATGATACTTTATGTTCTTTGTATACTAAATGTAGTTTTGGAATGTTTTGATTATAATGATTTATGCAATGACCTTTTCGTGGTATACCGTTTAACATGAAATTTTATTACCCATTTTCATATTTTACACTATCCCGTGCATTGCACGGGTTTTTGACTAGTACATATATACTTACATTCTTTTGAGTTATATATCTGGAAATGCCTGTTGATACTCTATTAACGTTGTTTCGGGCACATCTGGTACATTCCCAAAATCACCGGTACTCGAACATCTTTACCCTCGACCATGAACCTCATTTTAATTTTTGAATAAAGTGACATTCTCGCTACAACTTTTTCTCCTAATAGTACATTAAATTTACACGAAAACCGAAACAATACGAACACAATTTCAACCAAAAATTCATTCTTTAATCGATACTGGTGCTTCGAACCACATGTCTGGTAACACTTCGTTATTTAAAAATTTACAAGAAATATCGTCCCGGTTGGGTTGCCCAATGGGTAAAATACAACTGCTACACAATCTGGCACTGTTGCTGTGACTCCATAATTAATTTTGGAAAATGTTTTTCACGTCCCGGCCTTTGTTTGCAATTTGCTATCGGTGTCTCAATTACTCGACTCCCGCCAATATTTTTTTATTTTCACTAATAAGTTGTGTATTATACAGGACCATACTTTGAGGCACCTGATTGGAGCGCCGATGCAGTGTAATGGGGTTTACTATTTTCAACCAATTTGTTCTCCAGAATTTCAAGTTAATAAAGTTGCTACTGTTGATCCTCATTTGTTGTGGCATTGGCGTTTGGGTCACCCTTCGATGACTGTGATATCTTCCTTGTTAGACCTTCCTAGCCTTAGTAGTTCTAATAATATTTGTGACGCTGATTGTTCCGTGTGTTTTATGAGTAAACAACCACGTGCTTCGATTCCTTTAAGTTACAATAAAGCTTTGGATTTATTTGATTTGGTTCATTGTGATATTTGAGGACCTTATAAATTTTCCTCTAGTTGTGATGCTTGAATTATTCTTACTATCGTTGATGACTGCTCTTGTGCCACATGAGTATATTTATTGGTTGGCAAGCATGAAGTGCGACACTTGATTGAAACATTTTTTTTTGATGGAGGGATCTTTTATTGACTTGCCTTCAAATAGGCGATAGCATCAAATTACAAGCATGATTGAAACATTTTATAAGATGGTGAAACGGCAATTTAATAAACGTATTAAGTGCGTTCGCAGCGATAACATAATCGAATTTTTAAGCCTACAACCTTTTTTTGATTCAAAGGGTATCTTGCATCACAAATCTTGTGTCGATACTGTTCTGCGAAATGCTTGTGCCCTTCTTTTGCAAGCAAAGTTGCCTAAATATTTTTGGGGAGAATGTGTCCTTACTGCGGTTCATTTGGTTAATTTGATACCCACTCATCTTTTAAATGGTAAAACTCTGTATGAAGTCTTATATGGCCGTCTCCCCTCTTATGATGACATCCGAGTCTTCGGCAGTTTGTGCTATGCTTCGATTCGTCCTCGGGCCCCGGATAAGATTGATTCTCGGTCTCGGCGATGTATGTTTGTTGGTTATCCGTTTGGTCAGAAGGGCTGGCGGCTTTATGACCTTGAGACCCGTGATTTTTTTGTTAGTCGTGACGTTGAATTTTTTGAGGACCAGTTTCCGTTCCTTGACACCCTCCCTGACCACAATCGCTTGCAATGGGAATGCTATTTTAGTCAACATCTATTATGGGATGTACCTGATGATGTGACTGTGCCCGTGGAAACCACTATTTTAGCCCCTGCCCTCCCGGATTCTTATCATTCGTCTCTATTAAAGGGGCGTGTGACCGATCCGAGTTCTTTCGTGGGCTGGCCGATTTCTTCCCTGGACGGCGGGGTGCCAATGACTGAGACTTTGGGCCGTGGTCAGCGTATGAAAATTCCCTCCATAAAGCTTCGAGACTATATTACTCGTACGATTGTTCAAAAGAAAGAAGACCCCACCCCATTACCTGCTTCTTCGTCTTCGCCAGGCTCTTCAGGTAAACCTTTTGACATAGCTTGTTATGTTGATTATAATAAAATTTCTATCCTCCACCAGTGTTTTTTGACAGCTATTACTAAGGGTCGAGAGCTCGCTACTTTTCGTAAGGCCGTTCAGTTGCCCGGTTGACGTCGGCCAATGCAAGAGGAAATTGATGCTTTGAAACGAAATGGAACTTGGTCTTTGGAGGTTCTTCCTCTTGGTAAACATGCCATTGGTTGTGGTTGGGTGTATAAAATTAAATACACCTCTACTGGCGACGTGGAGCGCTTCAAAGATCGACTCGTTGTTCGAGGTAATCGGCAAGTTGAAGGAGTTGATTACAATGAGACCTTTGCACCGGTGGCCAATATGGGAACTGTTCATGTTTTTTTAATCCATTGCAGCGGCACACAACTTGGAATTACATTAAATGGACGTTCATAATGCCTTTCTTCATGGTGATTTGACTGAGGAAGTCTACATGCAGCTTTCTCCTGGGTATCGTGCTTCCTCTCCGGGCACAGTTTGTTGATTACGTAAATCTCTATATGGACTCAAACAGGCTCCTCGGCAATGGTTTGCCAAGCCCTCTGATGCTTTGATGAATTTTGGTTTTGTCAATCTTTTGAGGACTACTTCTTGTTCAATTATAATCGGGATGGTGTTTCACTCCACGTTCTAGTTTATGTCGATGACTTAATTATTGCAGGTTCTTCCCATGATGCACTTGTTTGTTTCAAGAAGTATTTGAGTTATTGTTTCCATATGAAAGATTTGCGACCTTTGAAATATTTTCTCAGCATTAAAGTGGCATATGGTCCCGACGGCATACTTCTCTCTTAAAGCAAATATCCATTGGATATTTTGACCGAGGCTGACATGTTGGGTTGTAAACCATTGATACACCTATAGAGAAAAATCATCGTCTCGCTTCCGCTACGGGTCAGCCAATTTGCTCATCCGGATCAATATCGCCGCCTTGTGGGCCTTTTGGTCTATCTATCTATTACCCGTCCTGAGTTGAGTTACCATGTGCACACTCCTGCCAAGTTTTTGAGTGATCCATAGGTCCCGCATTAGGAGGGTGCGGTGCGTGTTTTACGTTTTCTGAAGGGGAGCCCTGGCCAAGGAATTCTCTTGCATCCTGTGGATGATTTATCATTGACTGCTTTCTGTGATAGTGATTGGGCGGCCTGTCCCTGGACTCGGTGTTTTGTTACTGTCTATTTGGTGTTTTTGGGCCGTTCTCCTGTCTCTTGGAAGACCAAAAAGCAGCCTACCGTGTCTTGCTCATCTGCCAAAGCTGAGTATCGTTTTATGGTTGTTGCCACGTGTGAGTTGAAGTGGTTATAATCCTTGTTGTCTTCTCTTGGTGTGTACATCCTCGACCTATGCCTTTGTTTTGTGATAGTCATTCGGCTCTCCATATTGCCAAGAATCATGTCTTCCATGATTGTACCAAACGTATCAAGGTCGATTGTCACTTTGTTCGCGACGAGTTGTTATCCGGTAATTTAGCCATGTAAATGTTCCCACTATCACCAATTGGTCGATTTTTTTTACCAAGGATCTCGGCAGGCAACAGTTTCGTTTTCTTTTGGGCAAGTTGGGGGGGGGGGGGGGCGAGTGATTTGCATGCTCCAACTTGAGGGGGCGAGTAAAAATATATATGCAACATATTTAAAGTATGTAAAAGGGTATATGTGTAACATTACTCTTTAGGGTTTTGGTGATATTCTACTATAAATACGTGGCTTATGTGAATAATATAGATGATCTTTTCCTCAATTGTGTTGTGTTTAAAATGGTATCGGAGCCAGAGGTCACGGGACCGAACCCTGTGTCAACATTATTTTCCCTCATTTATATTGTGCAAGTGGTAGGCTGGCCTAGTTGGCCTTTGTGAGCCTAGTTGGCTCAGGCTTGTTGTCTGCCTAGTTGGCTCAGGCTTGTTGTCTGCTTAGTTGGCACAACATTTTTATAGACCCACATGACTTGAGGGGGTGTGTTAAAGTGATTAAAATGTTAATTATATGTATCCTCATCTGCTTAAGCTTTTGGGAGAGATAGTAGTTTAACGCTATGGTTTCACCTCCAATTGTGTTACTAGCACATCTGTACCATTCTGAGTTTCACCTAAAAAAGACAGAGAAATGACGACAAAATGAAGGAGTTGATGCTATATGTAGACTTTATTTATTGATAAATACATTCGAAGACTCAAACGGATTGAAATTAAAAAATAAAATTTATGGATGTGAGAAACATGGTCACTTTATTTAGAATGTCGACCGACGATGGTGATTCCTAGCAAGCTAATACCTTGACTATGAAAGAAAAAATAAGTGGGAAATGACTCATGGTTTTGGACCGACTGTTTTGGATGCAATAGTTTTTTTATTTTTTTATTTTTATTTTATTTGGACAATTAATTTGTAGGATTCAAGAATGAAAATTGTGTAAAAAAGAGTTGGAAGATTAAACAATCGATCAAGGATGCAAGTGCAGATTTTAATGGGATGCTTGTAAGAAAATGTTTAAAGCGGAAGAAGATCAGGCGAGGGTTCGCCATTGGTAAGGCACCGGAACCCTCGCCCCTGTCTTATCCATAAAAATAATCAGAATAGCACAACAGAAGACTCGGAAAAAGTTGTTTTATTGATTCCAGTAAAATGATACATGGTGTCTCCTTTAAATAGGACATAAATGACCTAATTCCTAATTTAAGATAAATAAACCATAACCAAATTCAAATAATAAAATTCCTACAGATATACATTCAATCTGTTTAAATCTTAACAATAAACAAACACTTATCTACTTGCAAGTTGACTTTACAATATAACAATTCTACCTGTTTTGGCGTTTGTCTATCTCTTCAAATTTTATTTTCTATTAGTTCAAAAGGAATAGAAAGATAATCTTTTTGTCTCATTATAATAATAACTTTCCTAATTAAATATTTATTTAGTAGCTAGCAAGTTACAATGGTAAAAGGAAACAAGGATTGTGTGCCATATGTATGCCCTTCACAAAACATCTAAATCTGTCCATGATATACTACTTCAATAAAATAAAATAAAATGGTCCCTACATCCCGTAATATAAGTCATTTTAATTTTTTTGTGGTGTCCCAAAATATAAGTCTTTCTCAAATCTCAATTCAATATTAAATACATTGTTTTCAATTTCACATTAAACAATGCAATATTATAGGTCAGTCTCAAAACCAATACAATATTTTATCTTGAAATTTTAAAAAACAACTAATTTATTAATTTTCTTAAACTGTGTGTAAAACCTGTAAGGACTTATATTGTGGACGGGGTAAATGATTGCTGTAAACGGCCCATATATTTTTTTGAAAAACAAAGGTAGATCAAAAAAATCTTTCAATTTCCTCAACAACAAAAAAAAAAAAGAAATAAAATCTTTCAAAGTTCATGAGGATGAGTAAGCTTGTGATCAGCATCACTCTCTTTGTCATACTCTTTCTCAACAGTAAGTTTCTATAGCTAGTCCCAACATATACATACACATACATTATATATATATGCAGTATATAATGTATATATGGATGTATGTATGTGTATATATGTATGTATTATAATATTTACATTCGTGTTTGGATGTTTGTTGCTTTCAGGTGGGAAGGGTGCTATTGCAAGTCCAACGTTCAAGTGGCCATCGCAAAATAAGGGTGAACAGGACGTTGAGTACGAGTATGACGGCGTTTATTTCGAGTTTGACGATGATGAACCAGACGATGATGATGAAAATGAGTTTGAGACCCCACCCGAACAAATTTCTGAATCCGCCCCTGACTGCGATTATGGTTGTCTTCCCGGACTTAAAGTTTTATCATCAGAGGAGAAAAACAGAAAAGAGAATAATTCATTTCTTATTCATTTCAGGGATTGTCTTACACCTTATATCATCATCAAACAATCTTATCTCATCTCCTTGAGATACTACAAACATGATCTAATGGTCTAGATAGTGCCACACTAATAACAGAAAAGATGACACTTGTCATTCTATTATTCACTTATCTAAATAAGGTAAACTAATAAGGTAAACTATTTATTAATAACTTTATCATCCCCCCTCAAACGAAACTTGGTGTCCACTAAGTTGAGTTTGTCCCGGGCAGCAGCAAAAGCAGTGGTACCAAGTGGTTTCGTTAAAGTATCTGCAAGTTGAGAAGAAGAAGGAACATAACGAACATATAGTTGTTTAGCTAGGACTTGATTCCGAACAAAGTGAACATCCACTTCAATATGTTTTGTCCGAGCATGAAACATAGGATTATGAGCTAGGAACGTGGCACTAGTGTTGTCACACCACAAAATAGGAAGCTGAGACAAAGGAAGACCAAGTTCAGCCAGAAGAAACTGTAACCATGTAATTTCAGCAGCAGCATGTGCCAGGGACCGGTACTCCGCCTCAGTGCTGGACCTAGCTACAACATGCTGCTTTTTGGATGTCCAGGAAACAAGAGAGGAGCCCAGATAAATACAGAAACCAGAGACATTTTTACATGAGGAGAGGTAGCCCAATCAGCGTCAGAATATCCCTGGATATTGAAATCAGATGATGTCTTGAACTGCAAGCCAAGATGCAAAGTGCCCTTCACATATCTGAGAAGCCTCTTGACCCCTTGCCAATGAATGTCTGTAGGAGAGGCCATAAATTGACTGAGTGTATTGACACTGTAGGCAAGATCAGGTCTAGTGAGAGTTAAGTACTGGAGGGCTCCAATGGTACTTCTGTATAATGTAGGATTCAGCATCAAGGGACCAGAGTTAGGAAGGAGGTCCTTGTGTGTGACCATAGGGGTGCTGCAAGGTTTAACAGTATCCATGCCAAGTCTGTGTAAAAGCTGAGAGGCATAATGAGCTTGACTGAGATAGAGACCAGAAGCATCTCTATAGGCCTCAATTCCCAGAAAATGGCTAACAGAGCCCAGGGATTTAAGAGCAAACTGTTGATCCAACTTGTGAATGAAAGTGGCAATGGCAGCATTGGAATTACCTGTGACTAAAATGTCATCAACATAGATGAGTACAAAAACAGTGACTTTGGAATCTTTAAAATAAAACAGGGAGGTATCACAGGTAGACTGCTTAAAATTCAGATGGAAGAGATAGGTCTTCAAAGCATCAAACCAGGCTCTAGGGGCTTGTTTTAAGCCATAGAGGGCCTTTTTTAAATGGCATACATAGTGAGGCCTGCTGGGATCCACAAAACCAGCTGGTTGGGGCATGAAGATGTCCTCCTGCAATCTTCCATTGAGAAATGCATTATTTACATCAATATGTTGTATATCCCAATGAAACTGAACAACAATAGCAAAGACAACCCTAATTGTAGAGGGTTTGATGACTGGACTGAATGTGTCATGAAAATCAACTCCATAACTCTGACTGAACCCTTGTGCCACCAGTCTGGCTTTGTGCCTGTTGACTGTACCATCCGGATTAAGTTTTAATTTAAAAATCCATTTGTTCCCAATAAGTTTCTGATGCCTGGAAGGAGGGACAAGGTCCCAAGTCTGATTTCTAGCAAGAGCAGCAAACTCAGATTTCATGGCATCTAACCACTGAGGTTGATTCAATGCCTCAATCACTGTGGTGGGTTCTGGTTTGGAAGAAGAGAGGCAAAGTGGCTAGATAGGAGTATGTTTTGGGCTTGAAGATTCCACTTTTGGATCTGGTTTGCATAGGGTGAGAAGGTGGTGGTGGGAGGGGGTTAGG